>JAWLRI010000564.1:1373359-1388431 GCA_034781795.1 Crypturellus tataupa | reverse complement strand
CCCCCCACCCCCCTCGCCTGCTTCCATTTTATCCTGTCCATCTCCCCCCTTTTCCACCCAAGTCTGACCAAGGCCGCCTCCACAACACGTCGTCCTCGGTGCCTGCCATTGCCTCCTGCACCACCCCTGCTAGGCCCTCACACCCCTTCCTGTTCCCCACCTCTATTTTCTCTCCCTTTCCCCCCTAAATTTGCACATCCTCTGCTCTCATCCCCCCTTGCCCCTTCAGCCCCTTCTTCCTAGTTATTTTTCCCAGTCCAGGCGGTTCCGGGTGGCACCCGGACACTGGGGTGCTACAAGCCCCTCGTGCAGCCCGTGTTTGCCATCTTCTTCCCAGCATCAGCTCCAAAACGGGCTCAAACCCTGGCGGATTCCTCGGCTCCCTCGTGCCCCCCACTGCTGTAACACCCTCCTGTTGTACAAATGGTGGCGGTTTCCTCCTTTCTGCCATCTCCCAGGGCGTTTTCAAACACAAATTCATCGCAGTGATGATGGATGCCCTGCTACCACATCCCGCATTTCTCCATGAGGCCCCAGAGCTGTACAGACTTCTGTGTTTGCTTAGTTTGCCTCCAAACACCTTAATATCAAGCTTGGCTCCAGGATTAACTTTCTGATGCCCCAGCCTTGACTGAGGCTCCTGTAGCCTATGACATTTTATTGGAGTTATCACAGTCATTACTGCCACTAATGCGGTTCCTCACCAGGTGTAACCATCTGGTATTCCTATTACGCACCAACTACCATTGGGAAAACAATTACTAATGTGATAAGAATTAATTGTGTCCAATGCTTTTAATTTTCCCCAAGGGGAAAATTACAGATGTGCGAAGTTGGATTTGGGATTGGCGGTGAAGATGGTCAGAGAATCCAGATCGTTCCAGTTCCTTCCCAAGTGCTTCAACCGTTAAACACTGTCTTTTCCCAAATTCAGATGAGTGAGATAGGCTAAAGCCTATGAACTTTCTGTTTATTTGCAGGGCCGCTACAGAGCTCTGTTTTGTGCCCTTCAAACCCCTCCAAAAACCGCCACAAGGAATCGTGCCCAAGTCCCACACTGCAAACTGCCAGCCGCATGGCTGCTGGCACCCAGTTTTTCAGCCTGCCAATAGAAAGTAACAAATATTTAGTTTATGAAGGACCTTCTCATGTGAAGTCACAGGAAATGCAGATCCAAACTGGAAATACAGACCAAAAAGTGTATATAGACTTAAGTGCAACATCTATAATGTAGACACATTCTTTGTGTTTATGAGTCCCGCATTAGCAGCCAAGCACGTGATCTGTTTTTGTTTGTTTGTTTGTTTGTTTTCTCTCGCATGTGGTCTCAAGTTTCCCCCGGGTTTGCAGACAGGACAGCCTGGACTACACAACCCAGTGCGCATTGCTGCCCCTCCAGCCGGGCTCGCACTCTGCACATTAAAACAAAGCACTGTACTCTGGGATCGGTAGTTTTTGCAGTAACACGTCCATGTTAAAGGGATGGCTTTTTTGAAATCTTCCAGTATGAATTTTACCCTCAGTCCAGAATTTCCATATTCCTCTCCTATTTTTAGAGCAATGTTACAAAGGTCCCTGACACTGTAATAAAGTTTTCTATGATTGTTCCTGCTAGCGAACCACACAAACAACAAGAGGAAACTGCCTGTGCAGGGAAATGGAACAGGGCATGCTGTCACATGCACCGAGTAAGCAAACAAACAGCACGTCCTCCTCAAGATTACAGGCTTGGAAAATGGCTTTGTAATGCGACCATGTCCCTCCAGCTGCAGAGAGCTCTGAGCTCGAGACTTGGGTCCCAAAAGTCTGAGCTCTGATCAAGCAGGTGTAGTTTAAGGTATACGTTAGTTCAAGCCTTGTTTATCATACTAATTATCTTTTTTCAGGACTGGAGCCAGTAGAGGTCTAGCTGGATCACTGGGACCCCCTTCCGTATCAGATAGTTGAAGGGAGTGAGGGATATCTAAGCCTTCCGCTGCCGTACTGCCTCTTCCAAGCCTTTTGGGCCGTTGTGGCTTATTTGACATTGTGCAGGACAAATCCAGAGAGGAGGGAGTATTACACTCAGCACAACTCCACTGGGTTAAGCCACATCCACTGCAGGACTTTGCCCATATAGACGTGTAACACTCCTACTATAGACCCATGCACCCTGCTGGTGCGAACTCCTGCTCCTTAGTTCCTCAGCATCCTAAGAAGTGCTGCCAACACGAAGCTGTGGAACAAGTAGCTCCTGTTAGCGAGGCCTGGCTGCCCCAGGCCTCTTCGAGCCCTTTACCAGAATAGGAACATCACAGGTTGCTCTGGCAAGCCTTCCTAGTGAGGATGCAGCTAATTCTGCCAAGCTGCAGTCTCCTGTTGCACAAAAACCTTCCTGGTGACATGAGTCAGCCCACCAGAAACAGGTGGGCAGCAAACCCCTATTAATACTTAAATTTCCTCCTGATAAAGGTCTACCTTGGCTTCTGCCATGCCATGGTGCAATGTCCCCAAAATGACTCCAATGTAAGCGAGGCCAACTTCATGGTGGAGCCACGGGGCAGACACAAATAATAAAACTGTCATTTTGGTACGGGAGGTATTAAATCTGAGTGTGCACCCCTCGGCATCCCTGCAGAGGATGCCTGAACCTCTGTAAGATCCCCTGCACCACTGTGTCCTGGACTGAGACTCTGCAAAACATCAGCCTCAAGTCTTGTGTTTTTAATTGTTTGAGCTGTTAAATGTGACAGTTTGGGCCCCATGTCACCGGCAGTTTATCTGTCCTCACTGCTCAGTGTGAGGAAAGGAGGGCTTTGGGGTTAGCACCCACTTTTCCTGACCGTTCCTGGAACACTCTGCTAGCAAACATGGAACAGAGCAAGCATAATTTGTGTGGGCAAATTTGGGCAAGCTCAGGACAAGGGCTTGCCCGGGCGGCTTGGTGGCCTGAGGCTATCACGCTCAGAGATCCACAAGAAGCACTGGCCACCCAATACACGAGAGAGAACAGCCTGTGTCGCAGGAGGCTGCAGCACATGCCCAGTCTACAGGGTCTGCCTCACACCAGAACCATGTTTTGTGTTAATTATACCTAGGGTAATCTCATTTGTACCAGCCTAATGAGAGGGGACGGCAGGAGTCTTTCTGCAAGCTTAAAACCCTCTTCTGCCAGTATCAAGTTTATTCGGCTTAGGAGGAAAGGCACAGGGAAATGGCACAAAGGGATCCCTTAGTTAGAGGGACAGGAACCTGAGTTTGAGTCAAACTTGCAGCATCTCAACCCTTCTAGTAGCCAGTTCTTCTCCTTTCTTACCACCCTGATCCTTTCTCCTGCCCTTGGGACCATGTGGAGCTCCAGGCCTGATGGTCCTCGGTGCTCCTTCTTCTCAAGGGATTGGCAAATTCGCAGCTGCTTAGATGATTGTGAGAGCATCAGGAGCAGGATTTGGGGGTGCTCTGGGCAAAAGGATGGTCTGGGGGGACACACAGTCCTTCCTTACAAAAAGCTTTTATATTAATTTACCAAATGCTTCCCTCTCCTTCTGTACACACAGGAATGGCTCACACTGATGCACCAGCGGTCAAGTCTCAGATCAAGCTGAGAGGGTACCAAAGAGAGTTATTGCTTTTCGAGGTTTATGGAAACACCCTGTCTTCTGCTCCCGATAGGCACAGTTCAGTTCCAAGGGAAACCTGCTGCTCCAGACCCTGCACACGTGCCATGGGACATGTGAAAGATCAAGTCTAGGGGAGACAGCAGAACTAAGCAGGGGCCCTGCTGCAGGTCCCGGAGCCCAGGGAGGGCTTGGGAGTGCCCTGCAAGTGAGAACAGATCTCCTGCGTACAACATGGTTATTTCTTTATTTTATTTTATTTTATTTTATTTTATTTTATTTTATTTTATTTTATTTTATTTTATTTTATTTTTTATTTATTTTTTTTTTCCCCAAGACAGTCATGTCTCCTGGAGCAGACTGTCTTCTCAGATCTAAAGGCCTCACTTGCAGCTGGCTTGTTTAAACCAACCTCCTGCCTTTGGAGCAGAGAAACAATCCTGGGACAGGATCAAAGGAGTAGTAGCTTAGTAGCTTTTTCTTTACTTTTCTTATTGTTTTCTTTCTTTTCTGGAGAGAAAGAGTGAGAACTGCTGAACTTAACACTCAGGCTCTTTAATAAAAGCTGACTGGAGGGGCTGGCAGGCTTGCGGTTTAGGATAAGGTTGCCAGGCATTTCTGTTTGACCTGATTTTCTCAGCCAGCCCAGCCGCCCGCACTCTTTGAATGCCGAGAGCAGGAGGAGCAACTGTGGCCTTTAACACAGGGCTCAGACCACTCCGGCTTAACACAATACCAGCGTGTGCCTGGCCAGAGGGCTGGCTTGGGAAGCCTGATGCACATGGCCCCAGCTTGCTGAGTGGTTTCCGCAGCCTCCCTGTCTGCAAATGGGTGCTCCTCGATTGCTGCTCCTTCTTTCTGTTCACTGTTTTCCTCTTTGCTCTCCATATAACCATGCAGAATAGCTTCCCTGGCTTGCCATGCAATGTGGGGCACAGACCTGACATCACAGTTATCCTAGGCTTCATTTTCCATCTGGGAAGTGAAAAAGGCACCTCCAGATGGTGCTTCACTGCACCACGACCTCTAGGGTATTTACCAGAGGGTCTTTCTCCCTCCACAGACTACAGAAGGGGCCTCAGTCACATGCACTCTTCATTAAGCACCAAAGTGACATGCCCAAATCTGACTTCTCCATGGACATCCAGACTCTCCAGTGCTCGGGTTGTGATGCCCAGCTCAACATGGATCTTGGGACCTCGTCTTTGAAGCAGCACCATAGTCTAAGACAAAGCAAACCCTGCACTCCCGTGATTCGTGCTCCTGGGAGCAGAGCTCCCCCAGCTCCATATGCCAAACACTCACAGAGGACACAGGATTTAGCTGGAAAAGACTCAGTGATCCCAGAAAGTAGCCTTGGGGCCTGGCTGAGCAGCCCAGCTACTTTCCCTTCCCAGGAAAACCTCGTCTTGCTCAACCTCAGAGAGACACAGGCAGCTCCACCAGCTGCTTTGTTTTCACAGCCTATTAAATTAAAAACCAGTTTAGAGAAAGTTTTACCTCCAACTGTTAAATTTTTCTGTGAACAGCAAAATTTTGGGGGGAACTTTTTAAATTTTTCTTCCTAAAGCTTCCAAAAGCTGCTGGCAACTTCATAAGAGATGCTTTCAAAATGCACAGGCTTGACCAGGAGGCTCGAAGAGCCAATGACTCCATGCAGCTGCGTTACGGGGACAGCATTTCCTCCAACTCTGCCACTCCAAGACAACACAAAAGGTAAGAGACAGCCCTGCAGTTTGGCAGCTCTTGTATTTATTCAGGAAGGCAGCCTGCCTGCTGACACACTGATCGCTCAATCTTTGCTTTGCAAAGACAGAGACTTAAATTGTGGTCAGCGGGAAAGACCAGTTTCCCTGCACGTAGCTTCGGGCATCCCGGAGCAGAGGACTCTGCCCGCATTTTCAGCACTAACCGGAGAAACGGCCTCCTCATTCCTGGAAATGCGCGGAGTCCTTGATTGTGAGTGTAGGCCCAACATCTCAGCTACTCATCAAAGTCTTGAGGGTCACAAGACAAATCATGGCTGTTTTCTCTGCGTGTGCGAGCAAGGCAGCTCCCAGAGCTGTGGCACGTGGAGTGCAGGTCGAAGACACCACCTGAGCTCTGCCAGGGCCCTCATCCACATCACTGCAGTGTCTCCTCCCTAGCTTTGTTCCTTGCCTACAGAAGCAGAGTTTTATGGACAGTCCAACCAGCTCCTCGTGTTCCTACCTCCCTTCCCTACCTCGCAGCCGCCAGGGAACACATGGATAACACCTGAAGCAGGACTGGGTGTGGGATTTCTCTGTCACCAAGGTGGCAAAAGCTGCTTAGGGATGTTTCTTACCCCCAGGTGACATATCTCTGGGATCTACCTGACCATTCCCTGTCTCCTTTCACACCACCTTCTTGAGGAAAATTTGTGAGAATACCCTTTTTTTCCGAGGACAGGGAAATTTTTCCCCCACACGACACCTCATCACCATTCCTAATCATTCAGGCTCTGAAGCAGGAGGCTGATTAAGCTTTCCAGATTGTTTGTTATCATTAAATATATCATCTCTGTATATTCTCGACAGGCAATTACATGACTAAGCCCTTTGGAAACTTGATGCATTCGCAGCGTGAATGACTTCTTATTGCAACAAGTCCTGGAGACGGATTACATTTGTGGTGAGCGATTTCCTCCTATCAGTTCAGCATTTGCCATTTGCATTTCATCAACTGCTCCGTGGTACTGTAAGATGCAGAGATGGGATACTCCAGCTGATTCCCTTGGAAACATTTCCTGAGTTTATCCAGGCAGGATAAACTTCTTGTTGAGACCGTCAGATCCTTTCACCGCAGGGAGATCCATTTATCACAAAGGCCAGTGCTGGCACAAGGGGAGTGGATATAAATCACCTGGCATGGAAACAGGTAGGCTCTGCATTTAAAGGCAGGGTCAATGTTGCAGAGTAGCAGTGAATGAGCTGGGGTTGTGTGGAGGTAGCTGGAGATGGACTCGGACACTCAGCAATCATTGCTATCTCCATGAAGAGCTTGCCAGGGTGAGCTCTCACGGCGCAGCATACTATAGTTTGCATATCCCACAAGCACTTCCTGTATTTTCCTGGTTCAGAAAACAAAAAATCCCACTGATACAATTAGAAGAACATCGTCACAGTAGCAAACCCATGCTCTCGAACTCGAGAAAGTGCAGATCTCAATTTGCAGCCTCGGTGTAGCCCCCTTAGGCACCTACTTGGAAGCCAGGCTGTAATTACAGGTTCAGCAGCTTTTCCGACAGCACCTGTGGCCCAGTTCACATCCCATCTGCCTCTGCTGGGGTCCTGGGACAGGGAGAGACAACTGCATGAGTCCCCCACACCCTCCGTGCAGGAGCAGGAAGGAAGGTGTGACATGAAGATGAGACAGAAGGGCGCTCAAAGGCTTGAAATTATTTTTAATTTATGTATTTAATTAATTAATTTCTTACAACCTGAGCAATTTATCTAAAATTCAGGGTGCTGTGGAAGGACTTGGCTAGCCAGAAGTTGGGAAGATAAAGCCAGGAGTGTTCGGCACAGCCCTGATTACTTACGGGGAGCCAAACCACGCTCCAGCCGCCAACTCTGCGCAGCTCCCCATGGATGCAACCACCCGGGGCCTCCTGGATGCCTCCTCCCTTTGCTCCTCTTGCACAGAGTTCTTTTTTAAAGTTGGACTCCACACGCTTTGGATCTGGACACGGATATGCACTCGCAGAAGGAGCAGGTAGGAGCCGGTAAGCGGAGCAAGGGAGCATCAGAAAGGCAGTTGGCATGGGCTCCGCTTTGGGGATCAGAATGGAGCTCTTCCTGCCCTGTCAGCCACCTTCCCACTTGGATGCACTGTCGCCACATGCTTGTCTTTGCTCTGGCTTCCCATCTGCTTTCTTGAGAGGGTGACTGCACGATGCATACATATATAATATATGTATAATGTCCAGCAGCTCTCGGGAGGAGGCAGATGGTTTTGGGCCTCGCTGCCAGGACACATTTCAGGCCCTCAAAAGAGGCTCTATGCCGTTTGTCCTGATCTGTGAAAGCTGTTTTTCTCGCCCTTCCACATCTGCAATGCTGTGGGAGCGAGAGGGCAGCGCTTCTTGGGAAAATCGGCAATTTGTGGCCCCTCTCCTTGCCCCGGCTGTGCCGGAGGAAAATTGGGTAGCTGAGCACGGCGGACGGCCGTGGTTTTTCAATCCATTCCGGCTTTCCCATCCTGGAGCAACCTGGATGCTCCCAGATTTTCAGGCAATACTGAAGGGTTTCTGCAGTCTGAAATCCCTTCTCCTGGTGAGTGGGGATCCCCACAAGGGCCACCTAGGAGCCACCAGTTGGTGCATCCTTTGCCCTCCTCACTGCCCATTTCCCTGCACTTCTCCTCTTACCTTTCCCCTGCCCTTTCCTCCCTCCCCTGCCCCCTGTGAAAATATCCCCTGGGGGCATTTTAAAGATTTTTTCTATTTAGCTCCTATTTGCAGCTCTTTGGCAGGGCACAATTGTTTAGCCCAGGGAAAGGCTGCCCAAAATTCTCCCCACTCCCTGGATCTGCAGCTCTGGTTTTCAGCCTGTCTCTTTGCTGACTGCAGGAAGACATTCCCAAAATGCTATTGGGATGGAGGGCAGCTTGGCTTTCGCTGTTGCTCTACACATTGGTCCTGCTTTGGGGGTGCCTCACTACCCAACTAACAGCAGTGAGTTAATACATGCAGTGTTGCAAAATGCCACATACAGGAAAGGTGCTTTTAGCCCCTCCTTAAAAAGCAAATTGCACAAATCCCTACGAGCACATCCAACATTATTTTTTCCTTGTTTCACCCTTTGGCAACTGCAGAATAGGGAACTTGTTGCGATGCCACTGCCAGAGTGGTCCCAATCCTGCTCCACCAGCTGCCACTTCCTGGCATGGAGATGGTGACGGGTCCTGCTCTGCAAGAGCCTTTGAGCCACCTTGAATACCAAATATTAGAGCAGACTACAGGTTTGGAGGTTGTTTTCCAATCGATATTAAATTGGGTTTCCATGCTGGCCACTGGATCTCATCTGGGTGTGGGGGCCAGAATCAGCTCCTTCCTCCCAATCCACAGCCCCAACCAAACACGGTTTCATCACCTGCAGAGCCAGTTCCCAATTTTCTGCTTCCTAAAGGCTCTCACTAGCAGCAAATATGGAGCAGCGTCATCAAGAGCCATATTCCCATGTCTGAACCAAATCCAAGAGCTGTTGTGGATGCCCTGTTCTGAGCCACTTTCCAATTCATTCCCACCACAATATTTACCTGAAAAATACGTATCCGTGCCATGTTTTTATTCGTCCTGATTGGGTTATTCTTGTGGAGAGTGATAGCATCTCCCTGATCCCTTAATCACAGTGTTTTCCCAGGGCCATCAAATATCCATCTGCTAAAGGACATGGAATTTTTATGATGACAAAGACACTGCAGCCACTGCTGCCTCCTCCCCTCTACTGCCTTTGATGGGTTCAAGAGAAAAAAACCTTTAATAACTCAAGTGTTTCTCCATATTAGGGCTCTGCCCATAACTGTCACTTTGAATCTGCTGGCACCAGGGCTGATCCATGGCCTCTCCCAGGAAAGGCCCATCCTCACCCTCAGAAGCGGGTGTTTATCCATGCTGCCTCCACTCCAAGGGTGGTGCTTTTGGAGGAGAAACGAATTCATCCTTTGACCCTCTGCTGTCAGAGGGATGTGGTAGCCCCTACCAGCCCTCTGCATCATCCCGCTTTCCCTGGTGCCAGCGGAAAAGGGGATACACTCAGAAGGGAATGGAAATCCTGTTCCGGACAACGCCAGGTCTGGGGTGCCCGTGGCAGGACTGGCTCCGCGGAACCAATGCCGGCAGAGGCAGGAGCGCCAGCAGGATGCTGACCCACTTCCCAACGCTCCTCGTGGCCTGTTGGCCTTGACGTTGTCATAGCAACACACATCCATCCCTGCCTCCTCCTCCCCCCCATTTCGGGTACCGAGTGGGTATCCAAGCGTTTTTGTTTAATCAGAGAAGGCCGCAGGAAGGAGTGAGGTCGCATCCTGCCCTTTTTTCTGGCACGGATGAAAACCCACTTTTTCGACATACAGAAAATCACCCACAAACCTTGGCCTAAAAGTGCCATGGGGGCAACATATGAAGGCAGGGAGAGCCGTTTTGGGTGCATAGGAGCTGTTTTCCTGGCCCATTTCCGCCCTCCCTGCAGCTGCTCAAAGATGCAATGAGTTAGTGAGGCCTCTGTCCCACTCGCCTTGTGCCTCAAAATCCTACCATCTTCTTCACCACTGGTTGAAACTCCGTTGGCTTTTATAATTATAGACTAAAAAAGAAAGCCCCAAGACATAAAAATATGGTTTTGTAGGAAAGAAAAAGTGAAAGCCAAGCCCTTGCTGCCAAATTTTTAGCCATTGGTGACCCCCGCGGCCACTCGTGGGTCTTGGAGGCCACACGCGCTGGGAGGCTCCAGGCTTGAGCCGGGTTTCTGGCTTGGTGTGTTTGTGCTGGGGAAAGGCAGCCAGTGACTGGAGGGGCTGCCAGGGTTGGAGGTGTTGGGACTGAGAGCAGGAAAACCAGGGATTTTAATACGAAAACTGGTGATTTTAACTGGAAAACTAGGGATTTTAGCTGGGAAGATGTGTTTTGAGTCCAGATTACCCCTGGACTCTAGGGACAGCACAGTGACACTGCGCAAGCTCATGGCACATCTGTCGGTCTGACCGAGGTACCGGATACCCCAGAGCAGCTTTGAGGGAGAGACACAGACGCTGAGACAGAATGACAGGAAAAGCCCATGGGACCCACCACAAACCACCAGCTCAGGCACTTCCAATAAAAACATTCATTATATTAATTAAAACGGCCGCAAAGGGGCCGTGTAGAAAGCAGAGTCCATATTGCCAAATTCAAATGTCCAAATGGTGGCTCCAGAGCCTGAGAAAGTGCCCGCAAAGGGGCCACGTGGGATCCCGGGCAACGTTTTTTATCCTACTGGCAAGTCTGCAATTTTCTTGGAGGAATTAACCCCCATCCCAGGTTTTCTGGCCGTCCTGAATCCTTGGCAAAGCACTCCGCATAGCCCAAGGTGCCGAGATGCTCCAGAAAGGGCCCATTTCCATCTGGAGAAGTACGTGGTACTCAATTTAAAAAGGGGGAAAAGGGAGGAAAAGGGGAGGCAATGGGGGACAGACATGTGCTCTGGTCCTGTGGGAAATGCACGCAGGAACCTCAGTGCTCCAGAGGTTGTTCATTCCCGTGCTGGGAGAATGATGTTCAGAGAGGTCTCAGCGCTCTGGGACCTGCCAGCAACATTTGAGAGCCGACCATCCAGTGAATCCCTTGGACTTGCTCCGTTTGGACGTGTTCTCGGAGTGTAATGGAGATGGCAGGGGGTTGGAGGATGGGTTTCTTTTGGGCCATATCCATCTCCATGGTCTCGGCTCCAGGGATGTGTGGGGTCCTGTGCTGGCAGCACTGGCTCTGGGCGCACGGAGCTTATCCAGACCTGTCGAAGCAAAGCAGAGAGGTGGCATTAGGGACACCTCATCACCTCTGCATCCCCACCACCTTTTGCCACTGAAAAAGCAAGAAAGGAACATTAAAAATAATAATATAATAAACAAAATACTTCAGGTGACTCCACCTCCCTGCAACTGCCCACTGGGTTTTGTAAACCCACCTTAACTCGTCCATGATTTTGGGCACCTAGCAGATCCAGGGAATTGTTGCAGCCTGGCGGCATTTAAGCCTTAAAGACAGGAGCCCCCAACTCACGTGTACAGAGGCTGCAGCTGCAAGTGCGATGTCTTCTGTGGTGCCTGGTAGCCATAGGAGTCGAAGCCGCCGATAAAGTCGACTGTGGGCACAGAATGGGGAGCGGAGAGGTGACCACCCATCCCAGCACCCTCCTGCATCCCCATGTCCCCATGGCCATGGAATAATTTTCTTTTTTTTCAGGCTTATAATATTAAAAGTGGATCAAATGCAGGAGTTCAGCCCAGTGCCCACGCAGCATCCGGCATAGATGTGGCATCCAGCAGTACCCCAGTATCCAGCAATGGATGCAGCACCCCAGCATCATCCCAGTGTGTATATAGCACCCCAGGGTGGATACAGCATCCCAGCATCATCCTAGTGCCAGTATAGCAGCTCAGCAGCATCGCAGCACCCACTGCCAGTGCAGCATTCTGGCAGCCCCCCAACGCCCAATGCCGGTGGCAACATCCCAGTACTATCCCAGTCCAATGCAGCATCCTGACACCATCCTAGTGTGATGCAGCATTCCGGCACCATCCAGCATCCCAGCACCACTACACTGTAATTCAGCATCCTGGCACCAGCCCAGTGCGATGCAGCATCCTTACACCATCCCGATGCAATTCAGTATCCCAAAGGCACCCACTGTCCGATGCATCCCAGCAGCATTCCAGTGCAATGCAGCCTCCTGGCATCATCGTGGTGTGATTCAGCACCCCTGCCCCATTCCAGTGCGATGCAGCTTCTTGGCACAATCCCTGTGCTCAGTGCCAGATGCAGCAGCCCGGCACGGATGCGGCATCCCAGCACCCACCGCATGGGGGTGCCCAGGACCCATGAAGCAGCCGTGGGCGCAGGAAGGGGCTGTGCAGCCTTCACTGCCTCCACTAGACCGGAGGAGGCTGCCGGCCATCAAATTAATTAGTGGCAGCCGAGTGTTTAACGGGGCTGCATTATCACTGCCAGGATCTCTCACACACGGGGAAAAGGGGGACAATCACAGTCAAAGCAGGCGGCAACACCACCCAGCATGTAAAAAATACCCCCCAACTCTGCTTAAATCCCCTGTTCCTAAGGCCAAGGCACTCACAGCTGTCCTCCTCCTCCAGGAACACTTTGCTGACGTAGCAGGCGTAGACAAAGCCAAAGAGCTGCAAGACACGAGGGTCCAGGAAGAGCCACTCAGTGTGGGACGTGGCAGGGGGTGGTAAGCAACTTCCCCCAGCAACTCCACAGTCCTGATGATGAGGGGGCTGAAGGCTCACGATGCCAAAAGAGTTAATAACAGCAATAACAATATTCATAGTATTGCTGCTGATAGTAACAGTGGTAATAGTAGTAACAATAGTAATCCTGTTGGCAATAACATCAATAGGAGTAGCAATAGTAATAGCAGTAACAATAGTAGTAGCAGTAGCAGTAGTAAAAGTAGTAATAATACAACTAGCAATGTTAACAATAGTAATAGTACTAATAGTAACAGTAGCACTACTAGTAGTAACAGTGATAGTGACAGTAGCAATAGTACTTGGGTTAATAGTACTAGCGGTAGTAATGACAGCAATAGTCGTGGTAGTGATAATAGTAATAGTGGTAGCAGCAATAATAAGCATGGTAGTATTAATAGCATGAGTAGTAATATTAATTATAGCATCAGTAGGAATACTAATAATAGCAATTATAGAGGTATTAGTGATACTAAATCATGAGAAGTTATTCTCTCTGGCTCTTGTGGTGTTGTGCAAGGGAGGATGCTGAGTCTAGAAGAACTGAACTCAGCAGGTCACTTGGGGAGCTGCTGGCATCATGGCCGCTGGCACGGGCCAGAGGAGGGGATCCCAGGTGCCATCCCCCTCCCAGGACTCCATCAAGAGTAGCAGGGCCTTGAGAACCCCCTTGACATCCATTCCCAGGCTCCCAGGCAGTTCTTACCGCCAGGAATATCTGCGTGGCACTGCTCACCACCTCGATGTACTGGTAGTCAAGAAGGCAGCCAGTGACAGTGATGACATGATGGTCTTCAGGCGCCAGACGAGCGTTGAGCACTGGTGTCACCAGGCAACCTGGCCCGTTCTCCATCCACCAGGAGCGATGCAGAGACGTGTTGAAGGTCATGACGAAGTCGCGCTCCTGCGGCAGGACGGTGCACGATGGGAACCCAGTTCCTGGAGTACCTCCTGCCCCGTGAATCCGCCAGGGATCCCAGTGGATGAGCAGGTGCTTGGCTGGGGTCTCCCGAGGGTTGATCATGGCAAATTTGGGTGCCGTGGGGCGTTCCAGCACCGCACATGTACCCCAGGGAATGAGGAAGGAGGCAGGGAGATCAATGGGATCAGAAGGGATGAAGAGAGGAAAGGGGGTGGGAAGGGATGGGATGGGACTGGGATGGGATGGGAGGAGGAAGGAACGAGGAAGGAACGAGAGGAAGGCAGAAATTAGGAATAAAGAAAAAAAGGACAGGAAGAAGGGAGGAAGGACAAAAGCACGGAGGAAGGACAAAGTAAAAGGAAGGGAGGGATCAAGGAAAGATGATGATGAGAAGGAAGACAAGGAAGGCAAGGAGAGGGCAAGGGAGGCTAGGAGAAGGAGAAGGAGGAGGAAGAGGAGGAGAGGGGAGGCAGCCTTACCTGTGACAGGCGCCCAACCTCCAGGTAGAAGCAGATGATGAAGGCATTCCAGCCCACCCAGAGCACGAGCCACACCGCATACTGCATGACACAGATGGCCTCGCTCGGCACTCGCACAAACCAGTGGGCACCCCAAGAGACGCACAGATGGACACCCGGGGCTACCTACCAGGATGAGGTACCTGGACCTGTACTGAATGGTGCCGAAGATGCCCAGGATGACGGCCAGGATGTGCACAAAGTTGGCCAGGATGGGAGCCCACTGGTAGCCCAAGAAGTCAAAGACCTGACGCTGCAGTGCTGCCACCTGTGGGGACGCAGGGATGGGTCAGTATCAAAGTCAGCATTCCGTACCCCGCTGCGTCCATCCCAAAGGAAAATGCACCTTGCACTGATGCTATTTTGCTAAAACCCCACTTAAATAGCAGCAAAAGGGCAAAAATCCCCATTTCCCTCCATCAGCCTCTTACCAGCAGTTAAGAGCCCTTCCCAAATAATCAAAAAAGTCCTATCTGGGCAACCAGAATGGGAAAGTGGCATTCAGCTCTTTTTAATGCATTTTCCTTCTTTCCAGGCCTTTTCAGGCTCTGGTACAATGTGTCCAGAATAGGGGAGAAACCAGGAATGGAGGGTTCTGCATCATCGTTAGGATGGAGATCATTGCTTCCCCCCCAGCCTCTTTTTTTTTCCTCCCGGGTTAATTTCTTGCATCTGCTGCATTGCCATGGCAACGGTAAGCAGCAGCCGTCTAGACACTGCACCTCAGGGGGCACCCATGGGTGCGAGGCCAGGTGGGTGCCAGGATGGGAGTGGGTCTCCAGCTGTTGCTCCTGCCGCCCCATTCCCCATTTTTCCCCTTGCTGCAATGGAGCAATGAAGCAGGGCTGGTGGCATCCCCCTCATTAGGAAAACAGTTTTCCCATGGGAAATGATGGGAATTTATCCAGGAAAAGCAGTAGTGGAGCAACTGTCAGAACTGCCTTCTCTCCAGAAAATCATCGACTTTTCCATCCAGTGCCCCCCTAAAGCACCTAGATCTTCCAAGATGGAAAAAAAAAAAAAAAAAAAAAAGATTTTAAAAGGTTTTAAA
>JAWLRI010000564.1:1361540-1373259 GCA_034781795.1 Crypturellus tataupa | reverse complement strand
CCTGCGTGTGCAGGGGGGTTGGACTAGATGACCTCTAGAGGTCCCTTCCAACCTTAGGCATTCTATGGTTCTATGATACGAGGTATACCTCTGAGTTTTTAAACATAACAGAGGCTGTTGACCTTGTTTTACCCAAACACACTGGATTTCAAAATTGCAAAATTTAAATGGTTAATAGTTTAACAGAACATATTCCTCTTTTCAAGTATATATCCACACCATCACCTGCCTGTACCAAGTATGACATTTTCTGCCACTAGACTTGAAATACAAAATCTGCCCTCTTTACCAATCCTCTAAATGTAAGGCTGCAAAAGCTCTTGGGTGAAGAAGCAGATCTTTTTAATTGTGAGAATTCCAAAATACGGCTCTTGGTAGCATATGTAGCTATGATGACAGCTTTTTGTATCCTGTTTCAATCAAATGGCTGCTGCCAGGAAAGACTTCTTGGCATTTGTTTGAGCATCACCCTAAGGGCAGGTCCTGGTACTTCAGCACAGACAAACTACATCAACGGGTGATTTCTGGGATGAGGAAAGGAGAAATGGACAGATTCTCCGATGCCAAGAGCTTTCTAAAATACATGCCAGAACCAATATAGGAAGCCTAGAGTCAAAGAATACTGAAAATTTAAAAGGAGAAGTCAGATGAACTGAAAATTAATGTCCCATTTGGTACTTCATTTAGGCAGATACCAACAGAAAAAGTCCTTCAATAAAACCCGCCCCAGAACAAATTCTAGCGGGTGTGCACTGGGTAGACCCACAGGTAACCCATGACAGAACTGACAATTGATAAATAAAAGCCTGGACTTGGAGAGAAGGAGGCGAACAGGACTACATAGTTTGTGAAAGTTAAAGAAAAAATGTTTAAGAGAAATAAAGAACAGTGTTATCAACAGAAAGCTGGATAAATATTACTCAAGTGTTTTCTGCAAATAAGAAAATGTGCATTTTATATATTTACACACACAAAAGACTCTCCATGTTTGTCATGGCCAGATTCAGTTTAATGATAGTTATATTTTCAAGAAATCTTTTAAAGTTTTACTGCAAGCTGCTATGTTGATACTATTATATACAACATAGTAAAGAGTTACATAGCTTCTCTTAATGTACATGAAGTTTAGGTAGCTTAAGAAGTTTTAAGTAACCTCAGTCTAGGCTCACCTTCTAGAAATGCTTAAAAAGAATGTGAACCACGTTAAGAAAAACAGATCTAAAATTAGTTGAAGCTGATGCAGCCACTGCATGCCAGAACTCTCCAAACAGGAGTCCCACACATGCTTTCACAAGGTGTGCCAATATGTTTATCAGGTATGCAAAGACATCCAAAAATTAAGCTAGTGACCTCAAGTTAGAGTCATCAGAAACAGGCGCACCGCAACACGTGTTTACACACATGTAGAGGTTACAGCTGAAGGCGTGATACAATACAGAGACCCTCTAGTTCTCTAGAGCACCACAAGAAAAGAAGCTTGCCAAGAAAGCTGTGAGGGACACCATTTCAAATGACCAACTAGACTTGACTCCTATCTTCTAGTCTAAAATTGCTGCTAATAACTTACAGTAGTGAAGGAATTTTTTGCCAATGGGAGAAAATAAGGGAAACGGAACAGAGCAGGGTGCATTTCACTTTTCAAACTCGCAAGGAAAAAAGAGGTCATGAGTTCCCTCAAACTACTACAAAAGGAAGAGCCCTCTAGTCCTATGTGTACATAGGATCTGTCACTAGAAAGGACGGTTTATTTCTTTAGTTACTAGAAACAGCAGGAATTAAAATAGACTCCTACAAAAGTTCACCTCCAATGCTTTTACAGTTGTTGCTTTTTACAGCAGCAGCACTCGGTATCAGTAGCTATTACAGTTACTTTTTTAAGAAACTAGAAACTTTTCAAACTTTTTCTGAATTTACTTCTCCTTCATTGTCTTGTGATACTTTTCATAGTTAAAGTCAGATATATAAAAGTATTAATTTTTTTATTTCAACAGAAAAAAAATGAGTGTATTACATAAGACATTAAGTCGATCATTTATGGTACATTAAATGGCAGGAATTATGTGTATTGTTTTTCAGTTTTTGGATGGAGTTTCCAAGATGGTAAGAATTTTAGACAAGCTCAACTTACCATTTAGGAACATTTTTTATGTAAGAGTACGCACCTGTGTTCTGCCTCAAGTGAGCTTGAAAGAACATCTGCCTGAGGGAAAGTTGAAGATCGAATGATCTGTTGAGATGCAATCGAATCATTTCCATTCTCTTGTGGAATTTCATTTTCAAAGTTTCGGTTTATATCTCTCTCCTGATGAGGACTGTTGCTGTTATGCAAGTTAAAGGAGTCATCATCCTGTCAAAAATAATTACATAATTCCATTTACAAACAATTCTCTTAAAAATGCTGAAATTCAGTTGTTCTGTTTTATTTAAATCACTTAAATGGAGAAACTCTATACTACTTCAAGAAATAATTCTGTTAATGCTCCAGGCGTTTGCAGTATCCAGATACTGAAAAACAATGTATATTATGTCACTGATCAAATAAAGTAGAAAGCAGTAACTCCACCCCCTGGTTCAAACTGTCCTTTTACATAGTCTGTTTCAAACTTCATTCAAAATCCAAAGTTATTGTTTTTCATATTTTAAGAAAGAGTAAGTTATCTATTGTAATTACTAGCAAGGCCTCTAATTAAGTATCAAAACTGCATGTGTCAGGAACAGTGTAAAAGCAAGAAAAAGAAGTTCATACCACTTAAGAGGCAGGCTTCCTCTACACACACATACATGCACCCCAACCACAGCATTCTCAGGTTGACGAGGTAGTTACGGAACTACATACCTCCTCTAGCTAAGAAATAAGACCTAGGAAGAGAGTGCATTTAAAAACTAGCAAAGTTGACACAACTCTAAAATCCACTCTCTACAGAGCATTGTTTCAACTTATCCAACAGTTTTTAGGTCTTATTTGGTAACTAGCCAAACAGCCCTAGAAGTTTTACCAAGTAAAACAAACGAAGAGCAGCATTATTTGGCTAACAGCCCTTGGAAAACAAAACCCATGCATATGCTGTGTAACGCCATTATCCACTATGGTAGGCAGCTGCTCCATCAAACAGTTCTGTACTTGTGAGAAATGATACAAAGCCCAGAGAAATTCAGAGCCTAGGACCAAGACCATCATCATCATTCCACTTCTGTTTACCATGTTATTCACTTCCAGGAATTTTAGAATCATGATCAAGAAATTAAAAACACACACGTTATGTAAACACACATTCAACTATTAAAGTGGAAACCCGGGGAATATGTTATTGAGATTAATATTCTATGATATTCATAGAAATATTAACAATTTTAATACATTAGGGCAAAGTAACTTCTTGCATGACTCAGCTGCTAATTATGATTTGCTTCACTATTTTAGAGATGAAGTCTGTTACAGCAGGCTTTAAAGTCCCATCAGCAGGACTTCATTACTAAAGATATCTCCTTATCTGCTCAGGTGCACACTATGCCTTCACTTTATTAAAATTAACTTGAAAGTTGGGCGATTACATGATTTGTTAATATTTAACCTCTTCTAATGTCCATTAACGTAACAGGAATGGCAGGGAACAATATGCATGGAACTAACAACAACACCCTGTCACAACTGAAAATGCTTCCTCCTCTGCTACACACACACTTTCATTAAAAAAAAAAAAAAAAAAAAAAGATTTTAAAAGGTTTTAAACGGGAAGCAAGATCTGAATCCTGTAGGCAGGAGCGATGGCACCTGGCCAGATTTGCCACCAGTCCCCAGGTGGCACCCATGGGTACCTCCAGGACTTTGGGTACTGCCCTGGGGTGATTTTTAATCTTTTTTTTTTTTTTTTTTTTTTTTTCCCAGCAATCGGGAAAATTTCAAAACTCCTCTCCTTGGAGGCTGCAAATTAAGATGTAGCAACACCCCTATTTCAAGAAACAGTGATCCTAGGACTCTATCCAGACTGAAAAACATCCTGGAAACACTTCCAGCATCCAAGAACATGTAGTCATCCCTGAGCATCCTAGTTTTGCCCGATAACAGCTCAGTTTTGTGGTGTTTCAGAAAAAAAGAAAAAAGAAAACCAGCCGAGCAGCGGGTGTTGCACAGGCCACCAGTTTGAATCCTGGCCTGGGTGGCCCCTGCTGGACTGGAACTTGGGACTCTCGTAAAGCAGAACCCTTTGGAAGCGGATTAAGCTGAAAGGCAATTTCCATGCTAATGCTGCTGGTTCAGTTCTTCCAGGCGACATCTGCACCCCGGATTTGCAGTGGGTACCTCAAAGCCAACGCTAGTATAATCCGAAGGGGAGGAAGAGGGGAAGAAATTGGAAAAAAGAAAAAGAAAAAAAAATCCAATTTACTGACTTATTTAGTGACACCTTTCGTAATCAATTCTCCCAGGGAAGAAATACTGATTAAAGACAACCTTATCTCTATGGCAACCAGCAGTACCTCCTTCCCGGCTCGCTGGCTGCCAGGAAAAAAAAAAAAAAAAAAAAAAACATCGGAGCAGAGAATCTGCCCAGTAACAACGACGGTGCTACCAAGATGTGGTCAAAAATCAGCCGGTTCCCTAACCCTGCATCTCAGTGCCAGGGACCGCATCCGAAGGGGAGGAGATGCTCCTGCATCCCCACTGCACTGGGAAAAGGGGATTTGGGCACTCAAACCTTGCAGATTTCCACAGAATTTGAGCGATTTGATGGAAAATGGGCAAAGTGCTGCCTGGCTGTATCATTTCCACACTGTTAAGTGGTTCTGTCTGCTGGGAAGGGGCTTTTCCCACCCTGCTTGCCTCTCTAGGACACTGTTCTCTTTCCCACAGGAGCATTTGGGATTTGTTGCTAATTCAGCAAATAATGCTGCCAGCTCCCTCCTGGATTCATCTCATCTTTTGCAACCCCAGTGGTCTGTCCTTTCCCTAAACTTTCTCCTATAAAAACTGCAAAAAAAAAAAAAAAAAAAAAAATCTTGCAGAGAAGATGCCGGCTCCTTGAGTCCCACCTTCCAAGCTGGAAATCCCTGGGGATTAGAGGTCTTTCCTCTTCCTCGGGTTCCCAGCAAGGAAAGGGACCAGTGTCCTTGGACACTCCAAGTGCTTGCTGCAACCCAGTGCCAAGAGTTTTCCAAAATGGATATTCACCGCTCCCTGCCCTGCTCCTTAGCATTGATTTTCCCCCTGAGCACAAGGATTTCAGCCTCACCAGGATATGAAGAGCACAAGAGTCTTCTTCATTGCTGAGGAAAGATAAAGGAGCAAGCTCAGGTCTGTCGGCACCATCTGACAGCAATTTCTCATCTCCGAGGCACGTGGTCACTCTTTTCCAAGGGGAAAACTCCTTCCTCTTCCCTATTTCTTTTCCTTGGTGTCCCCCTGGACCATGGTCACATCTCCTCCTAATCCAGGCTGATCCCCAAAACTCCCCATGAGTTTTTCCATGTTCCTTCCAGGTTCTTGTCTACCTCTTGGAGTGGCTTGAGAAGCCCCACATGGATTGGGGCCCTGGTCTTCAAACATCCATGGAGGATCCTGCATTTGCTGTTGGTATTCATCATGGAAGAAGCCAGGTCCAGTGCAGACATGTCCTGGAGACATCCATGCCCAGCTCATGCCACTGGCGCCGCTGTGGAGACCCATCATCCACCAGAGAATGGAGCCATGGTCCCATCCTGCCCATTTCCCGCATTTGCTTCCAGAGCCCATGAGCTCCACAGGCTGGAAGGACAGACGCTGCATTCATGGGGATGGACAAGGAGTGCAAGTAGAGGTGATTTTCCCTCTTCCTGGGTAATTTCCTGGATCCTCTCCAGCACACAGAAGATCCCAGAACTATCCTATGGGACCAGAGGGCCCATCTCAACCGCATCCCGAGTGGAGATGGGGGACGCGATGGCAGCAACAGCAGCAAAGGGGCTGCCGATGCGCCCCTTCCCCCACCATTGGGGATGATCACTGGGACATACGGACGGATGGATGGATGGATGGAGCTGCCAGCAGCACTAATTGCCCCATGTTTAATGCATGGCCCAGCAGGGGCTCATTGGGTTTTGTGCGCTCCAGCGCTGCCTCCTGACAGGGGCATTGCTGGCCCCACGGCCTTTTGTGCTGATGGGCAAATTAAAAATAATTGGAGCCAGGAGGGCGTTGCGAGGCTGGAGAAGCTTCCAGGGTCAAGAGGCACCTGGGCTTCACCTAAAACAGTCCCCTCTTTTCCTTTCTGGTGCTGCTCCCAGGTCACCCCAAATCTGCCCATGTCCTGACCCCCAAAACTGGCCTTCAATGGCCCTAATTAAGGCAATTAAGCTGAAAGCGGGGCAGGAGCTCAGCGGCTGTGGAGCTCAGCACAGACAAGAGCATCCCTGTCCTTGGCTTGTGTCTGTCAAGGCAAGGACCCTGGAAAGTGTGGGCACATCCCCCTGCTCCATTTGAGACCCCAGTTTGGACGGGTGATGAGGGTGCTGGGATACCTGACCACACCGCAGTCCAATGTCAGACCCTGGACATGGCTCTTCCAGTAAGATGGGGCAGGATGCAGAGCCTTGTTTTGGGCTCAGCCTGTTTGGCGATTGGCGCCAAGTCGCTATTGCGACTGCGACATCACAACTTTCCCCACTATGGATCCTTTTGTCATGGCGTGGGAAGCTAAAACATGTCAAATTCCCCAGCCAGGCACACACGAGCAGTTATTAATATTCTTAATAAAACAGTCAGGGCTTTAACGTCCCATTTAAATATGATCGAGCTGCTGGGTGCCAGTGTTTCCTTTCCAATTTTTCCAGGCTGTTACACGTTGATTTTGAAAACTGCAATGAACAGTCACTTGGAAGTGGGGGAAGCCTCTCTAGCAGCTGCATCCTGAGCTCTGCTGTCTCCTCTGACCTTCCCGGACATTTGGGATGGGTTTTCCCACCCTGCTCACATCTCCACTGCCACTACTTCCAAGGACACATTTAACTCCCAATGCAGCAGCGCTTCCAGTCCCAAACTACTGCCAGCTCTGGCTTCCTCCTGTTTCCCAGCACTGGACAGGCCCAGTACCCTCCCAGTATCTGGCACTAGATGTTTAGAGCATCCTTCTGGTATTTGGCATTGAATATTCAGAGCATCCTTTCCCCTCTCCATCTTGCCCATCACAGTGCAGGACATTGACTGAGCCAACAATGACTTAACTTCTCCACGCTGGAGGAAATCCATGAACCCGAATCCTTCCCGGTGGCATCTCCTGGACCCGCATGGCAGGGTCCTAGCAGACAAGATTTGGTTGGTCCTTGGCCATCCTGCGCATGTCGAATGCTTGGGTTTTGGCACGGTAGAGTTCGACTTATCCCAAATCCTTCTTCTTTCTCTCCCGCTTCCCAGAGGAACACAGGAAAGAGCATTTTTCCAGCCCTCTGCCTTGCTCTCAAATTGGAATTAGGAATTTTGGGAGAGATTCGGCCACTTCCTTTAATACTCTGGGTTGTGTATTTACACCGCAAATGTGCGAGGAAGAAAAGGGAAAATGAGCCCGAAGAGCTGTTTTAATTGAGGACCGTAAGGCTGTGCCTATGCAAACGCGCACCTTGAGAGCAGACAGGCAACACTCATGACATGAATAATGCAAACACAGATATGCATATGAATATATATGTATATATGAATATACATATACATATGTATATGAATAGACATGTAGTGTGATGCACACTCATGCCAGTGTCTGTTGTCCAGCTGCTGCAAGGCAGATTGGGATATTCAGCACCAGCCCTTATGCCCTTCCCAGTGAGGTGATGCTCAAAGGCCATGTGCTTCCAGCATCCCCCCGAGAGCATCCCGGGTGCCACTGTCCCCGGCAAGCTCACGGAGCACAGGCCTCGGACCCTTTGTGCCCCAGCATCCCCCTGAAACCTGATTTCCATGGCTATTATGCAAATGAGAAAGCTTCCTGTAAGCATTTGGGAGCAGAGCTGGAACTATCTAAGCAGCGACAGCAATAGATTACGTGCCCATTACCAACAGTTACAGCTACAGAGTACCGCTAATTATACCTAATTGTGCATTTAATTGCGCAAATGAAAAGTCAGATACAGAGTTCAGGCCCCACACTGGCAGGAAGGCAGCTGGGGCTCTGCTCCGGCCCCGGCTAGCCCCTTGTTTTAGGAATTGGACAAAGATGGACAAAGGTTCCCACAGGCATCAGGGGGATGGAGCTGCTGTTGGAGCAGCCAAAGCTCATCCATCCCGTAGCTCCTGCTGTGGGAAGGAGCAGTGCTGCATCCCGGACCGCATTCTGGGGACTCTCCGTGCCCATCTCCATGCCTCAGGCTGGGTGGGATGGGATGGATCCACAGCCGGCTACCTGCATGGGAGGCGCTGCCCAAGTGCAGCTTTTCCAACACATCCAAGGGGAAAAAAAGAAAGGAAGTGGAAATGCTCCCCAGGTCCTCATCCTCTCTTTACTCCATCACTAGCATTCAGAGTGAACAAATGCTCCTCAACTCCATACCTCCTGGTGCATGCTGACTCTAGGAGCCGGTTCATTTTTCATTCTCACCGTTCGGCTGAGCAGCTTTCATCTTCCCATAAAGAAAACATAAATTCTCCTGACAATAACGGGCTTCCCATGGAAAGGCTGCTCTAATAAGCAATGATGAAGCAGCAAAATCCGCTCTCTGCCCACAGCCCTGGAGGCCTCGCTGGCGGCCTCGAGGAGCCGTCCCCTTCTTCATCCTGAAATGCTGATTTCATTAGGCAGCTCCTGGTTCTTAGATTATTTGAGGTGGGAGTAAGAAGAGCAGATCGACCTCACACCGCTTTGTCATTGCAGACACCACCCGCTCTCCCCAAGGCCCAAGGACTCTGCCAAGGGACACACTGGTGTATTAGACTTTTCCTTAAAATCAGCAAGTGGGATCGTCTTCAGCTCTTTCCCAGTGGATGGGAACAGCTGCCATTGGCAATGCTGGTTCTCCTGGCATGTTTTAAAGTTTTAAAGTGACGCTGAAGTATCATTTGGGATATCTAAAGCGAGAAAACCTAGGATGAAAGTGATAATACGCTCTACTGCTGAGATATATCCCAGTTTTCCCAGGTCTAACCCTGGTCTAAAAGCTAGGTCCAACTGTGTGACCGAAGTCACTCCAACCAACCTGGGAAAAACTCACTTTGAGGGCTCAACTCTAGTCCAAAACCAGAGTAAACCCAGATCCATAGTGCTGCTGGTAGAGGGGACATCCTAATGTCGACATCTACCGGGGTGAAATCAGTGGGACCCGACCCCAGTGCGGGAGGACATCAGGGTGGGGACACGTGGAGGGAGAGGAAGACAGATCTCACCCAGACATAGCAGGGTTGTTACCGCATCCGTGACGACGTCGTCTGCGGGGATGGAACAGTGCAACAGAGCTAAGGTGATGCCGGTATTGGAGCGGGGGAATCATCCACGCCAGTAAAAAATTGACACAAAGAAGCCAAAAAAGTCAGAGGTTTAGGGACTTACGGCTCAAGGTTGAGCTGCCCAGGGCAGGGTGATTTCTGGCACTCAGAGCACCCAGCTTCTATGGGACCCCCAGGACAGCATTCTTCTCCCCCTGCCATCCATCTGGATGTGCCCCTGGGACCAGGTGGGACTCCATTTCTGGGGCACAGAGCTATTCCCACCGAGGGGGGATTTCCATGCCAATCTTCCAGGATGCCCATACTCGCTGCTGCAGCAGCCATACAACGTGCAGCAAGAGCTGCCGTCCCAGCCCACATCTGTAACGCAAAGTTCCTCTGAGCAGCTGCCTGGCCTGGGGAGTTCATGACAACTCATTTCCCCCTCTAAAACAGATTGGTTCAAATCTCCTCTTGCTACAGACCTGGGCTGTTTCCCCACAGAAAAGATGCCACCAAAGCTGCTTGAGATTTGAGTGTTGGAGAAAAAGTAGTGACTGGGAGCCAGGAATCTCCTACCATGCAAGGAAAATACCTGGCGAGTCTGAATAATTGAGATTGTGCGCAAATGGCAGAGCGAACCTCTGTGGAGCAAAGAGAACCTCTATGGAGCAAACTGTAGCAAGGAGGGGAAGCCTGCAGGCGCAAGTGACCAAAGGCTGGAGCTGGCAGGACTCAGAGCAAGGGCTGCTCCATGGGCAGTTCCACATGATAGCACTGAGCAAAGACATGCAGACCCCCTGGGTCAGCCCCTGGATGTCCCTGCTGCTCCTCTCCCCTGCTAGACCTGCTGCTCCACTCCCCCAACCCTGGGGGACGCCAGGGCGCCACGTTCTGGAGGAGAACGAATGACTCTCCAGCTACTGAAAGAGCTGGAAGATCAACGGCGTTAAGGGAAGGATCTGTGTCGTGGCAGGAAACAACCAAAGCCTCCGTGAGAGCAAATATTGAGCCAGTCTCAATCATATACATTGCAGACTTAATCTACACTGCTCTGAGTAGAGCGGTGGCTGTGGGAGCCCCAGCAACCCCCATCCCTTGCAACCCACAAGGACTTTGTGGGCTGAGCACTTGGGCAGTTCCCCTTCTGTTTTCCTTGGTGCCATGAATTCCTGGTAGTCATCGGAGAGCTGTGACGGCCAGGCAGGTTGGAAGATGCCTCTTCACTGTTGGGTTGCTCTGTTAACAACCTGGGAAAGCACCTTGATTATTAACTACAAGCTCCTGGGTTCTGGTTGTATCAGGATTCTCCCTGAAAGCCCCCCAGGCCCCTAGCCTGTCGCCAGCCTGATGGAGATTGATTTGCGTGCAGTAGAAAAGCATGACACCTAATTATTGCCAATATCAACAGTCCGATTGGAGTGAAACCTGCCTGTTTTCGCTTCCCCAGACTCACAACCCAACAACCAGCAGACCGGTCCCATTAGAAGGCAGGAGAGTTTGTAAAGTGCTGGCTGTGGTTTTTAAGTTTTGCCAGTGCCACATCTCAGGGCAACCCATCCTGGAAGGACCCACAACCCCACAGAGCATCTGTTGAGTTACCCAGCACACAGCTAACTAGGAGGGCAGAGACTGCAGTTGCAAACAAAGCTCCCACCTGCTCAAGAAATATCTCCCAGCAGTGGCAATCCAGGGAATCGTTTCAAATCCACCCCTCTCTCTGCAACTCCAGCAAGCACTGGCTTGAGGCAGGGGAGGAGGGTCACATTTGTCACATTCCTCCTCGATCCTTTTATTTATTTATTTATTTATCTATCCGTCTATCTGTCTGGGGTCGCATTAGAGCATCCCCAGGCTGGTCCACCAGCAAGGTCACCGCCGAGAAGGAGCGGACCCCAGTGACAGGCAACGTTTCACACAAAGCACAGCCCGGCATGCTGATGAGCGCATGGCCCCGTGGCTTACCAGCTGCAGGCAGCAGAATCCGACCAGCGTGCATCTCCCATTGCATTTCCCCATGGTTTCCCAGCCGGAGCCGCCGATCTCCCCCGCCGTGGCGGCGCCTTACTCTTCCAGCCCTTCACGAGCCTCCTGTGGGCCAGCAGGACCACCAGCGCTCCGCCAGCATCAGGAGGCCACCCGCAACATGTCCCACCGCTTTCCAGCCGCCGGCCAGCACCGCTACTTTCTTTGCAGCATCGCTGCCGCCTCCCGCATCCTGCCGGGTTAGCGCGCGAGCGGGATGCGCCTACGCGAGGGGCATCGTCCCCGACCTCCCCCTCGAGCCGGCCTCCCTCCGCCCGAGCCCCCGGCCCGCGCGTCGCCACCCATGCCCAGAGC
>JAWLRI010000564.1:1345066-1360056 GCA_034781795.1 Crypturellus tataupa | reverse complement strand
AATGTTTTACTTTTTGCATAGTTAAAAAAAAAAAAAAAAAAAAAAAAAAAAGCCATGCCTGTCTTGGGGTAAGCCAATCTGGAATTGCTGTTGACTGTCTTGAGAAAGCCAAAGAAGAGGAAAATACAGGCTTAGACTCACCAAAAAACACCCAAGGGGTAAAACCAGTGCGGGAACCCAATTCCTGGTTTCGCAGTTGTCAATGAATACATATTTTTTCTCCCCTGGAGAGTTAAAGGCTACTTAGTCCAATAAAATCTGATGGGCAGCTTGATTTCGTGCCACACTCTGCATTCCCCAAGGGATGCAGCTCTGCAGGAGCCACGTTAACGAGCCACTAATTAGGGAGAGGCTAGAACAGCCAAGCAGCCCTGCAAGGCCAAGGTCAGGGAATGGGTCATGGGCATAGCTGGCCCTCCAGGATTTGCAAGTGCATGGTGGCAGCAAGCCCAAATCTTGAGTTGGAGAAGTTGGAAGTCAGTTCGGGTCCCAGGGCAACCCATCCTCATGGTGGGATCAGCCCCAAATCCTGCAGGTTGGGCACCTTAGGGACCTTGACTTTGCATCAGCCTGAGAAGAGCTGATGCCCGACCTGGCCAGGCAGGAGGGATGAGGTGGGATCATGGCGCTAAGTCCGGCTGCAGGCCTGTAGCTAGAAGTGTCCCCCAGGGATCAAGACAGGCCAGAATCACTCAAGTCACTCATCAAAGACCTGGATGAAGAGATGAGTCTTTACTGCGAATGTGACTGAGCCTTGCAAGAGGTTGCCCAGGGATGGTTCCAAACCCACATGGAGACAATCCTGGGCAATGCGCTCTAGGTGGCCCTGCTTGAGCAGGGAGGTTAGACTAGATGATCTCCAAAGGTCCCTTCCAACCTCAGCCTTTCCTGTGACTCTGAAAATGAATGGATGTTCAAGCATGGTGCACGGTTGCCCTCACCTCCTCCAGAAATAACATGTATTTGCTTAAACAATGATTCCTTGTTTTTTAATATCTTTAGCTGCCTGCCTGCCAGTCAACATCAGTTCCTGCAGATCACCCTTAATAGATCGCAATGCAGTTGGCTGCTATTGAATCGATACAGAAATTAAAATGCACCCACTTCCATTCTTGCTCAGTTGTCATCTTATCGCAGGGAATAGCTGAAAGCACCACAGATTACAGAATCCATCATCATTTAGCCTTTGTAGCTCACAAATTCATAATTAACAACAACAAAAAAGAATCCTTTCACCTTCTTATGTAATTTAATTAGTTGGCCATTAAGGGGAGCCTAAGTGTCATCTAATCCCCCAGCAGAGGAAATAATTATTTTCCATTCTTTTAGAAATTATCACTTGCTTATGGTTAACTATCAAAATTCATTATTAGTCGCTGAGCAGCAGTCAGAAACAATGTGAAAAGCTCCATGAAAGGGTAGGGCAGGAAGTGGTGAAGAAGCTTGGGGGGACGGGAAGGGTGGCAATGCAGTGCAAAACACATTCCCTGGCTTTTTCTTCCTCCTGTGATTGCGCTGTTCTCTCTCCCAACTTACTGACTCTGTCCCTGTCCCCACCCCCATGGGGTGACCTTGAGGACCCCAGCATTTGCCCAGGCCGTGGTGGGTCCCAAATGACCTGTCATCCGGTAGAATCACAGCATCACGGAATGATTGAGGTTGGAAGGGACCTATAGAGATCATCTAGTCCAACCCCCCCTGCTCCAGCAAGGACACTCAGAGCATGTGGCACAGGGTGGCATCCAGGTGTGTTCTGAAGATCTCCAGAGAAGGAGATTCCACAGCCTCTCTGGGCAGCCTGTGCTAGGGCTTTGTCACCCTCACAGTAAAGTTCTTCCTCACATGGAGGTGGAACTTCTTGTGCTTCAACCTATATCCATTACCCCTTGTCCTGTCACTGGCCACCATGGAAAGGAGTTTGGTCCCATCCTCCCTACATTCAGCCCTCAGGTACTTGTACATGTTGGTCAGATCTCCTCTCAATCTTCTCTTCTCCAGGCTAAACAGGCCCAGCTCGTCAGTCTTTTCTCATGCGATAGATGCTCCAGTCCCTTCAGCATCTTCGTGGCCCTGCGCTGGACCCTCTCTAGCAGCTCCATGTCCCTCTTGTCCTGGGGAGCCCAGAGCTGCCCCAACACTCCAAGGTGCCTCCCCAGAGCTGAGCAGAGGGGCAGGATCCCCTCCCTGGCCCTGCTGGCAACACTCCTGCTGCAGCCAGGGTCCCATTGGCCTTCTTGGCCAACATTGCTGACCCATGGGTAACTTGCTGTCAACCAGGACTCCCAAATCCCTCTTGATGGAGCTGCTTTCCAGCAGGTCAATCCCTAATTTGTGCTAGTGCCCAGGGTTATTCCTCCCTAGGTGCAGGAACCTGCTCGTGTTCTTGTTGAATCTCATGAGGTTCCTCTCTGCCCAACTCTCCATCCTGTCTAGGTCTGTCTGAATGGCAGCGCAGCCCTCAGGAGTGTCAGCCACTCCACCCAGGTTGGTGTCACCTGCAGTCTTGCTCTGGGTGCACTCTGTGCCCTCATCCAAGTCATTGATGAACATGTTGAACAGCACCGGGCCCAGTACTGACCGCTGTGGGACACCACTGGCCACAGGCCTCCAACCAGACTTGGCCCCATTTATCACCACCCTCTGGGCTCTGCCATCCAGCCAGTAAGGTCACTAAGCCAGAACCTGCCATCCAGCAGCTTCTGCTGTGGGGTGCTGGATGAGATACACACGAGCTTTGGAGTGCACTTGTGATTTAAGGGCTACATGACACTGAGGACAAAACTGTTCCCTTCACAACAAGGCATTTAGGTGTCGTTTCGCTGCTTTTTTGCTGCCTGGTGGATCGTTGGGTTGCAGCTGCCTCAGGGCCTTTGCAGAGGGGAAAACGCTGCATTGTGTGAAACGACTCAAGCAAGGCTAAGGGGAAAGCACTTGTGAGAGAAGCATTTATCCCGCCTTGTCCTGCCTCACGGGCACTTCCAGCACAGCACTGCACAGCACAGCACAGCTCCTGCACAGATTTGGGGGACCTGAACACAGGGGTGGCTCCACACTGGGGACGAGCTGGCCAGGATCATCCTTGCTGGGACAGGAGCATTTGGAAGGGACTGGCTGGGTATGAAGCTCTTTTTCTAGATCCTGGGCCAGATCTAATTTTGAGTAGAAAAGCCTTTCATTTTAGGGATTTGGGTGGCCACATATGGGCTCTGTGGAGCGAGGGAACAGCTCTGATGGTACCCTTGGGAGTTGTTAGCCATGAGGGAGGGAATGGTGCTAATTCACTCTTGGCAAATTCAATTATATTCACAAATTGTTAACTGGGGACATGTTATGACTCACTGAAAATGGGTCCCATTAACAGCAGGTCGGCTCCTCTCTTAGAGCTGTCTCTGCTTCTCTAGGGTCTCAGGAAACCAGACAACAACCGCTGAGCTCCTGCTGTGGGAATGAGTGGATACACGGAGCACCTGGACTGCTGTCAGAAACTTTAGAAAATATTTTCTCTTCTGGTCATAGGTACTTCGTCAGGATGCTTCATCCCAAAGACAGAGGTGGGTTTAGGCAGTTGGCCGCATTCAGGCACTCCGGAATGAGGTCGTATCCCAAACGATGTGCTTGTGCTTTGAGAATGTCCTAGTGGGCGCTGGCATCTACCTAGATTGTCACCAACCTGTGCCACTCCAGGTGCAAAGCTACCTTCAATGCCTCTCCTTCCTCCCCATCTTCCTCATCCTAACTTCTTTTTGATTTTAAACAAGTCCTATTCAGAGAACAGGGTTATTTTCTTGAACTACCAGGTAGGCCTGGAGATGATGCAACTCAGCTCCAAGCCTCTCTTCCCTCTGACACTTTATATTTAAAGAATACAATAATCCCTTGAAGCTCGTAATAGGGGTCATTAAGCATTAAACCATCCTTCCAGCTGGGCGGCTCCACATAGAGGACCCCATAGAGCAACAGTCCCAGGTGGAGAGGGCAGCAATGACTCAGGAGAGGCCTCGCCCAAATCGCAGCACTCCTGGTTGAACTCACAGCTCTAATCTACGTGCATTTCAGGGCATGTTATTTAATCCACTGCAGTTAAAAATAAATCTTCCCCCTGCCTCCAGCTCTCTCCGCCTGCCTCTCCCGCTGAAAGGTGGTTTGTTTTTGTTTAGACGTGTTCACTCTCCATGAAGGATCTGGTGATGTGTCTTCCCTTGTCTTCATCATCATCCTGCCAGCCCCTTGTTATCACCACTGATTCCAGACACAACATGGCTTCCACCATCAGGTGGGACAGCCGCTGTGCTGGGGACAGCAGAGGATGTGTATGGGCAGCAGCATCATTGTGAAATAGGGTCTAGATGTCACCTAGCGCAGCCCATGTGTTGCCCTAAGCATGGGGAGATGCTCACCTCTCCTCCAGGGGAATATGTGGCCAACTCTCCTTCCTCCTTAAAAGCTGAGCAGTCTATTTGGTCCTCAAGTGTGCTTTCTCATCTCCCCTCACTGCAAGGGCAGTGGGAAGAAGAAACAGTCTCAAAAAGAAAGACATTTTGTGCTTCTTCCCTTTCTGCTGCTCAAACAGAATTGATTTTCCAGCTCTCAAACATCTCGGTGCTGCAGCAGATTCCTCCTGGTCAAACACTTGCCAAGACTGCCTAGGACAGTCCCACATAACACTGCTGCTTGTGTTCACATCTCCTCAGCCCTCATGAATCACAGCTCTACACCAACCTCCTCTGGAGCAGGGCAGGAAGCCAACGGGAGGTGAGAAGAAGTGGTACAACATGAGCGGAGGCAGCAAACAGAAAAACAGAGGGAAAAAGTATGAAAAATCTTAACAGAGCGAAGCTGAGGCTGGAAACATTCTGAACAGAAATGCAGCTCGTACTCTTCACAGTAGGTTAATTAACAACAGACACAATTACCTGCAGCAGAGGGGCACATACCTCTGCTGTATATTCTCACAAAGACCAACTGTGGCTTAGCCCAAGGTTAAGGTGTTGATGCCAGTTTCAGCCAGATGAGCTGGAGCAAACAGCTCTGTTTTGGCTTAAACCCTCTGAAAATATTAAAGCACAACACTATGGTACAACTGCCTATGACCCAGCACTACCCCTGCAAAGACAGCCTGGTTTGAGGAAGGGGATGTGCAACCAGTTTGGTTCCTCCAATGTTGAACATTACATACAATGCACTTATAGAAAACTCATTCTCTTTACATTTATTTATAACAGAAGGCTGACTCTTACTCCAAACAAGAAAATAGTATTCAGTAGTAGCCAAATAATTATTTCCGGTGCGGTCATTTTTATTGCCATGAATAAAAAATAGAGCTGCTCTTCTGAAGTTGAAGTCTATTTTTTTTTTTTTTTTTGATTATGTATGAGGGCCTTGATTAAATATTACACAATAGAAAAGCAGAACAATAAATCCCATCGACACAGTTCTTGTAAAAAAATCATCTATTTCATTTTTGACCATATAAAAACAATGAAGAGAAACTGGGCAGGGAATGTACAAGCTACATGTTGAATTTAAACTGATTTTACAAATTTCAAGGGATCCAGGTAAGGATTCAACAGTCTCTTGTACAGCCAAAACATTTTTTTTTCCTTCTTTCTTCCTCAAATGAGATAAAAAAAAAAGAGAGAAAAAAAAGGAAGCTGTACAGCAAGACCATGCAGGTATTACTACCTGCAAAGAACGCTCCTTCTTTAATCAAGCTGCTTCCACTTTTTCCCATTAACACAAGAGTGAGAAGGGACTGGCATCAGTTAGAAGCAAGTTAATCTTGCTTCTGTAAACCAAAGGTTTGGTTCTGTAAACCAAAGGGGCATAAATCAACCCATCTTCTTTTCAGCTTCACTGGATCTCCCCCATATACAGTCTTTTGTCACTGGAGGCAGAGAGGACTACAGAAAAGAGGAAAATAGAAATAAAATTAAACACAGCATTTTTAGGTCTTGAATAACAATGCAGCATTTAACTACTCATTTCACTTGCTGGAAGTTATCTATAAAGCTGAATTTTATTTGATTCCCCACAAAATACTTCAGGGAATTACTAGGTTGACACCTAATCACACACTGCACATTCTGGCTGCTGTTCCCCTATCCCAAGACAGACATAAACACTTACCCACTGTAATGGGAGAACATTAAAATGGTAAAGAGGGGCCTATAAACATGCTGTTAAGGTACTCAAACATCCTGAGGCATTATTTGTTTTGCAAGGAGCATTCAGATTGCCGACTGGGCACTACCAGCAGGATGGGGTGCCGCTAGAGGGCACAGCATCTCCAGGAAACCTCTTTGGGTTATTACTCTTTATCACAAGAGAAGTGAAATGTGGCTTCTGAAAAGACTACTGGGTGGCTTCAACAGACAAGTGTCAAAGGGATGACAATGCCAACACAAGCACCGCTCTTCACACTGACAACTCTTTCATTCAAGTCCATGAGAGATTTTGGAGGTGGTTTTTGAATCAAGCTTATGGACAGTTCTGTTATCACCTTTTAGGTTTCTGTGTGCACTGTTCTATGCAGATGAGAATTTTGGAAAGGGTGGAGCAATTTTCAAGATTAGAATTTTTCAATGTTAACAGAAATCAGTTGCATAACTCACAAGCAAGGAGTTCTTTAACTTTTATTTTAAGATGAGTGACTGATTCAGAAAGAGAAGCTCAGCAGAATACAACTGCAAACAATTCGTTCCAACCAAATATGAGAGATTGCTCTGCTCCTTCAGCACAGCCTCTCATCTCAAGACAGAGTGGTGAGTAACCAAGGAACAAACCCATATTTCACTGCCCTCAACTACAGACGGCTGCAGAGACCGTCATCCTCAGCACTGCTGAGTTCCTGGCTCCACTTCAGGGTTGACTCTTGTCAAATTTTTGGCCAAGGCGGTGACCTGGCTGATGGTGCCAGTGTTGCCATAGAAACAGAGTATCCTACGAACCTGCCTGTGCTACAAACCGTGTTAAGAGACCAGTTTGAAGCCAGGACTCTGCTGGTGAGGCTTAAAGTAGTTCTGAAAAGGCCACTATGAGTGGCTTCTCAGCCACGCTACCTGGTGCCACATATTCCACCCTGCAGCAGGACATCTCCAGAATGAGGACAAAAGGACGGTATTCGAAGAGCCACGTTTGCTATCTAGAGCTTTTAGGATAAGTTAGATGCCCTGGGTTGGAGACACACTCCTAGGCTGCTATAACTGTCCTCATGTGATCAGTGACTGCAAGTTTTACTGCTCATCTTCAACCAAGGTACCTCAAATCCTTTCTCCATGGTTCTTAGGAAGTCTCCCCACAAGTCCTGGAAACAGCAGCCAAGCAATAGCTCATGGCCATCTGTAGCTCATGAACAGTCCAGGTCACCACAGGACCAGCACTACACTCCTGGTGAAGGGTTGGTGTCACTCAGGTCCCCATAAGCTCCCCAAATCAGCCCAGGCACCCAGGACACAGCGACAAGTGGTCAAATGGATTCCCTTCCCCACAAACCTCCCTGTGGTACCCAGGACTCTGGGGCACTGACAGATTTGGGGTTGTTGTCTGGAGGAATGAGCAGTTATGCCATTACTGAAACCATTTCCCCAGCGACTCGAGTTGGGTAGGACTTACTAATGGGTTCCTCTGGGTGGAAAGCCAGCTCATTCACAGAGCCAGCATGGCCTGGCAGCTTGTACAGAATCCTCCTGGATGTGGTGTCCCACACATAGACAAACCTGTAAGAGAGTTGTTATGAGAGCAAAGCCCTTCAAACTGGAAGGTAGATACCTCCCAAACCCATGGTTTCTTTCTGCAACAGCTCACCATCCAGACTGCAGCAACTGCAGCTGTGAGCATGAGTGAAGGAGAAGTAAAATACAACAGTGCTCAATCCAAAATAAACAAAGGTCAGAGCATGTAAGGGCTGACATGACCAAATCCCATGTCATGGCAGGACAGGTCCATTCCATCCATCACTGCATGAAGACAGATTTGAAAACACGACACCACAGAGACCCGTAACGTAGCAAAAATAAACGGATAAGGGACAAAAGTAGCTTCAGGACTGTCCTCGTCCTTACTACAACCTGTCCGCGAGTCCTGCAGTTTTCATTTCAGGCTGGCAAGCAAGCAGCGAGGAGGAGACATCACGATCCCACCTGCAATTCCTCACAGTCAAAACCCATTATATATATGGATTTCTTCCTGCTATGCCATTAAAGTCATGATTCACATCTTGGCATTTATTAGGGACTGATCAAATTGCATCAACCTCTTTGATTAATCTCTTCCAGGTCTCTCTCCTCACCATGGGCTCACTCAACTTCTGGGCCCTGCTAGTGTGTTTCACCTTGGCTGAAGGACAACATAAAAAATACCAAAATTCTTCACGTCAGAAACAAATTGCTGGCACTATGCACAGTGCCAGCTTTTAAGCAGATTTTTTAAGAACGGTCTCAGAAAAGGGGGAAAAAACCCACCTTTCTGCAATGTGCACAGTGCCCAATAATGCAGACTGCCTCTTCACATAAATGCAGTCTGCTGCAGGTGTTGATACTTGTCTATACAGTGAAGCAGCCAACTGCTCAGTTAGCACCTAAGTTCCAAGAGGAAACAATGTGGTGCTTTAACGTCAGCTACAAGGAGCTTTCATTGGATTTTTTTTTTTTTAATAAATCGGAACGAAGAGGGCTCCGAGCTGCTTGTTACAAATCAGGGAAGACAACACCATATACCACCCGCAGGACTTCCCTTCCAAACAGAACTGCTCACATTTTTTATGCCATTTGTTATGGCATTCACATCTCCTCAAATAATAGTAAAAAAAGTATCTGTGGCTGGGGAAAGCTGCCAATTCTGTATTAGACTCATAGTGCCTTCTTGCTTTGCTCTTTAGGAAGGTGACTGTCATCTAGAACTGAATCTGTCAGCAGGCAGGAAAAAGCAAGTGGCAGTGCAGTAATTGGACAGGTTCAGCGTAAAGAGCAGCTCTGCTATCCTCAAGCTCAGGAGGCTATTTGAAGGGGACACTGCAAAAAGGTGAGGGTTTAACGGACAACCAGGTGACAGCAAAACACATGTAAAAGCCATCTGAAGCATTACAGGTCTCCAAAGCACACAACCTAAGTTTGAATGTTATTTAAAGCAGCATTTCTTCAATTACAGCTGTTTCACCTTAGTAAGCAAGAACTGTATCAAATCCTTTCTCAAAGGTCTCTGCTGTTTTTTTTTTTCCCTTTGGTGCTGCAAAGTCAGAAAGCATTTAAAATCGTTCTTTTAACTACAATCACCTCTGAAGGGATCAAAAGCAAAATCATTACTCAGGTAACTGCCCCCTCGACATAGACATGCACACAAAAATGTGCCACATAAGGCAGAAGAAGCGGCCAGGCTGTATGCACCTCACCACGCATTTCACAACGGTGCTATCAGACTGCAGAGCTACACAAGCAACCGCAGAATTAACCTAATGGCCCAATATTTCATGCCACATGTCACCGGATCAGGTTGCTTGCTCTGGGAGCTGCCATGGCAATGGGACGTGAACAAATAACAGGTATTCTGTCACTCGTGTAACGCTGATATTACCCAGCCAGGCTGCAAAACAGTCACGTCTCAGGCACTCAATGAGACAGCTGGCCTGCTACAGCAGGGCCATAAGAGTTAGTATCTTCCCTATCCACTATCAGAAACTCATAAATTTGCTGATTACTACTACTCCATGCCTTGGACCCTGGCCTGCAGGAATTCCTGTTTCAATGTCCCTGGAAGCGCATCGGAATTCGTCCCAGTGGGGTTGGTACCCTTCACTGTGACCTTCAGCACCCAGTGCGGACCTTCCACAGCCTTCCTCCTGCTACCTGATTTTACTCCCCGAGATCCCGGTCTCGGTTTATAAAATTTCCCATTTTAAGACCCACAAATGCTAATGTGGTCAGACCTTTATTCCTTCACACTCGTTAATAAAAATATGGATCAAAAAAAACCACCACCGTCTTTTCCTTATAGCCATCACCCAGCAATTTTATTGATATCTGTGGTCTCATCAGTATAATCACAACATCATGTGCCAGTTCAGCAGACTCAGTGCTTCCAGAAGAGACCTAGCCAACCTCCCCCAACATCCCATCATTTTCTACTGCCAGATCCAGCGACTGAGCATAAGCACTGATGCAAATATTGAGTCAAACATTGATAATAACAAGGTTTTTTTAACTGTGTAGTGCTCTCCCTTGGACATAAAGTCAATATAATCACATCTCTACTATAAGCAGTGCAAATAATGGTCACAACAAACCACAGGGTTTCTTCTTGACATTCGTTTCTGAGATAATCCAGCTGCACTGCTTTCATAGGGCTGGACTAAGGAACACTTGCAAAATGGTTTGGGATTGAAGGTAACAGAAACACAGCTATTACTCACCTGTCTGCAGATCCCCCTGCTATTTTACTCCCATCTGGGGACCAAGAACATCTCAGAAGATTCTAAAATAAAAGAATGTGCACAGGTCTAATTGCAAAATAAGATGGACTTCTACTCAAAGTAAAATCACCATGAGACTTCAAATATCTTGAGCATCGCTTTAATGATTTCCTTTTGGAAGATGAGATGGTAATTATAGATTTTATTCTATCACTGGAAACATCCAGTGCCTTGTTATTTTATGAAAAGTAGATAGTAATTGTAGAAAATATTCAATTTACAGCTAATTATATCTGAACTGAGCAAAAAAATCTTGTTACTACAGCTTTAATTGGAATCTTGCTTATACATTAATCTTTCTTTGAGTCCTTATTAAAGTATTTCTGGTTTATGCTTGAGTTAAAAAAAAAATCTATAAGCATTTAAAAGATGACAACAGTATTTAAAAAAAAACAATATATATATATTTTTCCTGCAGTACACTTACCTTTTCAAAGTTATGTACGTTCCCCTGGAATATCTTTACACATCTCTCTTTAGGGGCAAACGGTCGCACATCCCAGATACGAACTGCAACAGACCCGAACTAACAGTAATTAGCTGAAGATCACAGAGTCATTGTGGTTCAAGATGAGTTTCTGGAAACATTATTTTTGTCATGACCAGATTTGATCATGTTCTTTGCATAACTAGGTTTCCCCAGAAGCAAAAGGAAACCATCAGCTTCCATTCCCTTTGCAAAAAGGTTTGTTACAAAAGGTCAAATGCAAGAATTTATCGTTACACCAAGACAATGTTCCTGCCAACAGGAAGGGGAAAAGAAAATGCAACTATTACACTAACAAGGCAGCACCTCCTTATGTGAGCATTTGTTGTATTTTTAATACACTCCATGATCACGCTTCTAATTAGATGAGCTTTGCTGAGCACCCACGCTTGGAAGACAAGCAGTTTGGGAAACACTGCTGTCATTCCCTGCTGAGGGGAAACAGCTGAACCACCCTGACAAAAGGCAAACCAAGAGATTACACTGAACTGCCTGCACAAATAACTTGTGCTGTGGCATGTGTCCTTGTTGCCCTTTGGGAGACGTGACAAGTCCTGCTGATACAGCTGCTCCCTCTCTGCAAAGGGCACAACTGTCATAATGGCAAAAATTCCAGCTTTATCTCTGGAGCTGAACTCCCTTCAGCTTATCCCATGCGTTGCCTTTTTTGTTCTTCTACATGAAACAATTAGAGCTGTTCCTGCCAAAATGCCACACAAATCCACCCAGGACCTAATCTAAGAAAGCAGTGATGAAAATCTGCTTTTACAGCTGCATTTTCACATGATGTAGGATGTACCTGTGTTGTCCATCGCATTAGAGAGCAGATAGGAGCCTTCCGAACTCAGACTGAGGCCTGTCACAGAGTCCGTGTGTCCTCTCATGGTGTAGGTGAGCTTGTTCTGGCGCAGGTCCCATACCTTTCAGACAGGAGACACCGGCTTAACAGAAAGACAACGAAGGCCATAGGAATGACTGATTCCAAATTATTTCATGCAAACACTGAGCGGTCATTTGATGGAATTGGCTTTCCATTTCTGTGGGGTAGTATTTGAACAGCTAGACTATAAGGCTAGAATTTGAGATGTGTGATAAAAGAAACAGATGTACCCTTGCCTAAACAGGACCTATGGAGCTATCCAGAGAATCTCAGTTAGGAACTGAACAAAACACTGAGCTTGCTCTTAAACAAGGTTTTTGCACAGTAATAAGAGACAAAATTAAATACAAGGGAGCATCACCTTTTTTCGTCAGCTTCATACACGACCCTACCTGCCTCTGGGTTGGACAGTAAGCCAAAAGCCCTAACAAACCACATCACTTATCTGAGGGTGACACTCATCTCGACTGTGTGACAGAAGTGCTGGCATGTATGACCAGGAATGCCTGTGAGTCGCAGGGTAAACAGCCTTGGAACAACTCCTTAAAAGTTTACAAGGCCAGTACCAACAGAGAGGTTGGATGCAGGGGAGCTACACAGCTATCCACATTTCTCCTTGACCATTTCTGCATTTTGTTTGCTGAAAAGTGGGATAAAAAAGGTCTTTGAAGTCAGAATAGATACGTAAGGAAGTTATCATCATACCTTAATATCATTGTCAATGCCCCCTGATATGATTTGGTCGCTGGTGTCATTGAAAGTCACAGCCAAGACCTGGTAAGTGTTCTGAAATGTTTGGACAGCGGCTTTTTTCCTGATATCCCACAGCTGAAAAGACATGGCAATTTTAAATGTTACAAACAGACATTTAAGAATAAAATTAGAGAAAGTTGCAGATATTTTGCAGTATCTCAGACTGTTCTACTAAAGGATGCGGGATGGGACAGTTAACTTTTGCCTTCCTCATGCTTTTTTATGCCTTATGTTTGGGTGGGAAAAAATAAACTTCAGTAGAACTAGGTTTATTGTGCATTAGACTAGATTGATTACAACACACCACCATCAAGCACACTGTTAAACAGAAAAACAGCTTTTCTTTAGAGTCAAGAGTTTGTTTAGGCTGCTCCAATACTGTATTCCAACTAAATCTACTTAACTATAACAAAGAATTATGGAAGGAAAAGAGGTATCAAATGCTACTTCTGGAATTGAAGTTGTCAGACAAAGAAATTTTAAGACACCTAACTGGGAGGAACAAAAAATTCTTTTAAAGACCCCACCTTACTTTCATTCTAGACTGTCTCCTTATTCAGTATACTGACCTTTACTGTCCCATCATCACTGCCTGTGCAGACAAGCTGGGGTCCTCGCCTCGCTGGGTAACAGGAGTTAACAAATGACGTGTGGCCCTTCAGCCTTTTCACTCTCTCACCTGTCTCACTATCCCACACAGCCACGGTTTTATCTGTGGATGCTGAGAAGAGCAGGCTGTGGAGGAAAAACAACTGTGAAGTTCTGTTTTTCATGCACATTTCTCCCATTCTGCTTTTTTTATTGCCAAGAGCTGAGTTCAAAGGTTGAGATTTTAAGCAGCAGTATGCCTTCAAGAAGAATTACGCTCAATATGCAAAGGGTGGTGCAAGGACAATTCTGGTATTTCAGCACAGTTTGACTGAAAGTGGAACAACTAGAGGGGAGCTACTCCTGTCCAAAACCATTTTTAATCAATATTTATTAGCCTTCCACCCCTTCAAATAATATCTGTGTGAATGCAGGAGAAAAAAACCTCTGTAGCAATTCCAGTTAGGATGTAACACTGGGACAATTTTCCAAATTAAGAAACACCTTAAAAATACCTTGTTTTCTTTCACTCCCCAACCAACCAGCATTTCCCATATGTCCAATGCAAGCTTTCACATGTTCCTCAACGTTGAAACCAAGGGAACTCGTGAGTCACAAATGACTCCGCGTTTCTTGCTTAGTCTCAAACAGCCACACACCTTTCCTGGGAAAGCCAAAGTACAAGCACTCCTCTTTAAGTACCATTAATGAAACAGGGATTAACAAAGAGAATGACAAAGAGAATGAATAGAAGGAACTCTAAAGGACTTCAGCTGGCCAGCAGTAAACACTTTTCCCTGGAAAACTAAATGTTGGCATGATCCACATGATAAAGCAGCACGGATGAAGTGCATGACAGATACTGCCACTCCCCCAAAGCTGCCTGGGGATTTTGCTCAGGAAAAGCAAGCAGTGAGGCAGAAAAATGGCTTTTTGACACTTACCTGCCATCTGTATTATAGTGCAGCTCCATAACCGCTCCACTGTGTCCCTTCAGCGTGGCATAATTATCGCAGTCCCCATAGACGTTCCACAGCACTAGAGGAAAGAAACACAGAGGTCGGTAAGTAAACGAGTGATGTAAATGTGTGCTTGGTGCAGAGAGCCTGAGTCTCTGGGAATTCATCAAAATGAACTATCTATAGCAGCCACCACCTCCTCAAACTCAGGTCATGCAGCAAGCGAGCCAGGGGAACCCCAGAGATCAGGGGTGGCTGCTCTGAGGCGATTTACAGCTTCAGATCAAAATAAGCTTAATACTAAAAAAAAAAAAATGTTTGTTTCAGCTTCAGATGCGGGATGAGCTGGTTGGTTTGATCACCTGCTGGTCAGACCAACCATGTCTGCAATGTCAAGACCTTAAAAAAATAAACAAAAAAGATAAACTTCCAAAGACTGACACTAATCCCAATCTACAACAATCGGCACAAGACCTATGGGAGTCAGGAACTGTGGCGAGACAGACCCCGTTGTTGGTCCTGTGTGCCCCAGGGCCTGCACTAGCAGCCCCCCGGGTGCTGCCTGCCCTGCGGTACTCACGGATGAGCCTGTCAAAGCCGGCCGAGGCGAGCGTGTTGCCATTGGGGTGGAACTTGCAGCAGTAAACCTCCCCTTCGTGCCCCGAGAGCAGCATGATGGGCGCCTGCAGGGACGAGCATCGCGGCGGGCCCTGCGAAGGAAGCGCGTGAGAACGGCGCGGAGTCCCCGCCGCAGCGCGGCCGCCGCTTCCCCGCACACAACCCCCACCCCGCGCCGCCCTTTCCCCTCCGCGCCGCCGCCATTTCCGCGCCGCTCCCGTACCGCCTGCAGCAGGGCCCCCC
>JAWLRI010000564.1:1323002-1344991 GCA_034781795.1 Crypturellus tataupa | reverse complement strand
ACGGGGGGGGGGGCGGTGTCGCCGCGTCCCCGCGCGGCCGGAATTCCCCGTGGGGGCGGCGGGTTCAGAAGGAGCCCCCGCCCCCCCCCCCGCCCCGCGCCCCGGGACCGGGCCCGGCCCCACCGCGCGCGCCCCGCCCGCGCGCCCCCATTGGCCAGCGCCGCCACCCGCTCCCGCGCGGATTGGTGGGCGCCTTCCCAGGCGGCGCGCGCTGCAACCTCACTTCCGGAACGCGACGGCGCAGACCGCCGGCGCCGGAGGAGGCGGGGAAGGCGGCAGAGCGCCAATAAAGCTACACGACATTGGCTGTTCTGGTGCCGCCTCCGATCAAGGCGCGCGGCTATTGGTGGAGACGCACGTTGTCTCGGGGAGAGGGGGGAAGCGGGAGGGACCGACATGGCGGCGGTGTGACGCGGGGGTGGGTAGTGGCTGCGGGTCGGCTCCGGGGCCGCCTGCAGTTTGAATCCGTGATTCAGTAAAAACGGACGCGTTTGTGCTGCGCGTTTGTGCTGCACGTTTGTATGTTTGTTTATTTCTTGTAAAGTTTCCCGTGACTTGGGACCTGGCCGCGGCGCCCTGAGGCGCGATGGAGCCAGGTGGGAGGTGAGGACGCAGCGCGGCCGGCGAGGATGGAGCCGCTGCCCGAGCTCTACGCGATCTTCCAGGGAGAGGTGAGCCGCGGCAGGGAGGAAGCGCCGGGCAGGATGATACTTGCGTTAAAAATGGGTGGGTGGGCCCGTGGGGTGGGGGTAACTGCCAGCTTTGTGGCTTGTTTATGTAAATACACCGTTTTGTTGCTTATTTACGTAAGCGTATGTCTTTATAAATTTGTACGTGTATGATTGGTTGGCTGCACCTGCTGTCGAGTTATCAAGGGCGACTGTTTCTTGCTATCTATGAAATCCAAACTATAATAAAATATTTGGACCACTTTGTGTTTTTTTTTTTTTTTTTTTTTTTTTTAAGCGCATGATTCAGATGGGAGTTTGGAAATAGTGTTTCTGCCAAGCCACTTTCATTCAGTTATTGTATTGATTTTTCTCTGCAGGTTGCTACTGTGACAGAGTATGGGGCGTTTATAAAAATCCCGGGCTGCAGGAAACAAGGTTTGTTTGAGTGTAGTTGTGTGTTAACTTGTTTGGGCCCTGTGGCATCCCCAGAATGGAAGATTTGTTACCTTTTAGAAAAATAATAGAGCTTTTGCTTCTCTTTCACTATCTGATATCTCAGCTAGCACAGAAAAAATGTGTAAGTTAGAAAAAGAAATATGGGTTCTCATGAACATCCTGAAGCTTAGTTTTACACTTGTAATTCTCTGGTGTTTTCCTTTATTAGTATAAGTGTGGGTTTTTTAATTATTATTTTGTTTGATAGCTTCAGGACATCTTTGAGAACTTATAAAACTTATGGACAAACTATTGACAATCCCTAAAGATACATAATTTGACGATCTTATTTCTGACTAATTTGCAAATTGAAGGTGATTGAAGTGGACTTCAACTAAAAAGAAACGAGCAAATCTGATTTAATTGCTTATAGGTGCGGGAAACCTGCTGAGTAAAATAAACTGCCTCTTTTGCAAGACCAACTTAAACTGAGTGTTCTGTCAAGTGCTTATACTCATACAAATAACGCCTTCTCCGCTCTCATCTTGAAGTGCACACTTACTTTAGTGTCAGTTCTAGTGCGAGTGTTTGGATGGAAGTGTGACTCCTGGAAGGGTATCTCTTTGAGATGCAGTCATGCCCTGAAATATGAGTCTAGGCATCAAGGTGTGTTTCCATATTTATCCTTCCTTTCATAATTCTCTATCCTGCATATGTCATTTGTGTAAGTTTTTTATGTATGTGTATATATATATATTTAATTTTCTGGCGGTGTGACCTTGTAAGCGCAGCAGAAAATCAGGTCAACCTGGGTTTTTAATGGTTTTGACACTGCCAGCAAAGTATTGTGCTGCTGATGCGTGAAATGTAATTTTTTGTTCTCTGTACTTTTGTTGATATGGGAGGACTGGCATGAATAGAGAGCTGTTAATGCCTGCTAAAACGGAAAGTTTGTTTTCCATGTGGGTATCTGGTATTTTGAGTATAAAAATACTGCATCAGGGCCTGCTTCTCTGACAAATTGTAACTTAAGATCTTAAATATGGAAGGTCTTGGTTTCCATTTCTGGAGCTGGTGTCTTGCACCTGGTGCTGAATCAGCCATCCTGGGAGTATCTTGGTACAAATGAAAATTTGGACTAGTGAGTCCAATCTGGAGGCTGTACAAAATGCTCTTTCCCTGTTGCTTGTGGCTTGATCGGATCCTGTAGTTTTGCTTGCGTTTGATTTGGTAGAAAGCTTCAGAATTGTGTCTGGTGTGAGGGAATACATGCTTATACACACTTGAGGAGAATTATGCTTTTCTTGTAGCTTTCTCGGTCTCTTTTGATATCTGCTATGTGTTACTCATGCTTCCTAATAGCATGGAGTAAGTTTGAAGCAAATGTTGATGAGCTTTTATGTGTTTGGAAACAAACCTGATTAAGTCAACTGATTTTCATCTGCATAATGTATTTGGGAAACTAGTTGCTTAGTTTTGCTGAGGGAAACCTCTTTGTATGTGCCCTCTCTCTCCTAGAGCTCAAAACAGATATTCAATAAAGACTTTTTTCCTTTCTTTTTTTCTTCCAAAACTATGATCAGGCCTTGTTCATAAGACCCACATGTCATCCTGCCGTGTGGATAAGCCCTCAGAGATAGTAGATGTTGGAGACAAAGTATGGGTCAAACTTATTGGAAAAGAGGTAATGTTAATTCTTATTTCTTTAAATTAAATTCTTTGTATTATATATTGCATATTTTTATTATATTTATAGTTATACTATATTATATATAGTATATTTTTATATATATTTTTATTTTTATCAGAAAAACAGTAAATTAAGAATTGTTCGGTACGCAGAAATGGAGTGTTCTGGTCTCTGTCAGGTATTATGTGTTCGGTTTTACAAGCAGATGAGTTAGACTCACCTTCAAATGAGACTTGAGAAACAGACCTTGCCACAATGTGATTCAGAAAAGCTTTAAGCGTAAAAGGGACAAATCACTTTCCTTTTCCTATGTTCCTGTTTGCAGCTTGCACCCCATTGTTGTGTGAATGGTGGCCAGACCAGTAATTTCAGAGGATCCCAAGATGAGAGCCAATGTGAGCACAGTCTGTTAACAGCTGTGAGACAGGACCATCCTTAGAAGGAGCTGAGTCTCTTTTTATTGGTTACAAGAAAGATCATTGGCTGTGAATTTTGCCTAAGAAAAATACTGTTTTGTTGTTGTTGTTTTCTTCCCCCTTCTTTTTTTTTTTGAGGGACATATTTTATTTTCTAGACTTCATTATATTACTCTTTAATACATAAAAGATTTATCTCTAGTCCTGTCTTCTCTATATAAAGATTTGTGGAACAAAGACTCATGAGTACCTGAAATGATGAATGGGAAAAACACACACAGTCGTGGACTATATGTATATAGTATATATAGTCCCCATTCATCATTTCAAGATGCTTATATATATATTTATACATATTTATTTAATAGGGAAGAAGGGTAGAAACTTTGGAGGTTTTTAATTCATTTTAAAAATACATGCAGGTTGAAACTTGTGGCTTTCTAGAGACGGGGAGGATTTTTGTCATAATTGCTTTACAGCTATTTTTTTTTTCAGTGATAATAGACTTGACATAAAAATACTATTTTGCAGAAGATAAATAGGTTTAGAAGCTTTTGATATGGATTTACAGTATATAAACTATGTGAAAGTTTTTACAGATCCTTTTTTGTTGCTCTGTAATATGGATTAAAAAAAAAAGTAAAAATGTTAAGCTACAGTTTTCTTTGTCTGCAACGTAGTTTTTCCTGATTTCTGGCTTCTCTGCCCTTAGAGAGAAAGGGCTGGAGCATGTTTGGGAGGTAGAAAGTGGTAGAGCTCTATTAGCCTACCTGCAAACAAATACATGAATTTCCCAAGCACACAAAGCAACAGATAGTAGCATTAGGGAGAATGCAGAAGGATGAAAGAAAGAATTAAAAAAGTCATGACCTTTTGCTCTCTCTTTTAAAGTGATAATGTGGCGATCAAGGGCTTATTAGGATTCAGAAAAGAGTAAGCCCCTAATACAGATACTTAGAAAGTTTCTAACCCTGTAAGAGGATAGAAATGCAAAATGAGATATAAAGTCTTATTTTTCCAGGGTGCCAATCTGCTGAAGGCCCAGGGGAAACTCCCTTACAGATGGATTCCTTGAGAATTATAGTAAAGTTCCTAAATGTGTACCCTCTCTTCTTTGGCACTCTGGTTCACTCTTATTAAATGCAGAATGTTAATCTGAATGGACCTATAATTTGATATTGTTGTTTTATTTCTGTTCTGTACCTTTCTCTTTCAGATGAAGGATGACAAACTGAAACTTTCGCTCTCCATGAAGGTCGTTAACCAAGGAACAGGCAAAGACCTGGATCCAAACAATGTTTCCCTTGAGTAGGTAAATCTATTGAGCAGGGTACAGCAGAGCAGACAGGTTGTTACTGCCTTTCCTTCCTGGCCTTTCTACTGTAATAACCCTTCACCTTGGAGGGTAAGGGGTGCTCACTGCTGAGTCCTTCGGAGGTGGACTGGTTAGATGAAGGTAGGACTAAAGGTGCCTTCTTGGTTATGCTGATTAAAGGCTAGCAGCGGCTGGTAGAGGGAAAGATGCAGGAAATTCCATCCCTTCCCAGCCTGGCAGGATCTTAGTTCTTGCCTTCTTTTTTTTTTTAATTTTTTTTATTTTTTTTTATTTTTTTTTCATGGCCACATGCTTTGTGGTGACAGGACTGTTCACTCCAGCCACAGATTCATCAAACTTTCACATACAGTGAAATCAAATATTCTCCTCAACTGTTCAGATCTGTCAGAACTTCCTTATGTGTGTGTTGTGTGTGGATTTCCCCACCCCTCTCTGTGTGATATCTCTTGTAGGCCAAGTAAAAATTGTTTGTTTTTATCCTGGGCAAGTAAGAATGTTTATTTACCTGTGTAGTATAAAGGTTAGTGTAAACGACATAATTGCAGCTCCTTATTTTTGCCTGCTTTGTATGGAGAGAATTCAGTGAAGCTGAAGAGCCATATAACATGTTTTAACTATGTTAACCTTATTCTAATGAGTAATTGGTCAACTCCATTCTTTGCTGTAGCCAACTAAGGGGTTCTTTTAGAACAAAACTTGAAAAAAAAATGTATTTAGACTTTGTCCACGTAAGTATATTGATTTAATGGTAAAGATCGCTTGAAAATTAAACTCTTCTTCTCTTTCCAGTCAGGATGAGAGGAAGAAACGTACATTCAGAGACTACACTAGTCAGAAGATCACTCTTGAAGCTGTCTTGAATACTGTGTGCAGGAAGTGTGGTTGCAAAGGTATATTCATGTAGAGTTATTTTAATCTTTTCATCTAACCCGTTGTGCTAGCTAGGTTGTGACTTGCAGATATGATTGTAGTGATGCCTGCCTTGTGATTGTCTTGCACTGTACATGTCCCTTATTATAGGACAACTGCATCTTGCATCACTTTCCTTTTGTAAAGGAAAGACTCAAATTAATTTTTATTAAGATTTGTTTTTTAAAATTGCATCTACTTGAGCCTTCTCTAAGAAACAATTCTTTCGGCGCAGTTTTTTCCTTCTTTTGTGTGTTTTGATGCATCTTACAGCTGAGCTCTTATTCTAGTTTTGCATTTTAAGACATTAAAGTTGGCTTTAACTAGATCGCTTAATTAGGGCAAGAGATGGAAATTGCTTTACTGCATAGTTGTTAGGAATGCTGTTAGATAAGTTCTCCTGGAGCTGAAAATGAGCATTTTTGCTCAGGCAAAAAGACTTTTGTTTTCCTAGCATACATGTGGAAAGTTGGCTTAACTGATGCATTTTCTAGCAACTTTCGTTGACTAACTGCCAAGTTGCTCAAGTGTAAATTAGAAAAGCTTTTTGCACGTGGAATGTTTGCTGCACCTTACTTAACATTATTCAGCCACATAGTTGTTTTAACGCTGGTGTTAACATTAATCTGGAGAAGCTTAATGAAGGCTGTTTTAAAAGCACCTGTTCTAAACATTGATATAGTTCTCTCTAGTAGCAGATAACTATCTTTAAAATACTATTTTAAGAACCCCTAAAACTTTAAGCTACATTCTAGGTATTTGCCGTATACTTCTTAATGATAGTGTCTATTCATAAAAGCCAGGCAGATGATATCCAAGTGCAGTTTTCACTACAACTGTTAATTGATCAACTTTGTCTCCAGAGTAGAACCAGGTTGAGTTGATTTACGAAGCATTTGCTGTTTTGCTCCCATTTACCAGATGTCTGTCACACCAGTTGACTCCCTTTCCTATCCACTTTACCTGCTACTTAAGCCATTGCCCAGACGTGTCTCTGCTATTTACCCTACTCAGAGTGTCTTAGTTTTTTGCACGATTAATCTTTCTGGAATGACTTGCGTTGCACTTGCTCTGCTGACTTTTTACAATCTGGACATGTAAAGCTAGTTGGAATGCTAGGGGATGGGAAAAAGTGCAGTGTAGATTCTCACAGTGTGACTAATGATCAACGGTTTGTTGTAGGCACTTTAGCTAAAACTTGGCTTTTGAAAAAGTTCTGCGTTACTACTTTGAATGCTCTTTTGCAGGTCATTTTGCCAAGGAGTGTTTCATGCAGCCTGGAGGTACCAAATATAGCCTGATTCCGGAAGAGGAGGAAGAAGGGGCAGCAACAGCAGAATATGAAAAAGATAAAAAGACGAGCCTGGCTGATGACTCTTCAAAAAAAAGGAAAAAGGTACAAGGTGCACTTCTGCTAGAAAAGTGGTTCAAACATTGTTCAGTAGAGTTACATTTGTGGGTTTTTTACAACCGATCTCTAGGGTGATTTTGTACCTTACGTATAGACCTGTCAGGTCCTGCAGCGAGACATAGGAATGTTTTTTTCTTGACTTATTTGAGACCCTACTGAAGTTTTTTTTTTTCTGAATTTCTGTGACTTTTGCCAATAGCTGCCTCTCCTCTTCTTTCATTTCTGCTCTCTGTTCACCCTTCTTTAATCTGGCCTAAATGCCTACTGCTGCCTAGGTGCAGCAAGTGTCCTGACCTGGCCTGAGAGATGAAACTAGGCTTCTGCCAGGGTAAAATTGTGGGTTGTGTTTGCACAAGGAGCTTATTGCATTTCTAGCCTCCAACATAGTTTTGGGGGATAAGAGAACTCTCATGTCTAGTGTTTGAACTCTGGCTTCAGGAGTGTGCTGGGATGGCAAAATAGGTATAAAAAGTAGGTGGGAAATGAATCCAAAGCAGAAACGTTTGGTGGTCATTCTATTTACACAGAAAAGTGTCTTCCAATTCTAGACTTAAGCAAATAAACTGTTCCATCAATCCCTTTGCAGCTGAGTCCAACTTGCCATTACGCTTCCAGAGCCATTTTTCTCCCATGCCAGCCCTTTGGTCTGTCTGTATTCCTGGAGGGTGGCAGCAGGCAGGGGAGGGTGGTGGGATTTGTAATGTGTAGAAATGTGTTAACCCAAAGTGACTCCGGGAATTGAAGTCCCACTTTCAGTTGTGCTTTCTGTTGGCAAGGTGGTTTTTGGAGCTTTGGCACATCCTTATCTGAGAGAAGTGCTATTTGTGGGAATTGTAGACGCTACTTGCAGCAGAGCAGAAAAGTCAAGTGTGTAGGGAGTTTTCTTGTGTTTGCCTGTGACCTTTGGTGTACCTGTTTCTTCTACCCAGGAGTTGGTGCAAAATCAGGGTAACTTTAATTTGATTCCTAAACTGCAGTCCTCATTTGTGCAGTTAGGGTTCAGGATGGCTCATCCAGTAGTAGGAACTTGATCTTCCTGGTTATATTGCTGGATACTGGTATCCAGTTCCATCCTGAGAGGTGTGCTCTGCTTCCTTGATATCCAAGCTCTTATTCAAGGAATGCCTTGGGCATGTATGGCAGTGTATGAGCAGTACTCTAGCACTCTGCAGATGACATACACACTTTTTTTTTAATTCTGGCTTCATAAGCAGGCAGCTGAACTGAGTCCTCTCTTGGATCCTGGACTAATTGTGACTCTCACCTTTCCTGACTTGTCTGGTAAAGAATTGTTTTGCTTTACAGTGGAAGTAACTGTTGTTTAAATGATAGTGGGAAGAATTATATTAAGAGGTGCACCTCTTAATCAATACCTGTCTGCTTAGGGTCGGGATTCCCTGGGGAGTCTTGCCTTGCAAGATATGTGGATACATACAGGATATGTGGATATGAGAAGGGAGGAGATCAAAGATTTTCAGATGTTTTCCACTGCTGGAAAATAATTTTTTTGAGCTTTCTGGAGACAGGATGTGGGATCCTCAACATAAATAGCTTCCTTGTTGTCGAGTGCCTGCTGTGATCTTGTCTGGGAGCCACCAAGTGCTTCCCTGCTTTCCTGAAGCCCCCAGGGGACTTGCACAGAATTGAAATAGCTCAATCTACCTAGTAACAATTGCTTTTCTGTCCAGACTGTCTGAAGTTTTTTATTGTAAAAGTAGAGCTTGCAATTTCTAATTTAATATGTATCAGTTTCCTCTCTACCACGTATCCATTTAATGACATAGCAATATTAACCTTCCTGAATCTGCCAGTAGTATTTTTTGTACTTGATCTTTCCCTAGCGATTCCTGGAAGGGGTCCTCACCCCCTGTATTTTCTACTCAGTTTTCTTATGGTCACCTTTATCAGCAGTTTATGCACAGAGGTGCTGTATAGCTGGCAGTGTGGTTCTCAGAACTACAGCATTAGACTTCCTAGTTTATTTCTCTTACCATGACTTAAGACTCTTGAAAGAAAGTGGTCCTTCTAACTCTTTTTTAAGCGGTCCTTACTAACTACAGACCTACATGATTTTAGACCACCTGAATCGTGACCGAGGTAGAACTGAGGAACTCATTTTTCACTCTTCTTACCTCCACCCTGCAGCATCTACTAGAGAAAAGACAGATGAAGACTTCAGCTCTCTGTGCTGGCTTAATCATCGGGCGTGACCTTGGACAGAAGTTTTCTGGTTACAGATCACCTTGGTATTAAGCATGTGAGAGCGCTGTCCTGTCTCCTGTTGACCCTGAGAAAATAAATAACTTGGAGAAGCTCAGATACTGCTGTGACAGCACTAATAAGGAAGTACCAGTGAGCAGCTGAGGGGGTCTCTGAGAGCTGCTTGTTACTGCATCTCTTTCACTTTTATTCTCTTTGGGTCACAGGGTGAAGGAACTCCTATGGGAACACTTGCAGTGTGCCTATACAAAGGTTATGTAGGAGGGAGACGTGCTGAGAGAAAATAAACCCTACTGAATCTTCCCTTCATCTGCCTTTCAAGAACAGGTCTGCTGTTCTCCATGCCAGGAGTAACCCCTTGCACTTGCACCCTAGATGGCTGCCCCATCATGCTTCAGTGAATTGATTAATTTATCCCTGGTGTAGTTTTGGGAAGGTCTTTGGAGTTGCATGATAAATGTGATCTACAGTTGCTTTTCTGCAGAGTTTGCTGCTGTTTCTCTTGTCATGTGAAAGGATTTAAGGAAGTCTTGCTGCAGATGTTGTCTCCTTACTTAAAACCACACCTTAAATCAGTGTTTGTTCAGTGACCTGTAGTTCATGAAGCATTAAGTCATCCTAGTAGCTTTGCATGTATGCTATTCTCTTATTGTCCTCTTGTATGCTTTTCTAAGCTTTACTGTATTAACATACATGCCCCTATGCTGGATTCTTCTCATCAGATTAATTCCAACTAGCTCTTAAGTAAGGGATTGAATAATATCCTTAGATTTACATAATCTTGTTTGAAATTAGGCTAACATTCTTTATTTTAAGAATAAAAACCTAGCAGTGATACTGCCACTTCTTTTGGAGATGTAGAAATGCTGGAAATCCATTTTAATTTTCCACAAGAGTGGACATAAATTCTCAGAAGGAGAGAACTCCGCAGAGGGTTTGGGGAAAGAGTATTTAGACTTCTTGGAGAGTTCTGGACACTCCCCTCTTATCTCATGATCAAATACTTTTAGAAGGAATGAACTCCTGTAGCATTCTTGAAGCATAGCCGCAAGCAACTCATTTTAGGCAAGAAGCAGGACCTGGTGCATTGGTGTGGTCAACTGCTAGCACCAACCTTTTTGGAATAGCCACAATAATTTGGAAGGCAGCACTTCAAGCTCTAGTTCAATCTGTCTTCTTTGCTAATTCCCAACACAAGTCTTACAGTTCTAGAAAATGTAAGCGACTTGCCTTGAAATCTCTAATATATAATTTCTGCATGAATTGGACAAGATGTATAAAGACCTATAATGTCCAAACTTCTACTTGTTGACTGTGTCTGAGCCAACAAACATCTTTATATTTGGAGTCTGTGTCGACAAAAATGTAGTATTTATACAATCATAGTGTTTGCAGTACTCAGCCTGAGCTCCATCCATCACCAGGGCTCAGTTCTGGAGGGCAGCTCACAGCTAGGGTGCGACAGGGCTTTTCTGAGGGCAGTAATTGGGCTTTTTACCATGGCAGTGCTGTCTGATGCATAACCCAGAGCAACACTCCCCTCTTGTGCAATGCTGCTAAGCTCTGGGATTAGCTCAGCGTGATTAGCAGGGTGCAGGAAGGCTGTGAGTACTTCTCGTTCAGTATCAGGATGCTGGGTTTGAAAGAAACTGGCAGTCTTAATAGAAAAATATTATTTATATGGAGTAATTTCAGAGGAACACTGTTGCTATATATAGAAAATGTCAAACTCTTGTGTTACTGCTTTACTCCTTGCAGTGTTCACAGTCTCTATTTTGTATGTCCAGTGTTGCCCAGTTGCGTGATTTTTGCATAAACAGTCTGGAAGTACTTGTTCTGTGATGGTCCAAAGAGTTTGGCTGGTAAAATAGGACTGTCCTAAAAAAGAGGCTGTGATTTTTGGCCAGTGCAAAATCCACATGTGTACTTCTATTTCCCATCTCATCCTGAAGGGACTGATGTGACATCCTGCCTCATCTTCAGCCTTCACATGCTGAGAAGTTTTCCCAAGCTCTGGAATGAAACTCTGTTACAAGATCTTGTCAAACTTTCTCACCATGTGCACAGGAAAAGCTTGAGAAAATTCTCCTTGCTATATCCTTTTTCTCTAAAAGGTTTAACTCTTTACCATCATCACTTTCTAAAGGCTGTTGTGACTTGGTTCTACCCTTAATCTGTGGATACAGGATTTGGTGATGACTTACTGTTGTCTCACAGAAAAATCTAGACTTTGCCAAATATCTAAAGATCTAAATTATCAAGATTGATAATACAAAAACTGATACCTGATGGAGAATCTGCTGGGTGTATAGCAAACTAAATCCCCACCCTCTCCCATCAAGTCTTGGAGGGTTATTTGCTAAATGTGCAGCTCTAAGTCTTGTGTTTTATCTTTGCTTTTCCACCTCCCCAAAGTAGTTTCACATTAAATAAGTTACTTGTTGCCTTTCTTCTGCACCCCTAATTGATGGCCTGTATCTATTGCAGTGACATGCAATCCATCTTACATTGATGTCTTTAGCTGAGCTTCTCGTGTCCTCACTGTTGCAGGAGAATGTATCTTTTTAAATGAAACTATCCCGACTCAGCTTGTCTTCCTGTAAGCCAGTGTATTAATCTTCATATAGAAACTGAAGTTGTCCTGAAAGTGGCTGAACCTAATGGCACAAAACTCTCATGGGGAAGAGCTAGGAGAATCCAGATTTCTCCTTGTGAATGTCTGTGCCCTTGCTGTAGCTTTGCTCACATTCACCCCAGCTCATTCTCACTTAGCTTGAGCATCTTGCAAAGCAGTGGCTGAATTCCTGTTCCCTCATACTCTGCTCTTATCTATGCAAAGATAATTCTGCGCTTTTTGACATTGAAATGCGTGTTTTTAGAGAGCAATCTTGGGACGATTTGCCTTGCAGGAGCAGCTTGAAGAAGATACTGGAGGGCTATTGGCCACCCTGTGCCCTCCCTATTACTACTCACCTAAATTAGAGCATAGCCTTTAATATCTCCCCTGCCTTGCTGAGCTCCTTGGGCTAAGAGCATTTTCAAGCCTACAGCGAACAAGGCAGAGTCAGGGTGTAAAGTAGATTATTGCAGAGGATTTTTCCCTTTTTGCCTTGTTTTTCTTACTCTCTTCAGTAGAGTACCTCTGGATTTTCTTGCTGACAGAGAAGTGCCAGCTTCTCAGCTTGCAATCTAGTGTGTGAATATGCACATGCTGCCTTTTCTATTTATTTATTTATTTTTCCTGCTTCTTTGCACAAAATGTGGTTTTCTTTACGTGGATGCTTTCCAGACGATTATTAGGGTGGTGGTTGTGTCTTAACCCTCAGTAAAAAACGTGGGTGTGGAGGGAGCCTCAGGAAGTGCCTGCAGCCATCCAAGGGAGGCCAAGTGACTCAAAACTGTCACATCATGCAGCTTGCAGCTCAGCTGCTTGCTGGAACAGGTGGAGAACAACCCCTTTACTAAAAGGGGTTGTTCTCATATTTTGGCATTTCTAGTACATCTCCTGCTATTGTTCCCCTTGTGCAGTCAAACATGCGTTTTCTCTTTTTGGCTCAGTTGGCTAGGTTGGCTAGCCATCTAGGTTGGCTGCTGGTCAAGGAGGGAGGCCTCCCTGAGGACTCATTTTATCTGAAATCTAGTCACTGCAGATCCTTTCGTCCTGCTGTACCTTTCTGTTTGCTCACAAAATGAGCGCATGGCGCTGGCAGACCTGCCAAAGTAGAGGTGATTTACAGCAAGGCTGTTGTAGTAAGGCTCAGCAGGCCCAAGGATGGCCCAGAGATCACTGGGGACCTGCTTGGCAGAGAGAATGAGCCAGGCTTGTTTTGGGGATTCTGGGCTTCTCCCATTACAAAGATTGATGTGACAAACCCTTAAAGTTATGTTTGGGACCTTTGTTAGACTGCTGCCCACCTAACTGCGATGCTCTCTGTAGCTGTGCTCTGGACAGACCATCTTTCAACCTGCTTAAATTCGGAGATGAAGGGAAAACATGGCTGTTTGGTTCCCCAAAACTCATTTGCCTGGACCAATGATGCACTGAAGGAAAACCCTGCACTTCTTCCACTCCCGGCACAGGCTCAACAAACACGTCACTGTCACCAAATGGCAAGTTGACCCCTCTGGAGCTGGTGAACATGGGAGGCAGTGCCCAGCTGTGCCAAGGTCTCGGCTCCGTGTTTGGACTCTGCTTTCAACGTGTTTTCACAAGTCTGTGTTTGTTCTTGACTCCTGCTGAACGCAAGATGGGTTTTTAGGTGTTTTTAGTTTCATGCATAGCAGTAGAGGATTCCTGGGCCTAGGCAGAGCATGAAGGATGCAGCATCTGACCCTGTAGCAGGGTGATGTAATTGTAAATGAAATGCAGCCAGTAAAAGATAATGTGAGAAGCAGGGGGCAAAGGAGCTGGATTACAACTGGGAAATATCCTCAAGTAGTACAGTTAACATTAGTACTTGTATATTTTCAGGCCTGACTGCATACAGAGGAGAACAGAATGCTGTTTTGCAGCAAGTTTTGGAAAGATTGAGCCCTGATTTACAAGTGCACCAATTCCTAAGCATTTAACCCATGTGTTCTGCAGGAACGTGTAGCTTGCTTGAAGTGGAAATGCCATTATATGGTTTAATCAAACCAACAAGATTTGCTTGCTGGGTTACATTTCTTGCTGGTTGTGTGTGTGCCTTTATCATGAGTGATTGAGCTGGTTTGGTTTGTCCTACTGGCCTATCTCTGCTTCAGGAAACTCTTTTTTGCTGCTTTCTTATGTCTTCTTTATGTTCTTGAACCGTAACGAAAATTCATAATAATCCCCTTGCACAGGAAGGTGTGTTTTTTAAGGCTCATGTTGTGGAGGAAATCATTGGTACCTCTTTAGAGGTGAACCTTGCTGGGCTTGAGCAAAAAGTCAGGATCTTTACTGGTGTTAAAAATCTTCACAAAATACTAAAATCTTTTAGTATTTATAGGCTTACTCATCTGAATGCTGTTTTCGCTTTCTTTATATCTTGAGGGTTTTGGCAAATAGCATCCCATTTATTTCGGGAAGATCTTTCTTTTTCCAAGTAACTTTCTAAAACATCCTCCCCAAAACCTTCTGTCTTGTGCCAAGAGTTGGTTAGCATAACAACAATGCAGGTATTTGGGGAGCTAGAAAGGTGAGTTGAACTGGCCTCACACTTGTGTTTGCTCGTTATCCGCAAAAGATCCAAGAGCTGAGGCCTTCGGATCTGCTTGTTTTCGTGTTTTAATTTTCAATCCCAGAGATGGATATTCCTCATTGCACTGCTTTGGTGAGTGGAGTGCTGCCAGCACAGGCAAATCACATCCTCTCCCTCAGTATCACTGTCTAATTAAATAATGCAAATTGCTATGCTGTGTCATTTTGGATTTGGGATCATCTGCCTGACACAGTTTCAGGGGCCAGCACACTGCAGTGCTAGTTTTAGGGTAATCTGCGCTTTAGTTACCTGCAGTTATTGTGCAATGTCTAAGAATTTGAAGATTTAGATCCTTTTCAAAGATCTTCACAGTGTTTATTCCAACACCAGCTATTCTTATTCTGCGTGTAAATGTCAGGTCCCTCTTGAACTCTGTAGCTTTTGCCTTGGGATTTTGCAGAAGTAAAGCACAGAGCTCCTTAATGCCCATGGCTTCTACCAGTGCAGGAGTGGTGGGAAGCTGGGAGAGCAGGAAGATATATGATTTATTTGAAGGCCATGCAAAGAGAGGATGGATATTGCTTGGGAAAGGGCACTTTCTCCATCTACCCCTCTAGAGACAGTCGAGAGAAGCTTTGGATTTGAAGAAGCAAGTTTAGACTATTGTGGTGGGAGGGCTGGTGTTGGATGCTGCTCCCTTGCAGTTGCGCTGGGAGCTGTGGTCTATGACATTTTAGGCTCATAGCCTGTTTTCCTGGTGGCATTTCTGGGAAATTCAGCGGAGCTCGGGCTTTCCTGCAAGGAAAAGGGTGCAGTGTCAGCAGTGCCCTGCTGCATTAACATTAATTTCCTGGGACTTTCTCTGGGACTTCAAACTCCCTTTAAAAAAACCATTTTGTTGTCAAAACGCCTCATCCTGCCAACATTATTAAAGAGTATCATTAAATAGCCAAGAAAGATGTGATTCTGGAAGGATTGCAGGGACTCTCTGATGCTCAAGTGAGTAATAATTTTGAGGCTTGGATTGACATTTTGTCAAGCTCTGGTAGCTGTTACATTGTCCCTCATGCTGTTATGGTCTAATATAGCTAGCTAAGTCGTGAGCAGCTGGAGCAAGAGCTGTGTGGGTCATCCATGTCAGAGAACAGGCTTTGGAGGTACCTGCTAAAGTGACCAGGCACCTTGCTGCCCTAGGCAGCACACGTGACAGTTTTCCAACCTGTGAGACTTCATCTACTTTTTTTTTTTTTTTTTATTATTATTTCCCCATAGGAGAAAAAGAAGAAAAAGAAACACAAGAGCAAACAGTCTTCTGAGTCCGACTCTGATAGCTCTGACTCGGACAGCAATGGGGCTCAGCCAGCCAGCAAGAAGGCCAAACATTCGGGGAAAGCCAGCAAGGCTCAAAAGAAGAAGAAGAAAAAGAAGCATAAGAAGAAGCACAAGGAGTGAGCGAGCAGACGCACAGGGGAACTGACATAGCAAATTCCTGGAAAATACTGCTGGGAGAGCAGGACTGAATCACTTAATTGCCTCAAGGGCAAGATGTTTCCTTTTAAAACTAATGCTCAGCCTATGATGTTTGAGACTCTGATACTCGTTTTCACCATCACCGTTAAATTTGGGCTGTTGTTCTCTCCCACCAAGGCCAGTGGGCATGCCTGGAAAAAATAGGCTAATTCCTCGTATTCAGCAACCCCTCTCATCCTGGAGCCTCATGTTTTGCCAGCTAGACCCCAGTGCTGTGTGTGGCTGCTTAGGACAGCATCAGCCCGGTAAGGAGCCCTCATGACATCATTCCCTGGATCTGGTTGCCTGGAAAAGGTGGAGCCCTGAAGCTCATCTGTGCTTTTCCCTACCAATCCCTGCAGAGAGCTCCAGGGGGAGTTGCCGCCAGACCCCTTGGCTCTGTGCTCACCGATCTCTACTCTGCAGCTCCACATGTGGTTGTTGGATCAGTGTAAGAATGTGGGGCCTGAATCGCAGCCTGGTGCTGTCATCTCGGAACAGCTCCCAGAAAGGATAGCCGATATCCCTGCGGTTGCCTGTTTCCTTTCCTAGCATAAAGCAGGATTATAACCACCTCCATGCTGGAGGAGCTTCATTCATGATCACAGTACAGAGCCGTTTGGTATAAAAATCCTCCCTCCGTTTTGTTCATTTTCTTGGTAAACAGTCAGAGTGGCAAACTCGGAAGTAATGCAGGGAGTGGAGATACTTTACTTAAACATGGTGTGGCGTATTTGCTCGCTTTGTAAATGATGGAAAATAAATTTATCAAATCCTCGTTGAACTTTGTACCGCATTTTTTCTCCCTTCTGTGTGCTCTGCACTTCGTCTTGGCCAGGAAAACAAAGGCAAACCTGCAGGAGTGGGGAGGTGACCAGCACTGGAGCATTTGGAAAGTCTGCTGGGGACAGGGAGGAGGAAACACTTGAGTCGGAGCCAGGGTGGCTTTTCTGGAGGTTCCTGGAGCCTCTAGAGCTGGTGAGGTGACCCTGAGAGAAGCCTCATGGAGCAGAAGACAAAGCTTATGGTGTGTTTTGGCAACAACGTGAGGTAGCAACTAAAGTAAAAATCTTAATTAGGCTCAAAGGTCTCTGCAGAAGGAATCTAGGGTCAAGCAGAAACCACAGCATGGGGCTATCTCAGCTCGTCCCCATAGACCTTGGTGACCACAGATGAAAGGTTAAGGGAGTGATTCCTCCTCTCAGTGGGTGTTTCAAAAGGGGCTGGCTGCGTTATTCATGTTGTCCGTTTCCACTGCCTCCAAAGGGACGCAAGCCTGGCGCTATCTGCATGCTGCTCACAGCTGTGGCTTTTCTCGCTGCTGAAATAGTTGGAGGCCTTGGCTATCCTGTAGAAACAGCAGTTTGGCCCATGTCCTTGTGCTCTGTAAAACCAGGTGTTCTCCATGAGCTGGGCTTCTCCTGAGCTGAGCAGGATGCACTGGAGCCCCAGACTGACCTCAACCACCTCCCTAGGGCAGAGTCTCCCTCGGGACAGGCTCCTTTCCCAAGCCTGGATGCCATGTGCTCTTGACCTTGGCTTCTCGGCTGTCAGGCGTCCATGGCAGATGACGCTTTGGCAGAGCGGGTGGCTTGGGGGTTGCTGTGGAACGTTTGCTTTTGCTGGAATGGTGTGTGCTTGTAGCCTGAATGATTTATAGCAGAGCTGCCACTGTAGTAAACTAATACCTGCCCCCTCCCCACCCCTCCCAAAAAGAAAAAAAAAAAAAAAAAAAAAAAAAAAGTGAGCTAGATGTCCCTCTGCCATGGCTGTGGCCATGTCCTGCTGAAGTGGACAGGGGGGACTAGCAGCAACCCTCAGTATAGCTGTTTGGGCCAAAGTTTCATTTCAGTGCTGTGATTTGAGGGAGCTAGAAAAAGCCATAGGGACTCTTCATCTTGTCCTGGCATGGACACATGGATGGCTTCAGTGTCTACCCCTCACCCCAAGGGCTGGTGCTGCCCACTCCACCTTGGTGCCTGCTGCCCTTGTGGTGACCCTATGCCTGGCCTGAATGGTCTTGCAGGGGGAAACTTACCCTTCTGCTCTGTCAGCAGAGCTGGGGCAAAGAGGAAGGTCCTCAGTTAACCTCCCTCTCTCTCTGCTTTTTTAGAGCTGTTGGGCAGACAGGAGACCTGCTCAAACCTGTTGGTCATCACTAGAGAAGCAGCTGCTGGACTTGCTGCTGTTAAAACCCAGGGGCTGCTCTGCACAGGTCCTGGGTGCCCATGGAGCGCAGCTTGGAGTGGGTGCAAGATCCGATCAGGAATTTCCCCTTCTTCCAAAGCCCTGTCTGGGACAGGATCCCCCCACTCTGCTGCACACAGCCAAGTCCTTCTCCCAAACAAACCACTCACAGCACTGTAACAACATTGGCTTTATTATTTTTCCACAGGGGTTCTTCCCTTATTTAAAAAAAAAAAAAAAAAAAAAAACACTCACTCAACCCCAACCACCCCCAAGGCAACAGCCCTCCGGGCAGCACAAGGATCCAGCAGCTCCGAAGGGCTCCAGCGGATGCTCTGATGGACACTGCTACCATGGAGGGGACAGAGGCCCCATGGTGAGTTCGGCACTGGCATGGGGCTGGCAGAGGCCCCTATGAGGCCTTCTCGTAGGTGCGGGTGGACACAACGCTGCCCATGGTGAGGGTCTGGGAGTGAAAAACAAAGCCAGGGGTTGTGGGGGTGGGATGAGGGCATCGTCACCGTTATCCCGGCAGCTCCAATGGACATTTCCTATGCACTCACCAGGATTAACTTGCCGTCCTTCAGCTCCCGCACTAGCGATGTCTCCTTTCCCTCCCACTTCTGCACGTGGACGAGTTTGCCACCTTCCAGCTTGACCAAGGACTGCGAGGGGACAGTGGACACATCTCATCAGTTCAGTAGCCAGAGAGAGGGGGCAAAAAGGCACCAGGAACCCCCTCAGCTCTCACACTGCCAACTGGATCCCGCTCCATCAGCTGGCTGGACCGTGGCCGGCAAAGCAGCCAATGACCACCTGTGCCCCAGCCCCGATAATCCGGCTGTGGTGGCCCTGCCCTCCCCAGGCCACTGTGGCCAGCCTGGCCTGCGCCTCGTCCTGCTCCGGAGGTGCTTCAGGAGTGGGGATGGAGCCACCAGGCGCTGCACTGTTTGCAAAGCCCTGCTCTTCACGCAGGTCTGATGAGGCTGGCGTGACCCTCGGCTCGGGAGGATCCGGGGTTGGGTGAGGACAGGCAGCACGGCTACACCCACCTGACCCCCCGCTGCCCAGGACACTGTTTGCCCCAGTTGTCCTCTCTGTACCCAGGTCCTCCTGTGCCAAGGGGCTTCTCACAGCAGGGATCTCTGCACGCCCATGACTCAGGTGTCTCCATGGTTTGAGTCCTCCCAAACAGAACAGTTAGCCCCCCCTTCCCAACACACACCCACACTTTTGGTCTTCCCAAGACTCGTTTTCCCACCTCAGACATCCCCAGGGTGCAGGTCTCCCCAGAACCTGGGTCTCTCCATGCATTGGGTGAGCCCTTCGTGGCTTAGAGTCCTGCAAGGCTTGGTGTCCCCCTCCCTGTCTCTCCTGTGGCTCAGTCATCCCAAAATTTGGATCTCCACAAGGCTCATCTCCTACTCTGGGTCAGATGCCTCCACAGTGCAGGTCCCCCATAAACTTGGGTCTCCCTACAGCTTGGGTGCCCCCTTTGCTTGGTGTCCTCCTGGCTTGGGTGCTTCACAGCACAGGTCTCCAATGGCTCATGCACCCCCCCCCCCCCCCCAATCCCCCCAGTTGGGGTCTTCCTAAGGATCCTTCTCCCTCCTCCTCCAGCAGCCCAGCTGGCCCCCAAAACTGGGCTCCTTCATGGGCTGGGTGCTTCCTGGCTCAGGTCCCCAAGGTTCAGGTGTCCCCACAGGTGCCCCCAGGCTCCTCTGCCCCATCCCCCGTGGCTCTGCAGTCTCCCGGCACCCGCAGCCCTCCGTCTCCTTTGCCCTCCTTGGCTGGCGGCCGAGAGGTGTTTGGAGGACACGAACCCAGGCCGCGCGGAGCCGCCCTTCACGCGTCCCCGCAGCGCGTGGGATGCCAAGGTGCTTTCCACATAGTTTCCAGCTCAAGCGGCGTCACGAGACGGGGCAGGCAGCCCCTGGCACTGGCCAGAGCTGTGCATGGAAATAGCTCCCTGTGGAGTGGGGGGAGCCACCGCTACTGCAGTGGGACAAGGACAGGGACAGGCTGCCCCACGTGTCTGACTGGCGCTGCTGCCTCGCTTGCACTCCTCACCCACTCCAGCAGGAATGATGCTCTGTGGCCACCACAGGGGCTCCAATCCCGGCTCCCCTGAGGAATGTCTTGGGCTGTGACACCATGGGGACACTCCCTTGTCCCTCCTGCCTCCATCCCCGGGGCGTTCCTGGGCTTTTCCCTGGACAACAGGGCCGCAGGGACACCTGCTCAGCCAGGCTCTGCAAGGCTCCTGCTGCAACACGACAACCCCAGGCTGGAGGTATGGGCAGACAGGCAGGGACAGCAGCTCCAGAACCTGGAGCTGGTTTAATGGACCATGGGTGCCCGCAGGCACCCGGGGCCAGGAGGGGAAAGTTCTACGCAAAAACAGCTTTGTTAGGGGAAAAAAAATGGACAGGGGAAAGATCGTTCCTGGGAGGTGAAAGAGGCCAAAAAGAAGGAGGTTAAGTCTTCTCTTGACATCTTTCCCCTTGCAAACACCCATTTCCCTACCCATCTCCCCTCAGGGATGCCTTGCAAGCTGTAAAGTGAGGCAAAAAAAAAAAAAAAAATCATCTTTCACCCGGCCACATCCTCTCTTTCTCTTGAGCAAGCCCTAGGCCCAGGCCAGCCAGCGGGTGCTTGGGACATTCTGCTCTTGCACCGTTTTACTCTTGCACAACCTTCCCAGCAGCTCCATGCCCCGGGTGGCCCCACTTCCCAGTCCAGGAGGTCCCGCCAGGCCCTTGCAGCAACTCCAACGCCTCAGTGCAGCTTTTTTTGCAAAATCTGGCTCCAAATCGAGGGGAGGAAGGAGGGTGGTGCCAAGAACTGCTAGGGCAGAACACCAGGCCCTGTGGAAGATTTTTTAACAATTTCATGAAAAAGTGAACAGAGAAAAGACAATGGAGCAAGAGCTCAGGGATTTGAGCGCTGGACTGTTGTGGGGATGCGTCTGTGCCCACATCAGAGGGAGGCAGATGCTCTCCGAGGGATGTTCAGAGACGCTCTGAGCACCTTTTTGGCCCCTTGCGTGTCCCCGGTCCTTCATCTCTGCTCACCTTGACGTGTCGGTCATCAGCGGTTGTCTCGTCAAACTCTTCACCCAGCTTGAAGCTGATCTCCGTGTTCTTGAACGTGCTCTGCGTCTTCACGGTGATCTTGTCGCCACTCACCTCGATGATGGTGGTGGGCTTGGTGAGACCGGCCACCTGCCTCGTGGCAAAGCCCACGCCTGCAGCGGCGGGGGGAACGTGAGGCCACCGCTGCCCCCCGTCACTGTCCCTGCCCACATCGCACCAGCCACTGCTGCCACCACCCAGATCCTGCACCCCAAATCGCCCCTCCCAGCCCCAAATCAGGCGCTGGGCAGAACCCAAGACCAGCAGCACCCGCTGCCCTCCCAGTGCTGCAGCTGGTCAGGGACTCGCCTGGATGATGCAGGCATGGATGAGGAGGGATGAAGGATGGAGTAGCAGCTCTGCAGTCCTCTGCCTTCACCAACCATCTTGGTCCAAGATGGGGGAGTGGGAAAAATCTGTCCCTATCCAGAGGCTTTTGGGAAAGCCTGGACCATCCCCACCCCCCATTCCGCATCCCCCACCCCGATGCGGAGCCGCATTTTTCCCCCCATCCCTTTTCTTCAAGCTCATTCAAAAGGGCAGCACTCCTCCACCCTCCTCCTTCCAGCCCGCAGGAGCCGCCGCGAGACCCGAGCTGCTCAGGGGGTGAAATATAAAGGAGGAAAATAATAATAATTGGAAAAAAATATGAAATAGCAGAGCCACGTGCGCCCGACGGGCTTAAGGGCGCGCACCAGCCCGCTCCCGGCCCTCCCCCGCCAGCCGCGCTCACCCAGCGCCTTCATATACTCGTCGAAATTGGAGGAGTCGACCAGCTTCCAGGTGCCAGCAAAGGCGTCGGCCATGGCGAAACTGGGATCGGGACGGGATCGAGAGCGCGAGGGAAGCGGAGCCGCTGCGCGCACCGAGCCGCGGGGCCGCGCCCGCCCCGGCGCCTCCTTAAATAGC
>JAWLRI010000564.1:1298312-1322069 GCA_034781795.1 Crypturellus tataupa | reverse complement strand
GGCGGCGGGGCGGGGGGACACGCGTGGCTGCGCCGCGGGAGAGCGGGCGGGCGCCGCCGTGTCCGTGGGTCGCGTGTCCCGTGTGCAGGGACTGTGTGTGCAGGGATACGCGTGAGATCCCGGCCGCGGCGCGGGGACGCGCGGGGACACACGCGGTTGTGGCCGAGTGCGGTGTGTGTGCAAGCACGTGTGTGATCTCACGCACGTGCAGCGACACGCGTGATTTACCCGAGTGCAATGTGTGTGCAGGGACATGTGTGAGCCCAGCCATGTGTACAGGGACACACATGATCCTGGCTGTGTGTGGCGTGGGTGCACAGGGACAGGTGTGGTCCTGGCCACGTGCAACATATGTGTGCAGGGACACGCGTGGTCTCAGCCATACGTGAAGGCAGGCGCATGGCCCTGGCCATGAGAGCAGGATGTGTACACGGGGACACACGTGTCCCCAGCCGTATGTGCAGGGACACGCATGGCCCTGGCCGCACACAGCGTGTGTGGGGGGGACACGCGCAGCCTCAGCCATGGGCAGCCTGTGACGTTGCAGGGAGGGACCCAGAGCTGCGTCACCCAGGGCTGCCTTTGCGCAGGATGTGCCAGCGTCGGAGATGCCCGTGTGATGGCACATCATGTGACATGAACCCCTGGGCAGCTGGCAGGGAGGGCACAGAGCAGAGGGTCGGCAGTGGTGGAGGACGTCAGGCTGGTAGGATCTTCTGCATCATCCCCTACGAGCCCATGGGGACCCTGGTGATGGAGAGGGAGGGGACCCCAAACTCTTCGCCTGTCACTTGAGGGGACAGAGATGTCCCTTCCCGTGGTTATTCTTTAACAGAAGGCTCCGATGGGGCAGAACAGCTGCTCAGAAGTCTCTGTGGCCGGACTTAGCCCTGTATAGGTGCCCGTGCCACTAGGAGGGGCGCCGGGTGCTGAGCAGCTGGTGGGGGCGTCAGCTGCGCCCGCCTCCCTGCCTAACCTTTCCTCCACTTGCGGCTCCCGTTGTGCGGCCGAGGCGCTCAGGGACACGGCTGAGCCGTGGGCACGGCGGCCCCTGGCCCACTGGGCACCCGGTGTGGTCCCCATGGAGCACCCGCTGCCACCCCGCTGTTTCCCCTTGCCCTGGGCTTACGAGAAAGCAGGTGACGTAACCACATTTTCAGAGCTGCATCAGCTGGGTGCTGCCACCCTTGGGTGCCCTCTTTGAGCTCCTCTCTGCTTGGTGTCCAGCTGGAGGTGAAGCAAGTCCAGGAGGCATCAAGGGACACCCTCTGCCTGGCCCCAAAGTGTCATTGCAGGCACCCAAAAATAGCCGGGAGCTCAAGTTCAAGCTCCTGTGGGATGCTCAGCCATGGCCGCTGTCCTCGTCACCCGAGACCTACCATGGAGCAGCTTCACATGAAAATACTCACAGTTTATTACCCAAACATGTCCCTGGGGCACCAGGTCCAACACCCCCCGAGGTGCTTAGTGCTCTTTAACATGGCGTGTTCAGACCCTCCCGGTGCCACGGGACAGGGATGGGGCTCAGCCGCGGCAGGTGGATTTCCCTGTTCCTGCCCAATGTCCTGCAGCCTCTGCACAGCTCTGGCCTCCACCCTGCCTCCAGCCTCGCTGTGAGGCAGAGGGATGACACAAGACACAGACGCAGCACACACGCATGTCCATCCACACGGGAACCCATGACACATGAATGCCATGCACACAGTCACCCGTGCATGCAGACACTCTTGCACACGAGCACTCACGCACACAGTAAGCACAGATACCCCCACACATGAACACACGGTCACCCTTGCACAAGAAGCCCTGCACAAAGTCACCCATGCACACAGCAAACACGAGCACACACACATGAACACCCATGCATGTGGTCACCCTTGCACATGAACGTGTATGCACACGGCAAGCACAGACGCCCCCCCACACAAACATCCATGCACAAGGTCACTCTTGCACACGAGCACCCACGTACACGGCAAGCACAGACAGCTACGCACCAACATCCGTGCACAAGGCCACCCGTGCACACAGCAAGCACGGATACCCATGCACATAAGCCACAGGTGCACAGGTGCCCACCCACGTCCATGGACACCCGTGGATGCCCATGCATACCCACGCCTGTGTACACGGGTGCCCATGCACGGGGACATGCAAGGCCCTGACCACCCGTGCACGGCTGCACATCCATGGACACATGGACACAAAACATTCTTCCCTGGCGGAGCTGGTTCCACCTTAGAGGTCACAGGACACCCTGGGTGCCGTCACCAAGGCTGCCTTGTGAGGACTGGTCCCTTGTGGCTGCTGGAGCTGCTGCTGGAGAGCTGCTGGCCTCGCTTTGCTGGTCCCACAGCGACAGCTATAGGTTGACTGTTCTGTCACAGCCCTGAGGCCGGCGCTGCCTGCGCGGCCCCTGCTGGAATCCCGCGGCCCCGCGTCCAGCTCTCCAGCGTCCTCACTGGCTATTGCCGTGCTGGACCGCGCGCCACGAGGCAGCGTCAGGCCTTGGAGGTCCCAGCCCCTTTGCTTGCTGCTGGTTTCCCCACTCCGTGTTGTCCTAGGGCTCCTGTGATGGGGTCGTGGGTGGCTTTGGCAGAAGGAGGTGCCCCAGGGTGAGCAAGGCAGCAGCACCTTGGTTGTGTTCACAATCTCCATCATGGTTCCTGTGGCAGTGACAGCTCCACACGGGGGTGTCCCACCTGGTGAGGTGGATATGGGGGGAGGGAAGTCCTGCTATCTGGCGCCCCAGCACTGGCAAGGAGGCTGCCTTAGCCCTGGGGTGCTCCACTCCTGGCCATGGGCTTGTCCCTTGCCCTGGTCCTGCTGCCCAAGCAGGGATGGGGCTTGGTCAAGGCCATTTTCCCTTGTGACTCTCAAGAATCATGCTGTGCCACCACCATGAGGCAGGACATGGGCTCTTTTTGTGTGCTAAGGGCTTGGGGGATGCTTCAGACCCGTCATGGAGACGTCGGTGCTGCCCCCTGGGCCTGAAAAGCATGATCCCCTGGACAGTGGACAGGACACGAACACAGCACCCAAAACATCACAGTGATCAAGACGCTGAGATCAACCCCCCACAGGCAGCTGTCCCCACTCCTCGTGGTCGCCACCAAGCCGAGAAGATGCCCCCCCCACAGCCCAGTCCCACTGGTTGGTTCTGGCACCACCAGAGAAGAAATGTTTTCTCCAGCAGGACAAAGCTCCCCATCTCGGGGGAGGTCCTGCTCCATTACCACAGGTCCCTCTGCGCTCTGTTGTGCCAAGGAATGGCAGGTGTCCGTGCTGCGCTGCACCAAGGAAAACGCAGACACCTCCAGGCTGCAGTCCTGGAACTCGCCTGATGCTCCACATTGTCCCCAAGCCCTGCTAGCCAGACGCGCCTTGCCACGGCCACCATGGGGTTAGGATGTGTCCTTCAGCTCTGGACTTTGAGGCTGTGGAGGAGGCACCTCCGTGGATGGTGACTGCATCTCCTGGGACCTGTCTATGGGGAGAGCAGGTAGTTGAAGGGACCCCAAGCCCTTTCCACCAGCTTGTCACCACCTTCCTGAACATTGTGGTCTTCACTCATCTCCCCAAACATCATCATTCACCTCCTCAGACACCATGGTCATCACCCAAACAGACAAACACCGTGTTCCTCACCCACCTCCCCAAACACCATGGTCCTCACCCATCTTGCCAAACCTCATCACACACTTCCCCAAACATGGGTCATTACCCAACCACCCAACAACCCCAAAAACCATGGCCTCTGCTATGAGGACCCAGCCCGTAGCCTTGGTCCCTGTGGACTGATGGGCAGAGCTCCCCATTCCCACCCTGCGGTGCAGCAGAAGGTCAGCCCCAGTGCCCATCACCTACCTGCGCTGAGGGACATCTCGGCAAGCTTGAGCGGCAGGTCGGAGGGGCTGACGCCAGCTGGTGAGCCCAGGATGTCGGGTAGGGCATTGCGGCGGCCGGTCCTCCCGGAGGACGCAAAGTCCAGCACGGGCTCCACCTCGGTCATGCTACCCCTGGGGTGACACGGCCACCACCCCGTCAGCCCTGCTGGCTTCTCCGGGGGCATCGGGGATGGGAAGGACCCCAGTGTCCCAGAGCAAGGACCCCATGGGAATGAGGAGTGTCCTTACCGGGTGTCCTCCAGCCTGTCCTGGCGCTGCGTCCCTGCGCTACTGTCACCTCCCTACTGCGGTGTCACGGACGCTGTGTCCCCTCAGTATCACCCTTCAGCTGCGGCCTGGGGAGGGCAGAGCAGAGGGTCACCGGGAATGCCCACAGGGCCAACCCGGCGCTTTGCTTTCCTGGGAATGGGGCAATCCAAGGTCCTCAAGTCCTTGGTGGTGGTGGCAATGGGATGTTGGGAGCTGCCAAGTCCCAGGTCTGGCTGGAGGGAAAATGAGACGGGCATAGGCAGGGTGTAGGGAGTGAATGATTAACCTGGCCGTTAGTGAGCGAGTGGAGCTTGTGCTGCTGGGGTGGCTGCGCAGGGAGGAGAGAGTGTGGATGCAAAATACCCCCCTTAGCCCTAGTGGCGCAGGGAAACTGAGGCTCTGGAGGGCAGTTGGGGTGTGCGAGGTCCATGGGACACAAGAAAAGGTGGTGTGAGCAAGGAGCGTGCACGTGCATGCTTGCACAGAGGTGCATGTGCACAACTTACCTGCATTTGCACACGCATTAGAACACACACACGCATGCAAGGCTGCACAGTTGTGTGCCGCTTGCTTGCATGTGTGTGCACACACATGCACACACACATATGCACACACATGCACACACACGCATGCACACGCACACACATACACATGCACACGCACATGCATGCACATGCACGCACATGCACACCTGCTCACTTGTCGCTCTCTGTGCATAGTACCAAGGCAGCGAGACAGGAGCCCTGCGGCGCCGGATCAAAGCCGGCCACGCCGGCTCCTGCTGGCTCAGGCGCTGGAGACACATGCAATAAAATCCTTTCCAGCACAGGCTGCGTCCTGCCCTTGTCCTTCATCTCTGGAGCGCCCTGGGACAGTGGGAACAGGCCTGAGGTGACACTCACTCTCTGTGGATGCCTTGCAGGAGACACTGACATGGGCAGCAGAAGGGATGTGATGATCCTTCTGCGTCAGCACCAGCTCCTGATCCCTGTAGCCACCAGGGTGTCATGCGAGCAGGTCCATGGGCTCTCCCAGATCGCTAGGATGGTGACCTGAGTCCCCTGGTTCATGACCACCAAGGCATCTCCTTATGCCCAAGAGGCCATAGCAGCGCTGGTGCCTGCAGGTGCCCGTGTGCCCAGGCTACGTTTCCTCCTGGACAGCGGGGAGGTTCAAGGTGCCGATCCCTGACCTTGCAAGTGGCAAATTGAACCAAACTCTGATCAAATAAGGTGGCAGGAAGCCCGAAGAGGAGGCCCAGAGTGAAGGGTGTGTGGGGATTTCCGGGCTCTTTAAGCAGGAACTTTTTCCAGTCTCTGTTTAACCAGGCTCTTGGTGTCATGTGGAAGGCCCAGGGGCTCACACTTTAACAATGCTAATGCGGATGTAGGGCGGAAATAGGCCTTAATCCTGCCATGAGATTGCGGAGGAAGTTGCTGGGCAAGGGACAAGGTAAGGGTAGGACATGGGACAGGTCCCTGGGGGCCTGGTGGCCACTTCCATCTGGAAGGCCATTGCTGCAGTCCCTTGGGATCATCTCTGCTTGAAGCCCCTCATGCTCCTGATGTGGCCACCCCTCCATGCACTCCAGGTGCCTTCCTGCAATGCCTGAGCCTCGTGCATCCTCAGGGTGCCACCATCCTCCTCCTCCTGTGGGCAAGAGCTTCCTGGATTGCTGTCTTGGGGTTAGAGCAGGCTGCTGTCCTCATTGTTGTCCCCACTGCTGTCCCCTCTGCTGTTCCCTCTGCTGTCTCTGCTGCTGATTGGGCTCAGGCCGTTGCACGGGGTGTAAAAATCTGGCTGGGCTTGGAGCACTAACGTGGCCAAGGGGACCTGCAAGTCTTGGCTATGGAGGCCAAGGGGCCAACCCATGGTGCTGGTGTTCTCCAGGGTTCACGCCCCTGAGACAGGAATCGCGAGTGGATGCTGAGGCTGGGTGAGCGCAGGGAAAGTTCTGTGTTTCATGCCTGGACACTCCCAGGTGGATCTGATGCCCAGGGCTGGCTGCAGTCTGTCCCATTTTCCCATTTTCCTGCCATCTCTGGCCACGAGTGGGGAACCCTGGCAGAAGGAGCAGGTATGGCTACCATATCATGGGCACAGTGATGGGTTTGGAGGTCTAAGCTCTCTGCTCGGTGTTGCCAAGAGACGAGCTGGCCACGGCAGCCCTTTCCGCATAGGAGATGAAGGTGAACACCGGCCTGAAGGACAGCAGACAAGATGCAAAGCAATTGCTAGGTGAAACTCAAGGGAAGAAAGGATTTCTTCTCCTCCAGCCCCAAGACCAGTGGCTTTGCGAGAAATGGTGATATCAGATATGCTGTAGCCCATGACATGACAAAGCTAAATCTGGCATGCCTGGGAACCACGTTCTGGGATTAGAAATCATGGAGCTATGGAGAGGCAATCCTCTCCGTTTACACGTGCATCTGGTTTAATACAGGGATGAAGGAGAAGAGATGCTAAAGCCACATTTGCACCAGGAGAAAGATGGGACCAGCCAGGCCAGGAAGTGCTCCCGACTCTGTGACCCAGGCAGCTTCTCCCGTGAAGCCCCCACACACTCTAAACACCAGAACAGTATTTTGCATTTCAAAGTTTTCTTTGCAAATTCAAGATGCTCCTATTCTACTTTGGTTTTCTTGGAAACCATCATCCTCACATCCTCAAAAGAAGCTGCAGCCTCTGAAGACCAGGAGTTTGGGGCTCTTGTCCCTTGGCCTGCTGGGCTGGTCATGATTTATCATCTGGATGGTGGCTTTAGGGACACGGCTATAGAGACAGGTAACCACAACCATCCAGAGGAATGAAGGAGTGGGAAATCTGAGATTTCCATTTGAAGGTGGCTGGAGGGGCACATCCGAGGCTTTCAAAATCACAACCGCGGAACTGTTAGTCACCAAGTCCCTCAGCATCAGGGCAATCCCTCGAACCTCCACAGACAACACCACTGTGGAAGAAGGTTGATGTTATCAAGACACAATGAACACAGTTAAAACTGGAAGGGGTTTAGGAAGACATGACCGTGAAGCTGAGCATTGCAAGCAAGGAAGAAAGCAGCCATCCCATCGCAAAAGGGATGAGAGCATTGAGGAAGACAGGACAACAGGCAGGGAGTTCACATTCAAGGAAAAACTAATGGGGCTGGTTTAGCCAGAGACCAACAGCCACCAAACAGACTGAGCAGCCTCTGGGGATTGGAATAGCAGATGGTAATAATTAAACACAGGACAAAATCTGGAGATCTGAGAGATCTCCCACAGAGACAGCAGATTTGATCCCAGCTTTTTGCACAGAGATTCTGGTGTGTTCTGCGGTTCTCTAGGCTGACTCCAAAGCAAAGAGCCATGGGTTGAATCCCAACGCTGGACCCATCCCTCTACTATGGGATAACCATGTAGACGTTTCGAGGATCTCCAGTGAACCCTCGATGCCCCTTGCAGAAGCCACGCTGCTGACAGCTGTGAGCAAATCCGCCTAGGAACCGCTCCAGAGACACTAACCCAGGCACCCGCTGCTGCAGAAAAGTGAGGTTTATCAGCTCCCACTGTCATCAGCCCATAAACGGCTCCCAGAAACAAGGCAGGGAAAAAGGACGTGAATAAGCAGTGTCACAGCTTGGTGTTCTCCAGTTCCCAGGAAAGAAAATAAGAAGCAAAAAGGGCTATTCATTGGTACAGAAATATCTAACATGGAAACAATAAACAAAACAGATCCGTGCTCTCATGGGTGGGTACTCATAGGTCTATATTTCAAGCACAGAAAAATCCCGTCCCAGTCACCTCAGGATGAAATTCCCCCTTGGAAACAATGTGTGGCTGGGAATCACCAAAGGGAGACCCTGAGACTCAGCGTAAGAGCAGAAGAGATGGTCAATATTGCTGACAACACAACTGTGGCCAGTAAGGACCGCAAGATTGCACAGATACACCAAGCATGTGGGCCTCCATCACCTGCTCCAGGTTCCCATTGCTGCTGAGCACCAGATCTTGCTTCCTTATGCTAAGACACTTAACATCAGTAATTCTCGTTACCCTCTAAGCCCCTTCTAGTTGTGCTCTGTGTTTTAACAGCGCATCATGCTCCTGCTATCTTGTATTCATCCTGGTAGCGTGACCTAGTTTCCATTTTCTCTGTGTTTCCTTCCTGGGCTTGAAGCGGGGGAGAACTCGTGACTCTGCCGTGCTGGTCACTCCCAGCACAGCTGCTTCCTCCTGCAGGTTGGAGGCCTTGTACCTGCTATGGGCACAACTCCATGCTGCCTTAGTCTTTCCAAAGAGGTGTTCTCTGCCAATACCTTGAAGTGTTGCTTCCTCACCACCATCTTCTCTAAATCCATGTTGCCTTTCTTTATTTGTCAGCTCATTCATTTTTGCATGGCTTAGGAGATTACGTTCCTACAATTTTCCCTGCAGCTGCAAGAATTATAAATTTTCTGTCCACACGATAACCTAATGTGTCTCCTAGTCAAACTTCCCTTCCCTGGGATGGCAAAATTATCTCATCTCAGAGAGGGGCGTAATCCAGCTTCCAGCTGAAGGACTGTTAAATATTTGTATCCAAGCACCAGTTCAAGGCAAACAGTGCAAATGAAGAGCTCTAGAGTGAGAGGCCAATTATATTAGTGACCATGAATCTTGGATCCCAAAAAGGAGACAAGTACAAGAGGTGACTATTTTTTTTTTCTGGAATCTGTAGACCACATCATAAAGTTACTTGGATAAATGAACAACGTGTTATTGCTCCATGAATCCTGATCTTAGGATCTTTGCTATCAGAGTTGACAGCAAAGTTCAGCTATGTTTAATACTCTCATTAAGGCCAGGAAAAATCCAACCTGAGTCTCTCCAGACAGGATTTCAGGCTATTTGTATAAACTGTCACTTTTGCTTATAATACTAAAAACACAAATCAGAGCAAGTTCTGCTCTAGGGTAGCAGTGAGACCCGCTCATGCACTCACTGACATCCAAACTCAAAGTTTCTCTGAGCGTCTGAAGGGCAAACCTAAATGCTGCCAACATGCATTTGGATGCCTCTGCGACATAGAGATGTTCCGCCTCTGTCCAGACCTCGACCGCACTCACCGCCCTGCCCTGAGTTCCTGGGGGCAGTACGGGGATGTCTGGTGCTCCAGGAGTGGAGCTCATTAGTAAAACACCCCTGTGTTGCCAAGGCAAGCCCTGAAAAGCCTGGGAATGAGAGGAAGACTGCCAGAGCAGCATGTATTTAGCCCTGCTGTACCAACACATTGGCAAGGCCATGGAGCATAACCTGAGACAATTTTCCCCTCACCCTAGGCATCTCCAAGCTCCTAACCCCGTCTCTTATCCTCAATTCTCACCCCAGGTTGTCTGTCCTTTCCAACAATTCTTCCTCTGGTGCAGAGATGGTCTGGAGGAGCCTAATCAGCCTAACCCAACCACATCCTTGCTAAGCATCTGCAAGCCTAGATTTCCTAGAAGCTCATAAATTGGTAAAATGGAGGCATCTTTTCCCATCTCCTACTGAAGCTGCCAATCATTTCCTGAGAGGAGGATGCTAGCGCTGTCCTGAAAGAACCGAGGAAAAATGGATGAGAAGCCGTCCAGATTGTCCTAATTTCACTCCAAGAAAAGCCAGAATTGCTCTCACTGGTGCTTTGAGCAGCACTAAAAGCTCAGCGGGATGAGCCAGGCGCTGCCACAAGGGCGTGAGTTCAGCTTCGAAGCTGCACACTGGAGGACTGCAGGCACCTCTGCCCTTGAGCAGCTCTCACGTGTCCCAGAGCCTCCCCTTGGGACTCCCCCCATCCCAGGCTCCTTGCTCTGTCCTCCTGGAGTTGGAGGGACTTCCAGATTTTTTCTGGTGCTGGCTGGATTTGCAGTGTGACATCCCCAAGGAAGCAGCCAGCAGCTCCATGTCTTGGGAGTCGTTCCCACCATGAACCACGTCCTCAGACCCTGGTGCGGGACACACAGCCCTCACTATTACCATTCATCCCTGCATCCTAGAGGAGATGCCAGACAGTGCTGGACTCTCTCCTTGCCCAGATGTAGCCTGCAGGCTCTCAACATCTCTTCTTTCCCCTCACCGGCCTCTGCTCAGTCCCAGTGGGTGGAACAGACACAGCAGCAAGGATGTAGGACCAAACAAAACTGTACCCATCCCCCTTCCACCCCCTGCAGCACTGTCATGGGTGACTTTGGCCTGGCTCTAACTCTCGCCAAGGCTCTGCTTGGTGCCTCCAGCACCTTTTATGATGACCATCAACTTCCATCCCCGCATTTGGGCTTGAAAAAGGTGGGAAAAGCACACAGTGAGGCAGAGGCATGTGAACACAATGTGCCCTTTCCCATGGGGATGCACTGGCCTCCTGCAGCCCCTACTCACACAGGAGGAGGGATCCTGTGTAAATCTGTGTTTGCTGTGGTGGCAAATGGAGGTAAATAGGAGTTTCCCTTACAACGTGTCTCAGTTGCAAAAAAGGTGATCTAATGGGAGGTAATTATGATGATTGAACCCTCAGCAATACAGCTCCCACTGTAACCTTTAGTTAGCTGCTCTGACGACTGCACAAACTATAATTTTACATAATAAATGTGTCACCCCCATCTAAAGTGGTTTCATTCTTTCGCAGTTTCAGGCGCTCTCCTTGCCAAATGGCTCTTCAGCAGCTGCTCCAGGCTGAGTGCTACTGGGCTGCAGCCAAGGGCTCTAATCCATGATGGGGACGGTCTCCTGCCCCCCTGCCCAACTGGGGGGCTTGCAGCCCTTAGGCAAGCGCTGGGGGAAACCTGAGAGGGTTTCCCGGTGAGGATGCTGCAACTCAAGCCATGGGCTGGTTGGGCGCAAAGGCTGGGAATGCGACTCCTGGGCATCCACAGGGGCCAGCTGGATGCCGTATAGCAAGTGCCAGGCCACATTGTGCCAGAAGCACTGGGGACTGGGAGATACTGAGGCTTCGGGCATTTCTGAAACACAGGGACAATGTGAGCCTCTTGCCCTGCTTCTCCCAGTGCAAAGACAGCTTCCTCCATCTTCTCCTCCATCTCCAGGGCCATCCTGCCCTTGCTTTTACACACAGCCTCATCCCTCTGGTTCCCACACTCATTTTGGCTCAGGGTGCTTTGCAGACTGGTTTTATCCCCCTGCTCCCTGCTCCACTGAGCACCTCCTGCTCTGGCAGCTGATCATGTTCCCTGTTCTGCTCACTACTCGGCCCTCCTGTTTTCCCCAGCATCCTCTTCCTTCACATTCCCACATGGGCAGGGGCTCTCACAGGGCAGAGAAGCTCAGCTCTTCTCGGCCATAAATCTCTGTGGGACGTGGAGCAAGCCCCTCCATCCTGACCAACAACCTCATTTCCTCCCTCCTCTAGCACCCTGGGATGCCACCACTGGGGCAGCTCCAACCCTCGTGAAACCACATCTAGGGGTAGGCACCTTCACTTTGCAGGGAGGTAGAAGGCTTCCAGCGTGCCCCGTGCATGTCAAGCTCCCCAGGCAGTGCGGCCCAAGGGATGATCCACCTTCCCGAGCAGCAGGGAGCAGAGTGTGGGGCACTGTACGGAGGCAGTCAAGGCCTCCATCTGTTTCCTCTTGTGTGGATGCACGGAGCATCTCTGGGATTCTCTAACCCAAAAGATAGCTCTGCAGGCAGCCATCACCCAACAACACTCACCAGGAGAACTAGCAGTGATGGCAAAGAAAACCAAGGATGGAAGAAATCTGGGCAGATCTCATTGGATTTGAAATCTGCATCTTTGAGCAGGACCAATGTAGAGGTGCATCCGCTGTGCCGAGGTGAAGCAGAGAGCTCGAACCACCTGCCAGAGGCACAAGGCAAGATACCAAGGGTAGAGCAGGATGTGAAACACCCATCCTGCACCTGACTGCACCAGGGAACATCCTTCCAGGTCTCTGTGTCCTGCAGAGTGCCCACGGGAGCCCAATGCTCTGCTCCCATTTTCCACTGGCATCAGAGCACTGCTTAGGCAGGTCAGGGGCACGGGGAAAATCCTGGATGGGTTTTGATGCTATCCCAGGCTCTGTCTTTGCTGTTTTGATCACGCATTAGACAGCAAGACCCTACAGGCAGACCTCATCCCTCCAGGTGCTCGCCCAGGGCTGGGATGTTGTTGCTCTTTGCGGATGTGAGGTGTCCACTGAGATTTTTTTCCCAAGACAACCCACAAGCCTGTTGCCTTGGGCATCCTCAGAGATGAGTCCTGCAGCCCTGCCTGCACCACCAGCTGGGCCAGACCCATCACATCTGCAAGCAGGTGCAAGGCCACTTCAGAGGTGGGTGCTGGAACTTTGCCGGCTTAACTGAGAACCAAATTTGAGGACTAGACTCTGCCCAAGTGCTTTGGCTCTCAAAGTCAGGGATACTCATCATGGACTCCCATCATAGAGATTTTCATGACAGAGCTTTCGAGAGGTGAGTTGTGCTGACTGCTGCTTCCCACTCTTCCACAAAGCATCCCCTTCAGCCCAGTGCTCTCCAGAAAGCCTCAGACTCTGCCTCCAACTCTTCCTTCTACTCACCATGCACCTTCACAGACACTGGCACAGCCCCACAGCCACTCTCAGGATCAGCATGGGGCTTAGCACAGTCTGCACAAGCTACTCGTGGCTGCATTCCCGGTGCACCCGGCAGGAGCAGAGGAAAAGCATGGGAAGGCCACACTTTTGGGGCTGCCAAAATCCCCTTGCCCAGCTGAGACCCTTCAGAGGTCTCCTGCTCCAGCAGGCCTTCCCGAGTCTCTCCTTGACTCTGTGTCACCCCCCTCACAGGCAGCAGTGCCTGCGGTCCCAGTCATTCCCTACTGCTTCATCCATGGGCCCAGCTGCATTTCAGTGCTTGTAGATAATCCCAATGCTGCAGAGTCACCGGCCGAGGGCTGAAGCATGACCTCGGAGCAAGTCAGAAGAAGGCAGAAGAACTGCTTGCTCCTCATATTTAACAAGGCGAGCAGAGCCCGACTCTGCCACATCCTTTCCCTTCCAAAAACTGCTGCTTGTAGGGCAAGATGTGGTTGGGCAAATCAAGCAGGGAGCCAGCGGGAAGGACTTTTTCCATTGCATTTTTCCCATTCCTCCTGCAGGGGACACATCCCAGGAGCAGGGGGCAGGCATGGCGTCAGCAAGGGCTCTCTTGACGAACGGTGCCAAGGTCACATGGGCGGGTGTTGCTCCATGTGAGCACAGGACACCACCGCCGAAGCTCTGGAGAGCAAAAATATCCGACCCAAAGTGTCTGCAGAGGGAACCGTCTGGAGTGATGTCCTGAAAGTGGCAAGGAGGGGTTGATCCCTGGGGGAGATCTTTGAGATCTTCCCCTCAGAGTGTCTCCATTCCCATAGGAAAGATGCGCAGAGCCTGTGATCAGCCTGGGCTGGCTCTCCCTGGGCTATCCCTGCACTTGGTGCCTGAGATTTCCTGGCTCGACCGTCCTGAAGCACCCATGGCTGAGGGGATCTGCTCTTCTTAGGGAAGCAGATCCCAGCAGTTTCCCTGGAGCCAGGAGGAGAAGAGGGATCAGGGAAAGGTTGAAATGAAGAGAGGTCTTGGGGCAGGGCTGGAAGGGGCAAAGCGTCCCCAGGGATGAGAGGGGAGAGGAGGTAATGGAGCAGGCGATTGGGTACCAGGATGGGATGGAGCCAGAGGGCCCTGAAGTGTCGTCATGGGAGTTGATCCCGCGTGGCCACTGTGTGCCCGAGCCCTGCACGGGAGCAGCCAGGGCTGCTCGCAAAAGCACCGTGCGGCTCCTGGTGCACCTCGCCCCCGAGACGCCTGCACAGCCACCTGCTCACAGCAGGGACCGGCACCAATCCTGCCCAGGGCAGCACCGGGCACCACAACTGCCTCTCTTGCTTGCTGCAAAGTTTTCTCCTGCAAAACCCAGGTTGTCCCCAATCTCCCTCGGGATCAATGGTATTATGCTGGCAGCAGAGATGCCCCAGGTGGGCACCAGCCCCCTGGTGCCCGTGGGCACCCTGGATGTATCCTGGTGGTCCAGAACCTCCCTGCACCCTTTGTCCAATGCTTACCCAGGCTCTGTCGGAGCTGACGCCGGAGCGAGGAGATGCAGTGCCAGGAACTCAGGTGTCGCCTCCGTCCGCGAGCCAGACGTTAGGGCATCTCGGAGCGAGGCACGCGTAGCCGCCTGCACAAAGCCCCGGGTACCACAGGCTGTGAGCTGCCTCCCCGCCGCATGCACCATGCACCGTGCAGGGGGAGAGCCCTGCGCTCTGGCTTGCTCTGCTGCTGGCGCATCCCAGCCCTCTGCTGCTCCACACCATGCCCAGCCTGCCGGGGGTATCCAGCCAGGCTGCAGCCACCCCTGGGCTGGCTTTGCCCTATGGATGCGTCATCCTGGTCCTGGGATGCCCCAGAGCCACCCCTGGCTGTCTCGGGACTTGGTTGCTGCCCACTCGAGCTGTGCAGCTCAGGGATGCCAGTGCCAGGATTAGTGGCAGGGCGGCGCGTTCCCCCTCCAGCGCTGCCTGCGTGCGCTCCCCCCTCCTCACCTCCCCACCCCCACCACCAAGGAGCCATTTGGGGGTGTCTGGGGCTCTCTGTCTGCACGACCCATCGCCCCTGCGCTTAGCCCCTCCAGCAGCACCTGCACCATGGGGGTACCTCGATCACACACCTTAGGTTTTGCTTTAAGGGTTTGCCTTAGCCAAAACCAACTGGGGGACTCCAAATCTTTGGGAAAAAAATAGTGTTCCCTATATGTGGCTGGAAATATCATAGATACGTATGTTAAATCTGCTTGCGGGAATCCCTTTGTTTGGTAGACCCGATGTAGGGCACCCTGGGGAGCACCCATCCTGCTCTACCTCCTGTCCGACCATCTCAGCTGGGTCCAAAATGTGAGGGAGGAGAGAGGGAAACACTGGATGGGGCTGGAGCTGGAAGTCGGATTCACCTGCAAGAATGCTGCCTATGGATAAACCTGAGCTGGGAGACTCCTCCACATCGTGAAGCGGATGTGAAGAGGGAGTCCCTAGGGTCAGGGTAACGTGGTAGGTGAGGAGCAATGGGGATGCAAAATGCCAGTGGAAATACATGTGCGCTCCAGCACTCTGAAAAATATAGGACGAGTCCCACCGCGCTGGGCAAAGGAAATGCATTAATCCAGTGCCTCCGGTGCGGCCAGGAATGTGCCACTTAAGAGTCCCCATCTGGGCTCGGAGGAGTGTTTGGAGGTGGCGGGGGGATGGAAGGCGTGGGGAGGGTGAGAGCCGCTGGTCAGCAGGAGGGATATTTATCCTGGCTGCTCACTCACGCGCGCTGACGGGAGGCTCTGCCGGCGAGGGGGAGGCTCTGCCCGATGTTATTTTTAGCTCCTGGTGCTCTGCTTTCTCCTTGACTCTCTCCATGCACTGCAACTGTCTTGGGCCCCGGGTTTCTAGGTTGGCACTGGACGATATTTATCTCGCCTGGCTTCCCATAAGATATGATGCCCCTTGGAAGGGGTTTTCTGGCTCTTGAGTGCCCTAGGGTGAGGTTCTTCTTTCCACTGAGTGTCCCCAAGGGATACTCTGTCCCATTTCCACCCAGGATGAGCCCTTACCCCATGGGGGGTTGTCCTTTGGGGACACCTAGGTAAACTGAGGCAGGATACCTGTGCTTCCTGGCGCACTCCAGGAGCTGCTGAGTGCAAGACGTGGTGAATATGGAGCTCAGCCTCTCCGCTGAAGCTTGCAAAGTCCTTTGGGTCCTAAGCCCCATTGCACACCTGCACCCGCTCCCCTCGCATCCCAGCAGGATGTGCATCCCTGCTGATGGCGGATCTGCAGCCACCCTGACTTGAATGGCAATTGCACTCCCAGGGTGACTCCTGCCCCCCACAGTAAATCCTCCTGAAGAGTCAGGCGCAGAACAGGGAGGAAATAGGCTCAAGAGAGGCTAATCTCTGCCTGAAACCTTGCCATTCGCCTTCCGCCAATGCTGCCGAGCCGCTTTATCACACTCGTGCAGGAAGGTCGTTAAAACCTGTAGCTTGCATCTCGGGGGCCCAGGTTGGCTGGGCTGCCTTGCCCAGCGTGCGAGATAACTCCAGGCTGTTTTAGACCCCAAGGGCTGCATGCGGCAAAGCAAAATGCCGCATTCGCCCCTGCAGGGGCATGGGAAGGAGCAAGTTGGCTCTCCTGGTGTTGTGCAGGTGAAGCTTCCATCCATGTCCGTCTGTCCCACCGTGACTGTCCATCTGTCTGTAATGACAGGGCTTCAGATGGGTCTCAGAACCTTGAAGGTTTTCTGACTGTTTTGGGGTCTCGGCTCCTGTTCAAAATCATCAGCACTTTGCTATCCCACTTCTAGGCATATCTTCCTCATGTCCAGGATCTCCCCGATTTCTTACTGGGCATCTGGCTGAAACAGAGGGGAGGTTATTTCCAAGCCACTCAGGTTATTCTGAGCTGTTCCCTGACCTTCATCACTCCTGGTGCTAGTTCCAGATGCACGAACTGCCTTTGGGATCTGCAGGTCCTGCTCTGTCTCTGGCTAGAGACTTTCTACAAGGCTGGACCAGATGCGACCATGGGGCTCTCCCTGTTTGTGGACCCGAGGGATGGAGGTGACTGCTGGAGTGGCTCTACAGGTGCTTTAAACAATGGAGCAGATGATGTGCTCACTGCAGGGAAAACCAACCTCACCTATGAGGCCAAGGAGGTGTCACTAACTCACTATCTCCAGAGGGGCAATTTGTCATGAGGCAGGGAGGAAGGTTGCAGTGAGACATGGGTCTGCAGGACCTCCTTGAGAGGAGACTGCACGGTCGAATCAGAGCGCCACATCCTGGTTGTCCTCTTTGCTTGGCTGTGCACTCAAGTGCTTTGGGTCCAAGCTTTCCACATCGCCTTTCCATGGGATGAATAAGGACACAGCATTATGTGACACCTTCTGCCCCTGGGCACCAAGGGACTGAGGTCATGTAGATTTTTGTGCGTCTGAGCTGTACAATCGGCAGCCTCCCTGGAACACGCACTCCCCATTCCAAGGTGGTGGGAGTGAGCGAGCTACACATAAGCTGCTGCCCCTATTTTCTGGATTTCATCCTGCAAGTCCAATGATGCGTTGCATCTTCCATTGCACCAGGTGGGAATGTCCTAGCAGAAGAGGAAAAATCACACCAAAATGATCACATTTATTGCAATTCTCCCACATGAAAGGCGCAGTGGATTTCACGGCCAGATGCGCATACAACTTGGAGTCATCCAATTGCCAGGTCATCGTGGGAGATGTGGTCTCACCAGGGAAATGAGGCACTTATTTAAAAGTGCCCTTTTCTGACCTATCTCATGCAGATGTTCATTAGTTGGCATATTGCAGCCCAAATGGACAAGAAAAATGCCAATTATTTCTGGTAAAGGGAAAAAAAAAAAGCTAGTATCCATGATTTTGGACCACAATTCACCTTTCCTCAGTAATGACTCTCTTATTGTCTTTAATCAGGCTATTTGTGGGCAGCAGACTGGTTTGCATGGGAAGAAGGTGAGCACAAGAAATGCCAGGGTAGGGAATAAGACCTCAAAACAACATGGGAAGGCTGAGGAAGAGCCAGGTTGCAGTGAGATTTTGCTGTAAGAGATCAGATGAGGGCAACAAGGGACGCCTGAATAAAAGTATAAAAGAAGAAAGGTGTGTCTAAGCTAACTGAGCATAAATAAAGCATCCACAAGGTAGACTTAATGGATAAAAAAATGCAGCCTGTTCTTCATGCTCCAATAACTGCAAGATGCCTCAGTGGGGTGCAGGGAGCTTCTCCAAGACCTCCCAGCCAGGGCTGAGCCCAGTGCATGAAGTTTAATAAGCCAAGAAGCAAACTGCTGCGAAGAGCTGCAAGGTGAAGGAGCGGTGTGGCTGCCTCAAGAGCACCAGGCGCACCATGGTGGCCCTTGGTGGTTGCTGCCCCCTTGGGTTGCAGCCCACCCTCCAGGTGGGAAGGGAATCTGCACCAACAGGGATTTAACTGAGATGTCTGGGTTGCAGGAGCAGGTTCAGCCCATCCTGATCCCCTGCCCGGGTGAGTGCAGGGCAGGATGAGGCAGCTAGCTGCTGCATCCCTACATCCACTCCTGAGCAGCAAAGCAGCCTTTGGCCCAAAAAAGCCACCAGACACTCCCCAGCCCCATGGGGACCACAGCAGGTGTCACCTAGCAAATGCAGAGCACCAAGCCATGGTTTGGACCACTGTGCAGACCCAGCCTGGGTTGCTCTGGGCTCACTCCACCTCCAGTAGCGAGCAGGATTTGCATAAACCTCCCTGTGCCTGGGTTGGGCTTTTTTTATCCCTGGCTGCTCTTACATTGACATTCTTAGCTGTGCCACTGGCTTCAGCGCTGCTCGCTAACCCCTTTTACAGGGAGCTTAATATAGTCCGCGCAGCTAAGCAAAATCTGCTCAGCGGGGCCACGTGGGGCTTGCCAGAGCTGCCGCAGCCTCTGACAGGCCAGGGAATGGACTGGATCGGGTCCCCAGGGCCACGACAGGTTGCGCTCTGCTGCATCTTGTCCATCTTCCTCTTTGACCTGATCCTCCCTGTTATCATTGACTGCTGTCCCCATCCCTGGTGGCTACCACCATGCCTGGGTACTCGCTCTCTTCCTGCCTTGGGGAGGTTTGGCTAGTAAAACCAAAACCATTCCAGTACTGGGGACACATCAAGGTGAGTCCTGCAAGGTGAGGGACGTAGATGTCACCCCATTCATGGCACCCACCAGACTTGCTCATATGGTTCCGTATAGAAAAGAGATGCAGGGAGCTGGTGGTGATCTGCACGAGTGTCAGCAGCAGTCCGCTTGCAAGGGACAGCAGGCTCCAGGACAAGTTTTGCCACTATTTCTCTCTTCTCTCCTGTCAGAGAGATATGTCCATCTGAGCTGTAAACTCATTAAGAAGCCACTGATCTATTTGTCTCTATGTTGGTGCTTGTGGCTTTCTTTTTTTGTTTCAAAAAGAAATTAGAGTTGCAAAATGCTGCCTGGAGAAGTCTAATTGATTCCCCATGGCTTGTTACCCATTTCTCCCAAAGGAATAATCTCTAAGGCTGCAAATGAGCAAGTCAGTAAAATTATTTGTGCCGAAACCAGCTACGCAAAGGCATCCCTCCTTTCCCACCCCTGGCAGTTCCCTAGCTGAGTGAACTGGGGAAAGTGCAGGGACACTGCTTTTTGGTGATGTGATGCGGTGAAGGTACATGGTGTCAGGCCGATCATGGTTCCTTGGGTGCTCTGTCTCTCTCATCAGCTGGGCTAGGAAGACCCTCCTCCGCTAATGACTCTTTCCAGGGGACATTTGATGGTGGTGGTGGCTGCTGGTGGCAGGAGCATTGCAGGTTTCCAAGTGTCACCTTGCAGTAGATGCCCTGTGCCATCAGTAACAGGGGATGGACATGTTGCAGATAGGAGGTCTGAATCAGAAGCAAGCATCCCTACATAGTCACAGCCCACCTATGGGCTGCGGGTCCTTGTCCTGCTGAGCTTGCTCCATGAGCAATCCTAGCATCCATGAACATGGGAGAAAACCACCCCACCCTTGGTGACAACAAGCCAGTGCAGTGAGAGGTGACATCAGTGAGCGCAATATCTGTTCGGCCTTGCAAGTGCTAGGGCTGCATCGTCCTGCATTGCCGGTGCTGCTAGGAGGGAGCCTGGCTGACGTCTCTCTGTTCCAATGCTCCCGCTCTCACATGGCAGGAGCTAAAAGCTCAGACAGATGCTTTGATTATTCATGGGGCTAAAAGAAGAACCATGTCCTTCTGCTGGGTGGATCAAGGACATCTTTAGATCATGGTCTCAGCCAGCTCCTTCCTCCCCCAGCCTCCCTATACCATCACTTCTCTTGACTTTTAGCCTTGGGAAGCCAATGCAGCCCTCAGGGGAATCCAAGCCTCCAACACACACAGACACATATACAGATTTACTGTCCTGAAAGAGACCCAACAGCTGTTGTGACAGTGCAGAGTCTCCTTGCTGGCACTCCAATCCATCATCCACTCTGTGTCTGCCCGTGGTGATCAGAAAGACAAATATTATCTGCCCTAGTTTGGCAGGAAATACAAAAGCAGCTGCAAGCCACTGTGCTCAGCCTTGTTGCTAGTGAGCCATAAGCCAGGTTGACTATGAGCCCATGCTAAATCGAGCTTCAAGGGCAGAGGATGGCGAGTGGATTGGAGGGGTTTTCTTGGTCTCCACCAGACGCCTCTGTTGGGTTGGTCTCAAGGAGGTTGGGGCAGTGCTGATCCATGTGCCACAGCACCCTTTGGGTTGGCAAGAAAGAAAACATGATACAGTTATGGGCAACTAAAGGTATATTTGGTTGCAGCTCATGTTTAGCTGCTCAGTGCTGAAGAATGAGAGGGTCTTGGCAAGCAAAAAGGACAAAGTGGGAGCTCCAGAAACATAAAAGACAGATAATTGCATGTGCTTGCATATCTCTCTTAAAAATCACTTCCTGACGGTGAAGATCTGGGATTCGTCTATTGGTAAACAGCCCAGCTGCTCAACCCATTCCTTTATTTCCACTCATTTTGAATCTTGGTTTTCGTGACCCAGCACACGCAACCTCAGTCTGTAATTAAAGGCAATGCAATCATACATTGCTATTCTTCCTGTGCCTCTGTTTATTGCAGAAGAGCTTAGCAGAAAACTAATTCCCTGACTTGAAGGCAGGGGGAAGATAAAGGGGGAGGCAGATGCATCAGTCTTGAACCTTTGCATTTGTCCTTTCTATCCCAGCTGGCTTCCTGCCCATTTCCCTTCTCATCTCCTTACAGGTTGGGCGAAAGACAAAACATGGCTGAGAAGATGAAATGTTGCTGGGAAATGGAGGGATCCCCACAAGACCTAAGACCCTAGTTGTGGTGCTTCTAGACCCGAAAGCAGAATGTTCCTGGGGTCAGGAGCAGGATCTACGCTGCCACCAGAGAGCTGGAGCAAGAACCCATGCATCAAGAGTTTCTCATGGACTCACATCCCCCCAGTTATAACCACTTTATGGTGTCTGCATTTGCCCACACTAAACAATGCTGTGCAGAAAAGGTGTTTAAAGGGTTTTAAGTAAGAGTTATTAATTACTGTAATGCAGGTTTGTCTGAGAATAGCAACGCTTGGACTCAGCAGGAACCCTCCTGGCTGCATCCATGGCTAAGCTGGTATTGTCCCAGATAGAGTCACATGAGATCATTTATTTTCCATTCCACAGGCTCTGTCGGGAGGGTGTCTCTGGTAAGCCGAGCTTGGCCCTGCTTGCTGCTGAGCTGGTGCCACCCCCAACCGCACTGGCCCTATAACCCCCTACAAAGGGGACAAAATTGTGCTGTCTGGTCTCTCAAGCAGAATAGGTGTTTGGGAGGAAGGAAATTGCGGCAACCCTCTGTCCTCAGGGCTCCAGAGATATGGAGTTACTGGAGCGGGCATAGCAGTGGACTACTGAAATGAGGAGGGGACTGGAACCTCTCTTGTGTGAAAGGCTGGGAGAGCTGGGACTGCTCTGCCTGGAGGACAGGAGATGGAAGGCTTCACGCCTATGAAGGGAGGGTTCAAGAGGATAGGGACCGAGGTAAGGCAAGGGGGAAAGGGACAAAAAGCAAGGTCCAGGAAACTACCGAATAGGTGATGCAACAACTCATGCTTCATGCCATCTCTAATCACATGCAGAAGAAGAAGGTGATCAGGAGCAGATTCATTTGGATTCACCAAATGAAAATCATGTTTAATCAATCTGATGGCCTTTATGACAGAATGACTGGCTGACAGATAAGGGGACAGCGGTGAATGCTTTTGACCTTGACTTCGGCAAGACATTTTGTCTCCCATAACCTCCTCATAGGTCAGCTCAGGAAGTGTGCATTAGACAAGTCCACATGGAGGTGGACTGAGAACTGGCTGAATGGCAGAGCTCAAAGACCTGTGATCAGTGCTGTAAAGCCTTGTTGGAAGCCTGTAGCTAGCAGTGTCCCCCTGGGGCCAGTACTGGGGCCAATCCTGTTCAAGTTACGTTCGGCTGCTGCTCACTAGGCAGCGATGCTTCCCTGGAGCTGCTCACGGTGGCTGGTGGGGCTGCTGGAGCACGTGGAGATGGACTGGGCACCGGGCGAGATACCAGCCCAGAGGCTCAGGGACGTGGCGGAGGGGCCTGGCTGGCGGCCTGAGGGACCTGGGCACATCCTGCGCGGGGGAGAAAGCGCCCCCCGGCCGTGGAGCCTCCCGGTGAGCACAACCTGTGCCAGGCAGCGCACCGCGGCTCACAACCAGGCCTCGCGTGGTCCTTCAGTGCCTGCTTCTGCTCCTGCTCCAGAAAGAGGAGGTGCTGGGACACCGGGGCACCCGAGGAGGCCGTCAATGAAACGGCCGTGGAGCTGGAGCAGGGGCAGGACGAGAGCGCCTGCGGCCTGGCCGGTGCCTGGGACATGGTGAGCGCAGGCAGCCCCGGCACGAGCTCTGGGAGGCCGCGGCCAGGATGCCCTCCCGCAGCCGCCATCCACATCCCTGCCCTCCACGCCTGCTCTCCGGCCTCTCTCACACGTTCTCTTTCCCACCTCGTCCCCTAAGAGCCTCGATGGGGGGTCCCTGGCGCAGAGGCACCCCAGGTGCCTCCTCAGGAGGAAGAGGAGCCCGAGATGGGTAAGCGCCGAGTTGCCGGGTCGCAGGGAAGGGGCTGGCAGGACGGGACCTGCTGGGGCTGGGCTGAGCACTCACTTGCTCTCTCCTCTTCCTCTTCTTGCGCCCGGTGGCCGTGACACAGAGGAGCCTCTTGCAGCAGCAGGACAGTCCCACCAGCCCAGCTGCGACGAGGTCGTCGAGGCGGCCATCCGCTACATGTGCAAATATGTGCGGGACCTGGTCGCTTACACCGACCTCGCCATCTCCTGCGGTAGGCGGGGCAGGGGCAGGGGGAAGGCTGGAGCCCAGTGGGAGTGGGACCAGCAACGGGGGCTCTCGGGGGAAAGAGGGGCTGCATGAACAGGGCCCATATCGGAGCCCTCCTGTGTCTTAGAGGGCTGTGTCAGGATGCCCCAACCAGCAGGGCCATCCTGGGGGTTGGCGATCTCTTCTCACCACCTGCCTTTTCCTTCCAGAAATGGAGCTCTCCAAGGAGCTCCAGGTGTTCGCTGGTCACTTCACGAGGACCAGCGGGGCAGGGGTGAGTGACTGGCGACATTGGGGAGCCCCTGAGCGCTGCTCTCGCTGGCATGTTGGGTCTCAGCAGGGGGTGGTTTCTCATTTCCAGCCCTCGAGCTGCCTCCGGAGCTGGGGGTGGCCATGAAGGAAGGCCTTGGAGCCCAGGCCGCACAGCTGGAGCCTGCAGGGAGCAGAGCCGCCCCGGCAGCCTCTCGCTCACAGCCGCCGCGCAGGGCTGCTGCTCGCACAGGGGCCGGCACAGCCTCCCACGGTCCTGGGGCTTCTGCTCACGCAGGGGCTGGCGGAGCCTCCCGCAGTGCTGGGGCAGCGGCGCTGGGTGCAGGGGCTGGCGCAGCCTCCCTGGGGGCCGGGGCAGCGGCACTGGGCGCAGGCGGCAGCCGCCATCGCCCCCTCCCCGAGCTCCCTCCAGCCCCGCTCAGCCCTGCTCTGTTCCTCTCCCTGCACCAGGCCCCGGGCCAGGTGC
>JAWLRI010000564.1:1261091-1283911 GCA_034781795.1 Crypturellus tataupa | reverse complement strand
CCCAACCCACCCACCCCCCCCCCCCCCCGGCAATAGAAGGGTCTTTGATAAAGCATTCACGCAGCTGGGGAATTCAATAGTATGAGGAGCACTTAGGAGCCAGGCCAGCAAGTCACCCGCCCCTGGACTGCAGTCTGCGGGTCTAGCTCTTCTGCACTTAAAAATTAGGAAATTATCCTGTGACACCTGTAAAGCGTTATCGATGGCTAGGACAAGAATGTTGGCTGGGTTATCTCAAATCCAGCTGTCCCTGGGGCCTTTCTAGGACCCTCAAGTTGCTATTGCAGCACTTCTACTTGGGCAAAAGGCAGGGAGTGAAGCATCGCCTGGTCCCCAACCCCTCTCATTCACTCCCCCTTCTCTGTCAAGGATGTGGCTGTTACCAATCTCAGGCACTGACTCCCCTGAGCCCTTTGCTTCAAGCATCACACTCCAGTCCTCCCTCTCATCCCCGAGTGTCCCATCCTCCTGGACTCATAGCTCCTCAGGAAGGACCCATAACTCCTTCTCATCAAAGACAATTAAACAACCCTGAAAAGTAACCAGTGTTGCACAGCCAGGGCAACACTAAGATTTCAAGCTGACTTGGGATATTCCATGCCCCAACCTAGCTCTCTCTGGGGCTGCATGAGCTAGTGGGGAACCTGCTGGACAGGCTCTTCGCTCCCCTCTATCTCTGTATCGAACTACTGCAGGATGTGCATCCATTTCTGAACTCTTTTTCAGTCCTGTGCAGGCCCCTAGATGCAGGTGGACTTTTCAAAATCAGCATGGTTTGAATCAATAAGAAACAATGTGTTTTCACAAATAGTAGGGCTGTCACTGGAGTGCTTGGGGCGAGCAAACAGCACATGCAGCATTCAGGGAAACATCTGCAGAACTGTTTCTTTATGCTGCTGCAAACACCTTTCATGGCTGAAAATGAGATTCAAAGGGAATTGTTGCAATTTCACTAACTTGGAGGAAATTTGATTAAAAATAAACAAACTAAGCAGCCTGTCATTCAAAGGGAACCACGCTATTCCCAGAGCTCCCAGGGTAGGGAAGGACATGGCACACAGACAGGCCACATCCTTGCCCCATGCTCTCCATCACCAGTTTTAATGTGCTGGACCTCTAGGAGCAGGAGCCTCCCAAGGCTGCTCAGTATCATTCACACTTGCAGTCAAATGCACCCTAAGCTCACACTTAATTAGCACTATTTGTTGCTCAGGCTGAATAAGGAAATACCACTAATCCATAAGAAGGAGCAGCTGAGCACACACAGACACTCTCATCTACCTTCTCCCAAAGGCTGTTTCTAACACTGCAGGACCAAATTTGGTACAGGTGGTGGCGGAGTTTAAGTAGAGAAACTGAGGGTAGACGGAAGCTTCTGTTGTGCTGCTTAGGGATAAATTTAAAGTAATATTGCAGGAACAGAAAAAGGAACAACATAATCCAATCCTTGCAAATCTGCATCAGGAAATATATATATTTTTTTCTACACTGACATCCCTGGTGCTCTGAGGAGAGAAAAGCTCTAGGCTCTGCTCTTAGGTGTGCATTGAGGATAATCTCTGATACCATTGCATTTCCCTTCCTACAAGACTGGAACATAGATTTGCATGAGGATTTAAGGGCTTAGTGTCTGCTGCTCAGGTGACACAGTGTCTTTGAGGGTCCAGGCTGAAGTTTTTAAATGCAATGTGACTGTATTATTGTTGCTTCTAGTATAAAGATCTCGTTACCCAAGGGAAGCTCTGTTTGGTCAGGGGATGCTCTGAGCTCCTGTGCAATGCATCTACTTGAAGGTGTCAATATCCCATTCCGTGTTCTGGACGCTGTGATAGGGGTCTGGATCCGGTTCCTGATGGACCTGTGTGGTGCTCTTCTTGGTGCCAAATTACTTTGTCTCCTGTGTATTGGTGGGGGTACTTTTTGCCAAATTGATTAACCCATGTCCCCACATACTCACTGTGCAGGTGAGTTGAATGGAGACTTGAATGGCCCAAGCATGTTGTGCGACAGCAGTGGGAGAGCTGCTGGTGCTCGGGCAGGGAGAATGTGTCATCTTTATTAAGCCATCTGGGGCTGCAATAAGTGAGGCTGAGCTGACTGATCTGTTGCTGGATGTGAGGATGGAGGAAAGAGGAGATAAGAGTTCATGGGGAGGCAGTAGAAGGCGCCTTGTTAAATGGGCTGTTGCAGAAGATGGGCCTAAATGGGGAAAGAAACTTGCTGGTTCCTCAAAGAGAGTCTTCCCTGATAACTCCTAGGCAGTGTCTGTGGCTGGGTGCCTGTCTCAGCATCTCCCCAGGGACACAGCTGCTTAGGTGACCTCTCCTTTTCTCACAGTCTTACACTGCGTTTGTCATGAGGATATCAAAAAGAAATGCGTGGCTCAGGCCCTTGCCTGGGGAGCTGCAGTCCCCAAGGTCAGATGCAGCCCTGATCATGCGCTGTCTCCCCAGTTATCCACCCACGTGCCCATGGTGGAGTGACCATCTCTGCCACCCAGCTGCTTCACTGGTACTGAAGTCGCCTGGGGAACGTCTGTAAGTCCAAGTGAGCCTGTGATCATCCCTAGAAACATCATTCCTGACAGATGTTTCTCCATCTGGGCTTTGAGTTTCCTCCATCCCCTGGAGGAAAGTTAAATTCTTCCGGCCCTGGTGATTCCACATCCTCCCCCAGCAAACTTGCAGTCGAACGTCTGACTCCAGCTCCCTTGTCGCAGCTGAAGTCCATGAGCTCCGGATGCACCACTGCCAGCATAAATCACGGCATGTCTACGTCCAGGTTATGTGCTCCTACCACCTCCTCCAGACTGATGGATACCTACAGACGTCTCGCAGTTCTGTGTCCATTTACACGGCTCAATAAGCTGTTTGTCAGTTTGTGGCAGCTTGACACAGCTGACTCATGTTCATCTTGCGATCAGCTGTAACCTCCAGCTCTTTTTTTCTGCTGAACTCCTACCAACCAGTTGTCCCAGCTCTGTGCTGTAGAGCAGTTCTGCATCAACATAGTAGCTTGCACTTGCTCCTGTTGATCTGCCACCTGTTTTTTCATGTCACCTCTCCAATTTGCAAGAGCATTTTGAATTGCAAGCCATACGCCAGTTAGTGTATGAGGCTCTTTGTGCAAATCAAATATGTTCTTCTCTTCTCAGAGACTCAGGTCACAATAGTAGTACTGAGTGGTAACAAGACCAGAACAGGTCCTGGTGGATTCCACATCTGTGTTTGGCTTTTTCACACTCTGACCTCAAAGAGAATATCAGGCAAAGCAGCATCTGATGCCTTATTTAACAAAAATGGGACTTTTACTGTCTTTTCTCTTGTCTAAGCCTTGAGGGTTGTCTGCAAGCATCTCTTCCCCCAAAATGGTCGCATAAGCCCAAATTCCTTAAGGAACAAGACTGGAACTGGAGCATTAGGAGAACAGAAGATTCACCAGCTTCTCAGTCAGACATAGAAGAGATTCCAGAATCTCTTAGATTAGAGAGATCTCTTAGAATAGAAGAGATCCTGATTTCAGACAAGTTTTTATTATTGATGTTTTCAAGGATTTGCTCTATACTCTAACTGGTGCTTTAGTAATGAGGCAGCTTCAGTGTCCTCATGTTTTAGTTAAACCTTTTCTAATTTTTATGAATTGCAAAGTTTGATCTGTACTGAATTGGTGCATTCTATTTTCCTAAGCAGATGTGAGTGACAGCCTCAGAGAAATAAAATTCAGAGACTGGGATAGAGTTGTGAGTAAGAGCCAGAGATTGCCATTATGTAGTTGTAATATTCTCTATGTATTTTATTTTAAAGAGAGAGTGAGATGGCTCACTATATTTTTAAAAAATATGGAAGCTGGCAGACGGGATTGCTGGATATTATTTGCAAGTGCAGCAAGGAGTCTGTGCAGAGTCCTGGGCCTTGACTTGTTGTAAGAAATTCAAATGTGGACACCGCAAAGCTGTGCTCTTTTCCAGGGACACGGTGTCTCCCTCAGCAGAAGGTCCTTGGCTGGGCAGTTGGGCCTGAGGAAAGAAAGACATGAAAGGTCTTGAGAGAAAAAGAGGCTGAGTGAAAAAATGAGATTCAGGAGAGGCTGGGTGGGTGGGATGAAATCTGTAAGGAATTTACAATGTCAATAGTCGGACTCATAAAGGAAAAGGTGCTTTTTTTGCTTCCTAGAAAATTTGGTTGAAATATTTCCTTTGTTCCTCACATCATATTTTTATATTCTAATGTACTTTGGATGTAAAAATTGAGGGTGAATCATTTTTTTCTTTAAATAAAGCTCTTTCCATACTTAAGGATGTGTTTGTCATCGACTGTGTGACTTCTCTGATTGAGCAGTGGTTAGGAGAAATAAAGCAGCTGATAATTATCCTTAAATTCCAGCAAGAAGTGCTTTATTGAGGAAGGTGAAAATGAAAGAAGCAGTTTTTGTGAGAAGGAATATATTTTTTATTAGACCAAATAATGTAGCTGGAAAATAATGACAAGGTGTTGACCACAAATAAGACTCTGTCTGGGGGTAACAGCAAGTATGTCCATTTTTTCTCTATAAATGATTTAATCTAATGAGAGTTGTGACTCACTCCTGCAGACTTTGCCTCACTTTCATGCTTAAGCAGTTAGAGGTATAACAGCACTGTTGTTACATCATGACAATAAAAGTTATGTTCTCATTTGTCATTTGGATGAATTTGTTAAATAATTTTTTTTGGAACAGGTCTAGACACAGGAAAAAGAAAATACATTTCCATGCTATATATTCTACCTTTGCCTGGTTGTTTTTCTGCTCGCGCCTCCAATGCCTTTTTAAGAGACCAGAAAAGCATCCTGTGGTACTTACAGCCAGCAACTGGGACCCTGCCACTGAGGAACACAAAGTGCACTTTGGTGACCTTTTCATTACTAAATGTCACAGTCCTTTTTTAGGCAATAAAAACCAGTTTGGAAAGCTGGCCATATAAGTCTGAAGACTTTTCTGCAGTGCTTCCCTGTTGCATGCAGGGCACACTGGGAGGGAGCAACTCAAAGCCCAGGTTGTGAGAGACAGTCCTTGGGCATGGGGGACCAAAATTCCCTCCTGTGCAATGGTCTCTTGATTAAAGGCTGCTCATAGCAGTCCAACACCCTCCCTCCTTTGATTCTTCTCCATAGCATTGCCCATGTTCCCTTCCACCTTGTGTTGCTACTGGCTGGGCGAACCTTTTAAAGCCTCCTTCTTTCTAGTTTTACCTAAGTAGGTATTTTGGGGCTGGGAGGCCAGAACAAAGGTCTTGCACACAGCTCACACATGGTTGTGGGACACACATCTCCTAGATCATAAGAGAGCATCATAATACTGTGTAACTATGAAAGCTAATGTCTGTTCTTCTGGCTTCAAAGAGTTTTTGGCCTTGGATCTACAACTACTAGATGAAAGTGGGAAATGAAAGAATAAGGAAGAAATGGATAAAGGTGCACTGTCATCCTTCAGACATCCCGTGGATGTCTGAATCCCAAAACAAATTTATTTTCCCAGCCTCTCTTTTCCAGGAGTCGCTAGCAGCATGGATGCCTTTCTCGGGTAGCAACTGCTCTGGTGCCTGTGCAGGAAGCTGGAGGCGAGCTGACCGTCTCGGAGTAGTGACTGACACTGTTCCTAGTGTGAGCTGCTGGCTGATGTGAGCCTGCCAAGGACAGAGCATGCATCCTCTCTCCCCTGATGGGGTGCTGTGAATGATGCACAGAAGTGTTGAGATTTAAGAGCTACACAGCTGAAGCACTAAAACACCAACTCTAGAATGCATGGAAGTGTCCCTTTAGGTTCATTTGTTCATTCAGTCCCACCCCAGTTGAGCTGATCCACATCCATGGTGCTTTATTTCAGGAAGCTGAGATATGTCCACAGTCACCTGTCATGTCTGCATGGATCTGCAGTTCTTGGCATCAACTAAGTGGCTGATGGAGAAAATACAGCATGCATGTCCAGCTTGGAAAATGCAGCTGCTGTCCAGCTTGGTGCTGCTGGGGCCCTCCCAGCTCAAAAACTTGTAGTAAATAATAACTACATACTATCCCTCCTCTCATGTTCCTGAAAACATCTGTAAGTTGCGCCTATTGTTTTGAAAGTCATGTCAAGCATAGAGCACATACAGGCATGCATGTTTAGCAGAGCCAAGGAAATGACTGAAGTGTGTTTGAAAACTGACTGGAATATGAACTGAAATTACAGTAACATATTATGTGTAAGCCTGGTGGCCAACAGGCTTGACAAAGCAGGGATTTTTCATGGACATCTGTTAGGGAACAGGAAAAGAGCAAGGAGATCTCTGAACATCTCAAATGGACAGCCTGGAGATGTTCCGCTGGCATGTTGGCTGGATCATGCCTCATTTGCATGGCTGTCACTTGGGACGAGTTAAAAATGAACCCAAAGAAATCTATGCTTGCAAACTAAGGGAACACAATGTTTGTGTTGGAAACATCTGGACGAATGAACAATGCCTATATTCCCTGGGGGACAGAGGGGTGGCAGACAAAATCTGCACAAGTTTGTGTTATGTTGCTTAGAAGTGGAGGTCATGGAGACCTTCTGGAGAGAGAAGACAAGACCCTGGAGGAGAGTGACAGCAAATGACTGGGAGCCTGCAGAGGCCTTGGCAGGTCCCCACTTCAACTACTGATGAAAAGGCTCTGGAGCTTATTTAGTCTTGGGAAAAGGAAACCAAGATGGGACGTAATAGCAGCCTTTGACTCCTTGAAGACCAGATATAAGTGATGAATGATGGAGCCAAATTATTTTTGATATTGGCAGCTGATAAAACAAGTACACAGCAGTGGCTTGGGATCAGGAGGTCCTTCACTAGGTGGGTGCTGAAGCTCTGGTACAAACTGATATTGGGATCTTCATCCTTTGAGGTTTTTGAGACTTGGCTAGAGAAAACCACATAGTCCTCCTCTAGAATGGACTTGAGATCTCCAGGCGTCCTTCCCATCAAGGCTTCTGTGATTCCAGTGGGGTCAGGAAACGCAGGAACTTGAAACCTATGTTCAAGGAATAAATGCAGTGGTGTCTCTTGCTGTGAGGCAAGGGCATAAGTGAGGGCAGAAGTTGCTTGAGTTCTCCAGTCTATGTCCATTTAAAAAGCTGAGGTCGGTCAGATGCCTTAAATATTGGGAGAAGGTCCAAGACTAGCATGGCAGGAAACATCAGCAGGGCTATAAGGGATTGAGAATGACTGTGTGGAGGCCAGAGGGGCCTAGGTACCATTGCTGCTATGTGTAATGTCCTAGGGAGAAAGCTGCATGTGAATCTGTCCTTCAGTCAGATGAAGCTGCTTTGTGTTTTCTTTATTTAAAAGCAAAGATCTCAGATTGTATATATAAGTTTGTTTTTCCTGTCAGCTCATTTAAAAGCTTCTCAGCCCCTTTGGGGAGCTCTCAATAGGAAATGGTCTAGACAGACCTGTTGCAAATACTACCCTCTCCCACTGCCACCACATGCAGAGGAAAGCAGAGGAAGTAGAGAAAAGGAAACGGCTCCCACCTAGATGTATCTCCTGGTGGTTTTAATTCCTCAGAGAGGGTCCTGCAGGATGCTGGTTTTCCTCTGGAAGATCTGAAATTCTGAACTGTGGTCTACTATGCCCAGATCAGTGCAGAGAAGTGAGAGCATTGCAAGGGAGGGAAGGGACTAATGTGGACTGTTGGATCTCTGGAAATGGCCTGTCGTTTAAGGGCAGGACTGGCTATCTGGCAGCATGGATTCTCAGACCTTGTGGTAAGCATAGCCAAAGAGGTGGTCAGGATGGCAGCATACTGGGTTCCAAGCAGGGGTTCCATCCCCTGCTCTTGTCTTGCTGTCTTGGCAAACCTCCGGTGGAGCATGGGCTACTGCACATCCTGCAGGATTTTGATTTCCGAGTAGTCTTTTGGGTGGATATTTTTCAGTTGGAGCTTATAAAATTGGAGCAGATTTTCTCACTGCCAAATATTGCTGAGACAGAAGGGAAGGAGGAGCTGTGTGCAATCACTTGCACCAACGTACATCCAGTTAATAAATATATGTGTGTGTGCATGTATATCTATATGTATATAGCAAATAGCCTGCTCAGTGAGAACACTTCTCCAGCAGTTTCATTCCAGCAGCCTCAAACCTGGACACTGGCCGGGGCTGAGTGACCTAAACCTGCTCCCCCTCTGCATTGGAGATGATGTGCACAGTGAGGACCTGCAGACAAGGGAAGCACATATAGGATCACATCTGTAGGAGCTGGTAGGATGTTGGAAGGTTGATGCTGTGCTTGGTCCCAGGAACAAAACTTGTTGAGGCTCATGTGTTTGCCTCTGCGTTGTCAGCACTGTGCTGCCCACTTTCTCTCAGGACCACATACAGACTTTCCAGAGTCTTCTCCTCCCTCTCAAACTATGCAGTTGCTCAAGTAAACCTCCTTTTCACCCCCATCTTCAGGTCTCTGATGTTCTCCAGACTCTTCCTTTCCCAAATTCTCACCTTTCCCTTGGTGGTTCTCTGCTCTGTTAGTGAGGATAATGCCCCAGGTTGCTCCAGCCATTGCACAGCTTGTTCTGAGGGCAGGAGGGATAAGTCCAACACTTGGCTTTAAACCAGTAAAAGTGAATCTGTTAATTCTCATACAATTTTGGGAAACAGTTGTGGAGTCTCCATTCTGGGTCGATTTTGTCCTGTGGAAGGGACAGCAAAGACAGAGTGGAGCTACTTTGCCAAAAGCTGGACAAGAAGACTGATATCTCTCTATACTGTGGTATAAGCGTGTTGCAGATGTTCACCCACACATTTCCCCAGAAGTTGTGTTACCCTGTGCAACGCTTAATTAGTCCTTGCAAACAGCATCCTAATTTCCCTCCAGTTTACTCTGTTTTCTGTCACAGACAAATTTTCAAGATATTAATGACTCTCACTTGGGATTATTCTTGGCTCTTTTTGTTGGAGTGGTGCTGTCAATGAGTAACCAGACCTCAGAGTCAGCTGTGCTAACACCACGCAATTGCCAGGGAGGAAATCAAGCAAACCCCACTGTTTTCAACATGTCCTTTGAAAAGCAGTTGCATTGCCCCATGATACTCTTCCTACATGCCTTTGAGTGATTTTTCAGATGTTTAAGTTCCCTGTTATCAGCCCTTGAATGGCAGATTTTGATGTGACAGAAAAATAGAGAACCATGTGGAACAAGAAGGGACCTATTTTGTTTAGGTCCTATGAATGTGATCTTTCTCTGGCAGGTGCCACAGACTGTTTAGTTTTGGTCATTCCGGTAAAAATTCTCCTCTAATGGGAACAACAAAGAAAGTATGCAGCTATTTTGCCAAAAGATGAATGAGATGTCTCTCCATATGGTTGTTCTCCATGTATATTTTTCTCTCACCATACTGATCTACCCACATGCAATCTGTCTGCCACTCTGCAAGCTATCTAGGTTCCCATAAAGTCTGCAGTGTGATGGTGAGTAGCATGTTACAGTTCATGAACATCCTAAGAGTCTCTTTCTAGCTGGATTAAAATCATTGTTGTTCCTTTTTCCTTCCCCATTCCCCACATCCTCCAGGGAAATCAGGGGAACCTTTCCAAACAGCCAGGAATTTTCCACCTACACACTTTTCTGACCTAAAATCATTCCTTATCTTTCTTGCAGAACACATAAAATAAGTGACTGTTTATTCAACAAATAAAACCCGGGGGTTCTCAGATTCAAAAAGGAGGGTCTTTATCCTGCTTGGTGAACAACAATGACCTTTTTTTACTTTTTAATCGGTAGGTATTTTTTGCAAATAACCTTCCCTTGTTATCTGTCCTGAGGGGCCCATCCCCGTGGTTTCCAACCCCTCAGATGAGGGCTGCAGGCCAGCAGCCCATCAGCTGCCCGTGGAGCTGCTCAGCTTCTTATAACCACCAACACAAACAAGAAAAGCCAACCAACCACCAGACCCACTCAGCAAGACTTGGTGCTAAAGATGACTGAGTGCAGAGCACATTTCTGACAATGCTGTTGGCAGCTCTGCTTCCCTGGGCTTTGTAAACTCATCCCTGGAAATATTGTTACTGCTTAATAGCAAACATGTTGGCATCTCAACCCCTTCCTCTTCCAATGTTTGGATGGGGATCAGAGGCAGAGGGCAGTGATACTTCTTTATCTCTCTCCTCTGCTAACAAAATGCCTCCATTTTGCCCACATTACAAAATCCATATTCTGTCTCTTTTGCCCACAGTCACGGAGTTTGGAAGATGTGACCTTGAAAATCCAACGAAGAGCTACAGTGGGGTTGCAGGGAGAGAGGGATGGAGAACAGCTATCAGGACTGGGACATGGAAGTCGGTCGTACATTTCACAGTGCAGGGCCTTGTAAATCCAGCCAGCAGCATTTGTAGTTCATTTAACTTCCATTGGTGAAGCAGGGATGCTTGTATTGCTAAAATTTACCCGCTTTGGCACAATATCCATTTAGGAAGGATGATTTCTAATGCACTGTGCCCATCATTTCCACAGCCTGCCTGTACCCAGCCTCCTTTACAAGCTATTGTGGTGGTAAATCCAGTGCAGACAGAGCAGCACTAAGTCTGCTGGACCCGATGAAGTGTGATGTTTCAGATGTGTTTTCCTTCAGATCGAAATCTGATAAGAATGAGGTCTGTGATGTGTAACAAACACTAGGGATTTCTGTGCTTGCTAGAATGCTCTTCAAAGTCAAACTAAGCCCTAAACTTTACATCCATCCACAGAAACCATTACATCCATGGTTATCCAGATCTTAAAGGTACCCACTCATCTTCCTCCTAGAACAGAGCTGGGTAAATTTTATTTTAAAACATGATCTGTAATGCATTTGATAGATGCATCTATTGACAGTATCTGAAGGAGAAAAACTTTAGTTAACTTCCAGAGACAAATTTTCAAATAAAAACATGATTACATCAGCTGTGGAGATAGTGCATTTTGCAATCAAATCTATGGGCAAAAATCCTGTCTCTGAAATGTCCGGCTGTGCATTGAATCAGATGGACTGTTCCTTTTGCCAGTGTCTGACTAGTTCTGCTTGAGTCATGAAGATGAGAGGCTGTGATCATGTTGTGACCCTGGGATGGGTCTGGGGCCCCAAATTAAGAAAAAAAAATAAAAAGAAAGAGGATCTCTTGTCCTCAGATGAGAAGTACAGAGGCTCACAGATCTTGATTCTTGTGATCAGGCTTCAAGCTGGGTCAGCCACTCCTTTCAGGACCTTGCACATGGTTTGAAAAAACAGAAATCCATATCTGAGAGTTTTGGCAAAAGGCCTTCTCATAACTGAACCATTTTTGCAGGGATTGTGCTCAGTTTCTGTCATTTCAGAGCATTCAGATTGCTAAGTAATTCCTTTTCCCCAGGTAGTACTTGGCAGAAGAGAAAGCCCAGGCTGCAGATGAGCGGTGAAACGCACAGAACTCACAGCTTTGCTCCTAAGTGACTTCTGATCCCAGACTCCACAAGGAGCCAGGATCCCAGGTTTGCAGGACTGGCAGGCAGATCAGCTCCTCTTTGGCAAGCCCAAAAGCCATATAGCAGGGTAAAACACAGAAGGCTGATGCATCCCAGGAGCTCTGGGAGCTGGGGAGGTGACAGGGAGGTCCTGCTGCTGAAGACAGAAAGCAGGCTGAGGTTTACATGGATTTGGAGGATAACTCTGTGGAAGCAAGAGGGTCCTCCCGGGCACAAAGATTTGGTGTTTTTCCTTTGCCTACACAAACCACAAGTGATGACACTTTGGAGCATGGCTCAATATGGGGCTCTCAAATATTTTCTCTCTACTGAGATAAAAGGACTCTTGAGAGAGGTATCAGCTGCCTTCTCCTCTTTTGGGTGCCACAGTTATTCTGCTGTGTGTGTTGGATGAGCAGAGTCTTTGGGGGCTATTGTCTGGACCTTGGGCTCTAAACCCTTCCTAACCTCCATGGTAGGTGCTAAGTGCTCCTTTACATTTGGTCCTTAATCTTTAATTGCCTCTGCTCCCCACTTGTAAGATGGACCATGAGATGCATGACCATGCATAAGACATGGCACTAACGTAATCATATAGACATAAAAGTCTGTATATTAGCACAAAAGATGACTATGCGCATGTTCAGAAACATCTGCACGACCATGATGTTCAGAACATGCTGACCGTGTCTTATAAGAATATAATATGGCATTGATTATTTGATTGGAAGCACAGAGATAATATGGTTAAAATCTTGTAAAATCTGACTCTGTTTTTGGATTATTACTGCAGGTGGATTTAAGTATGGATTTGCTGATATAAAAACCTAAGAAACATAATTAGTAACAAACACCAATGCGGTGATGTTTCTTTTATTGCTTCATAATTTTAAACAGAAACTGTGATGTCTTTTGGGATTTAAAAAAAATTGCACAGAATGTCTGCTCCAGACAGTTTGAGTAGAATATGCTGGATTTAATGAAAATGAAGAAACAGACTCCAAGCTTTGAGGTTTGTTGATTTCTCTGCTGCTGTTATTTCCAGTTAAGTGTCATCTCACTTGAATCTTTTATCAAAACTTTTTTATATGGATTTAGAAACGTGTGAATCTCAGCCCCATCAGGATCTGTCTTGCACAGTGTTTCCTGTAAGGTAGCAAAACCCAGCAGCATGAGTGTGTGTCTCACAGATCTTCTTGAGACAGCTGCAGAAATCGGATATTTTTGATTCTTTACTGAAATGAGCCATCGACAAAGCCAGGCAATCTGAAACTCAGCATATTACCACATGCTTCTCTAGCAGTGATGGAGCCCAACTGTTCATCCATCGCTTGCTTGGTCACTATGATCACATTCAGTTGAAATGATTCCACATATTTAAGAGAAGAACAGGGTTTCCCATATTCCATGATATTGCAAGCAGATTCATTTGCCCTAATTTAGTGCCTAAAACCTAGGTTATCAAATGTTATCCAGTCCTTTGGTTTCCTCTGAAGGCAATGAAGCACCTCTAGAGAGCAATCCATCTACTCATCATGTCCATCTCATGCACAGAAGGTGACTCTCCATCTGGAGCTGTCTGTTGGAGGTGTCTGTTAATAGGCTGTCTGGGAACATTAAGGTGTCTTCTAATGCCTAAAGCTGTGTTGGATGATTGTTGTGCTCAGGGTTTCTAAGTTACAGCATTCAGCACAGGATTTCTGTGTTTTCCAGAAGCCCAGCCATCTCGGTGACCTGAGAGAAAGAAAACAAGGAGCCGAGAGCTGGCAGTTCCTTCCATGTCCTTGCCAGGGTGTTCTGAGAAACATCCATAACAGGGAGCAGAAGATGGCTTTAAAGAAGATGCTGAAGCTGATGAGCTAATTATTGGCTCTTTGGATGATGACAGTTAAGTGCCAGTGAGTCTACTTTGTGACATACCAAATGTGGACAGATACAGGACAGCTGGGAAGACATGGAACTGCAGTTTCCTGGAGGACAGTTGTAAATTTTCTTTTTATTTGGTAATAGAAGAGAAACAGGCAGTATAATATGTTCTTGGAATAAAAGCTTGTCTTTTAATGAAGCCATGCTGAACATGTTCGGTGAGTTTTTTTTCTTGGGCCAAACCAGTACTTTGTACTTGGGCAGCAAAAGAAAAATTATCTATGCAAGGACGCATAGCATGGATAATATAAGGGGAGGTGAACCAGTGCTGTACAAGGCCATCAGAGCAAGATTCACCTAAAAATTGCAGTAAATGAGTGTATTCTAGTATCATGAACTGAAAATGGTACCCGTGGAGATGTGGAATACCTGTCAGATCGTGCCGGTCACAGTAAAACCAGCAAGACCGGGAGGCAAGGGGTACTTGAGTGCTACAACTGGGAGCTTTCACCCGAGGAACAGTTTTTTGGCTTTTTGTTTTGCACTGAACAATTCTGCAAGTTAGCGAAAGTATTCAGTATCTGCAAGTCGCATCAGGACAGCAACAAGGATTATGAATGCAGATTGATTTGCAGGTCTAACAGGGCACTTTCACACTAGTAATGCTGTTTTCTCTGGTGCTCACTGACTTTCAAAGGATATAATGAGTCAAACTAGAGCTGTTTGTAGATGAGAGATAGCAACTCTGGAAAAATTAAATTAAGTGTCCTTAGAAAGTGTTAGCTGAGGTGCAGAAGCAAAATAGCTGTAGCAGTAACACCTGGGAAGTGGCGTGTGAACTCCAGGAATGCAGAACTGTGATAATATCTTGCTATTTCACCTAGCAACAGGTCCTAGAGGTAAAATGTCACTCTGCCAGGGAGAAGGAAACAGCACTTGGAGTCATAAAAACGCATGTGGGCAGGTTTCAGGAGGTATATATGCTCTTGCCAGCCCTTTTATCTGTGTTTTCAGCAAAAGTGCTGACATTTAGAATTCCAGGGCAAGTTATGCTTTCGTTTAACCCTTTTCCCTTTTTTTCTAATTCATTTGTTTAGGTTGTGTCTGTAAGCTCAGAGATCATGGATAGGGCATTGGAGAAGCCTGGATGCTCTGAGCATGGCAAAACTTGCAGTTCATTACCTGGTCTGCACCCACGCTGATCAGCTAGGATGGGTCAGGAGGAAGGTGTCTATCGTACACACAGCAGACAAACACATATGGTCTCTCTGGACTGTCTGGAGAAACTGCAGGAAATTCTGCTTCTACTTCCTTGCTCACTGTTGACTAGAGAAAAGAATGCAACTTGGAAATGGGTTACACGAGATGTTGGAGCTGGCACTGCCACACAGGTCATAGTGGCTCCATTTGGAGCCTGAACATGCGGCGCAGACCCGAGGACCTGTGTTTGGGGTGAAGGTTGTGTAAGGCTGTGCTGTCCGTGAGAGATGGCCAGGCCATAAAGAAAAATAAGGCTTATACTGGGACTGTGGTGATGACAGGAGAGACAAAGAGTGAGTTTGCAGCTGAGTGTGATTGAAGTTCCTGCAGGAGCTTGGACTCTGATGGAGTCCCTTGCAGTCACACATAGCTCTACCCATGCTGCTGAAGGCACTACCAGATATTTAGCCCTCCAAGTGGTTCCTGGCTGAATTCCTACCTCCGAAAGTACGACTGGCACCATAAACCTGAACAACATGACTGGCACCACAGACCTGAACAGGCTCGTTCATATCTTTTCTCAATTGGAGGCAGAAATACAAACATGCTCTTTCACTTTTCCAAGGAGTCCAGATCAGGCTGCTATAGCAGTTTCAAGTCAACTAGCCTCCCAAGGGATTCTCAGCCTCACAGTCTTGGCTGAAGGGCTACACAGTTTGCTACACCAATAGCGGTTAAGGGAACTGGCAAGGAAGCTTTCACATGCAAAAAAAAAAAAAAAAAAAAAAAAAAAAAAAAAAGTGCTGGCCGACACCAAAGCGAAAAAAAATTAAAATCTCTGTGTTTAACCTTTAGCTCAACAATGAAATAGTACTTGGGTAGACAGCACACAACCTTGACACCTGTTGATGAGACATACCAGCATTGCCGAGAGATGCGATGAACATAAGTGAATAATATATCAGCCTTGTGTGGATGAGTGAGCAGTATGTGATCCTGTCCATAACTAGAGTCTTGCAAGGAGGAGAAACCTGATGCTAGTCTCAGCTGAGATTACAAATTCTGCTATAGATCAAGAAGCGGAGGGCTATGATGTCCCAGCTTGGAATGTTTACTCTCAGCCTGCTACAGTGTTGTGAGATTGATGCAATAAATGTAAGCGTTGTTTGCAGAGTACAAATTTGGAAAGGAAATCTTGGAAAAGCTAAGCCAGAGACAACCAAGAGACAAGTGGCTTCCTCTACCTTTTTTCTATCCATCACACCTGTCGAACACTCGGACAATCCCAGGAGACCACCCTACATTTGCTTATGGAAAGAAAGTTTTAGGTTTGTAAGGATCCCCCACTAGCTGCCAGAGGAAATAAGGCAATGAGAGGACATTTACTTTCCAGATGTATGAACCGTATGGCGCACTGCACCCTAACTCTGACCACAGTCTGAGGGTTCAGGCTCACACTGTGCGAGTGCTGAGCACTAGTGGAAACACCTTTTTGCAGCAGATGGGTGCTGGGACACGAGGCAGTAAGCCCTGGGAGGAAAATGCTTTGTAAAAGGTTCTTGCCTGCCTCGTCTCCTGTGATTCAAAAAAGGAGGGGATAACCAGGGGGTTCCCATATTTCTGCAGTCTTGACCTTGCCATGGTCAGCTCCAGCTTCACACCAACGTGCAGCTATACTGGTTTTTGCTCCTGTCAGTTGGGCCCTGGGCTGGCTTCAGCTTCTTCACTGTGATCCTCGGGGAAGATGTTTTCCATTTCTCTCCTCCTACGCTTTGATTCTCTTGTCCACTTAGATTGTTAGTTCATCAGTATGGAACATCTCTCTATGCCCATAGAGTATCCAGCACAATAGAGCTCCCATCATTACTGAAGCCTCCAAAAGTCTGTGTAATTAGAGCAGCTCTCAAGCAAATCACAGGAAGTGGAGTGTGTTAGTGCCATGTTATAAGACTTCCTTGGGACAGGTGAAAGAACAGAGAGCGCATCATTTTTCAATGGCTCATCAGTCACCCTCAGGCAAACATGAACTTGGGGGCAGGCATCATTTTTTTGGACATAAAGATCTTGTTTCTAACAGTGAAACTGATTAATGATGAAAGCAGCAACCAAGCGAAGTGCAGCTCTTGTTCCTCACAGTCTCCAGGCCATCACTGGGTATTCTTTTGATTAAGATCCTTTAATCAAAGAGAGGTACCTGGATGAATATTTCTGGCCTATGTTTTCTGTCCTAGGCTAGACAAGACAAGCAAATGGTCCTCTCTGAGCCTAAAGTTCATACCTCTAGGGCGGTATCATGTGCAGCATCTGACCTTGAACACCACAAAGGACAGAAATCCAGACACCAGCTGTGCAGTGTTGTGTCCAGAAAGAGCCTGTTGCACATGATCATCTCACGTTATGCATCTGATAAATAGTTGCCTTTCCCTTAACATATAACCAAAGAGAATAACACATGTCATCAGGCATTGGTCAGTTCTTCTCAATCAGTGGTGTCTGTCCACAGCTTCAGTTCTGTCTGTCTCCAGTGACAGTTGATTTCAAAGGCTACGTTCTACGGATGTGAATTTAGCAGAAATATGTCTTTCCTTCAGATGTTTATTTTCATGACCTGATGGGTCAAACGGCCCAGAAATATAGATACGTTTTCCCAGTAGGCTTCGATTTGAAGCAATCCAAGAATGCTGGGAATCTTTTGCAGTGTCAAGTTCAATGTCTCAAGCCTGGGCTAACAATGCAGAATGCAGACGAAGGTCTGCATGAAACGTCCACCCTCCACAACTGTTTGGTTTTAATCCAAGATTTGTTATGAACAAAGGCAGCTCTTGGAAGAGTTGCCCTTCTCTAACTTGTCTACATTTGCCTATTGGACCAGATGGACAGAAATAGTTTAACATTTTAGTCAAATTCTGGATGGTTATTCACCATACACTGCAGGCAGTAATAAGCACAATGGACATTATATTGTCATTGATTTATAGGTGACCACAGAAGATAAATTCTACCCTTGTACAGAGATGTTAGTCACTTAATTTTCAGTATTGATCTCCAAGCCAAGAGGCTGAAACTCCACTTTTTGTAGCCCCAAAGCCAGTAGCAGTAAAAGTTCATATTATCCCAGGTGAATTTGTGCTGTACATTGAACTGGAAAGCTGATCTGAGAAGTAGAACAATAGATTAAATTGTTACACTGGAAACCAGCAGATCTATTTCCTAGGCAGCAATTTCAGAGCCTTGCTTCTTATCACCTGTTTTTGAACAATAAATACTTAACAAGGCAAATTTATCCTCCTGCACTCATAATTAAAGAGAGATAAATTACATTCCTAATTATTCCTAACAAAAGGAAAAGCAATTTCCTCTAAGATTAGTAAGAATTCCCATATCTCCTCAAGCAAAATGAGAGCATGTAATGGATTGGGTAAGGTACTGATCTAAACCAAAATACAACATTTAGTGTCCGATAGAAAAATAAAGGCAATGTTCATCATACTTGCATAGCTTTATCCAGGAGGCCTGGGTGTGGTAGAGGCTACTAGACTAACATAAGACTTCAGGGTTCTGTCTCTAACTAGTGGACCATGGGAAACTCCCTGTTTCTGGCCTCAGTTTCTCACTTATAATATGAGGATATTACTGTTTATAGTTCACAAGGATTTTGTTGCTGGAACACTTTTCAATACCAAGATAAGAACTGCAACATCTCATGGAAAGATATTTTTAATCTCTCTGTGTTGCTGGAAAACATTTATATTTGAGATTAGAATTTTCAGATATTGCTTTAGAATTCTGATATTTTATGAGAATGCCTTCCCATGGTGATTTTATTACTTTAAAATTTGTGTTTGTTTGTTTTTGTTATTTGTTTGCACACTTGCTGCACCTGTTGGCAAATGGGTTTATCAACTTGACATAGCTGATATCAAATAAAATAAAATGCAATAAATGCACTTAACAGAATACACACTCACAGAATCACAGGAGTGTTTGTGATGGGACTACTGGAGCCTTTCACCCAAAGGGGTGCTAGAGCTTGTCAGGAGTGGCTTACTACAGCTAACAGAAGTGGAAATACTGCAATCTGGGAATCTCCACTGCCTTTCAGATAGAGGTATTGAGAAAGAGATAGGGTCTTCACATTTGCTCCTTCAAATTTAGTTCTCTGTAACATCATTGTAGGGAAGTCCTTAGATTTCTCTCTAAATTATCCTGTGAAGCTAAAGACCTTCTTGTCCCTCTTCTGTCATGTAATGCCTGCCCGGTCCACTCTCCTTATGCTCAAGCATCCCCACTATGATCTTTGGACAGTTGTTGGCCAGATGGAGCTAGTCCTAGTGCACTCCTTCCCCTCTGTCAGAAGAGATATCCTTGTGCCTTTCCCAGTTATCCTGTGAATCTCTCACTTGAGATGCCTGTTTCCTCATCAGTCCATGTTCCTGTTCCTACCCCAATTTCAATTCTCTTTCCTATTTTCTATGTCTTTGACTCACTTCCTAGTTTACATGTTCCAGCCTGGCTCTTGTGTTCCCTAGTTCTGACTCATGAACCTAAAAACAGCGAATCTCTGGCGACAGAAAGGGAAGCCACATGTCCTGTCGTTACACAGGTGACCTTACCCCGTGCAGCAAGCCAGTTCACACAACAGCTGAACCCAACAGGAGGTAGGGACACAGGACACGGCAGGGAGGAAAGGTCTACCCCTGCCAGCGGCACCTGCAGGTGCTGCTGATGCACTAGAACTGCACCAAGCTGCTCTGCTGAACCAAGGACTTGCTGCATTTTTTTTTCAGATTGCTATAAGCAGGATATTGTAGGTAAAGAAAGCTAATATAGGTAATGAAAGAAAATGGCATTTTATTCACAGAGAAGGCACCCTACTGGTCCTAATTCCTAAACATGGGGAAATCACAACTTTTCAACACAAAATGGCCAGAATTAGCCATCTGGGAAAAAAAAAATGTTTTTCTGTTAACTTTGTGCTTAGAAACTGCTCAATTGTTTTGGCTGAAACTCTTCCCCTGTCTTTGCCCCATAAAAAGATCAGCCTGAGGTGGATGCTCCATTGTAGAAAATTTCAAAACAAATGATTCAAATTAAAGTTTTAACTTCTAAGCAGAAACTTACAAGGGGAGTTTCCGGGAGCCTTAATGATACTATAGATGGGACTAGTGAATCAATGCTTTTTAGTGGGTAATATTAATAGACCTCTTTATATGACTCTATCCAGAAACAGCAATTAATATAATAATCAAAAAGGTTTTAAACTCTGGACTAGGTCCTTAACCAGAGTTAATTGCTGCAGCCCACAGAAGTTAACAGAGATAAGCGGATTTATACCAGTTTAGAGCCCGCTCTGAGGAATTAGTGATTTTCCTGCCACCTTCCTTTTGCATTTGATTTCTTTTCTCCAGCGTAGCCAAGGGCACATGTTGTTTAACCCTAGCACTGGAGAAAAAGGAATCTCTTTTCCACTGAAAATGAAAATTAAGGCAGCCACAGGATAATTGTGAATTCTTTCTTGTTTGGTGGGCTTTCTTTTTAATAATCTCTTTTTTTCCCCATTGTGCAATTTCTCTGATACATCCCTCAGGACTTCTCCCTCTACATTATATCCTTTTAAAGAAGACAGTGAGGTTGAAAATGGACAGTTTAAAAATGATATCTTTGTTCCATTTGAAAAACAGACATAGTGTCCTGGCTGCAATCTGTCCAGCTCTGGGAAGCAAAGGTCTTCATTTGTTTATTTTTATAGAGTGCAGGGATTAGCAGAGGTGGAAGGGTATGAAGTGTGTTGTCATAAAGCCAACCTGTCACTGTGCATTAGGGATGGCATACTTGCTTCTCTTTACCCTGTTCCCTAAGCACATTTGAGCTCAGAAAAGAGTAATGAGGACAGGTATCACTCTCCTTTCTCTCCTTATACTTTCTTCTAGTCCAAAAACTACACCTGTATTTAATCCACTCCAAGAGGCAAACAATTTTGGAATTTCATATATCCACGAAAGTGTTTTTCTAATTTTGTACCACTTTCTCAGCAGGTGTTAGATAACAACATCATGTCACAGCAAATTTGTATGGCAGGCCTAGCCACTGGGAAGCTAAATGTCCCCCCTTAAGTACTTTAAGCTTAGGAAATATATATTTTTTTAAATTAGAAATTGAATTGCATAAAAAGAGCCTCCCTTGCATCTTCTGAAGAAGATGACAAATAATTCTGGGGAAATGCAGGAGGATAGGCGGTGGAAAGATTTAATACATATAATTGAAGTCCACATTTTGAGTTTTGCTGGGTGAGAGGCCCATCTGTTGAGAAGGGCTGGTTCGTCTACTTATGGACACCTGAGGAAAGCCGCCGTCTCCACCAGCATGTGGAGATGTGATGTGCTGTGTCTTAGAATTGGGGGTTCATGCAGAGGAGATGCAGGCGATGCAGAAATCTTGGGTTTTCCAGTCTCGCTGGGTGTGCTTTCCCTAGAGGGCAAAGGAAGACAGAAACCGGCTGCCCAACCCAAATCCTTGTCTTTTAACATCAGGAACAGTCTGGTTTGGGAAGGGGCCACATCTCCCAGATCACAGCTGGGGACGGGTGGCCTGGATATGCCACATTGCAGGATTTTTTTTTTCCCCATGCCTTTCTCTGCACAAAATGAGCTCCTCAGGTGCTACTGATACCTGTGCGGGCAGAAGGCAACAGAGCTGGTACAAATAAAGGCATCAGAGCTGGTACAGATAAAAACTGCTTTGGAACAACGTCGTTATGCAGGATACCTGTGCTTTGCCTATGCAAATCCTGATGCAGAAGAAAACTGGACTCCTAGGCAGTCCTGCAGCATAAAATTGCTGCACTGTGACTAAATAGCAGAGCCAGGCTCTGCTAATGTCCACAGCATGGCTGGCAATGAAAAGCAAAGAATCATCTTCTCCTTTTACCCACAGCATATAATATTCTCATGAAACGCAATACTTGGCTCTCTGGCCAATTCTCTTAATGCCCTCAATGAAGCAGCAGATTATTTAATCCCTGCAGTAAATTAACACCAGCACAGAAGTTATTAAATTTATCCTCTTGTCTTTTTGAGGTAGAAAGCAGCAAAAATGAAGAAAATTTTAATACTAAAAAATCTGAAGTGATGAGCGAGGCACCTCCTTCGTCCCTAAATATAGTTGGATCAGTTTAAAAGTCAAGGTCTTCGTTGTTATTAAAAATAGCTAATGAAGTGACAGTATTTGCTCAGATGCTGGCTCTCCCATGTAGCTGCTCTGCCAAACATCGTCATACATAATCAGGAAGTTTGTAAGTGACATATACAACGGCATCAACCAAGCAAAGTACGGGAGAATACAACTATTATGCAAGAAGACACGGTAGAAACAATGATATGCTTTGTTTTTCCCTTTTCTTTGCCCATTAGGTTTTGGATGCATAGGACTCAGGCTTTCCATGTTTTCTCCAATGAAGTCTGAGATTATCACATAATCATCTGCTTCCTAGAGGTGAGGCTAGGAGGCAACTGCACAATTCTGAGCACCACGAGAAAATCCATCGACGCTCCAAAATGAGGTGTTTCTGGGCACACGGAGCTGAGAATGAAAACTCAATCTCCCGATTTCTAGAAATGTGTCTGTGTCTAGAAACCAATTAAACTTTTGCCTCTCTCCCAAGACTTGCAATTACAGACTTACCATATAACATTGTAATTAATGTAGTGGATCCAGAGAAATAAAAAAACCTCTGGAAAAAAAGTGTTTTCCCTTTGCATGCCAAAACATATGCCTTTCGTTAGCCCTCTGGCTATCCCTTGTGCTGCAGAAGGGGAAACAAACTCCGGTGATTTCAGAACTATTCCTTGGTTTTGCCCATGTTCACATTTGAGGAGCAATCTCCAAAGAGATAATGTTGACTTGTGAAGCATCATTTTCTCCTGTATGCCTGAAAACCACAAAATGTGAGAGAGAAAAGACAGGAGTAAATTCCCCGTCATGGTGGACGACAGGTTGACCATGAGGCAGCCAGTGTGCCCTCGTGGCCAAGAAGGCCAATGGGGTCCTGGAGTGCATTAAGAGGAGCGTCTCCAGCAGATCAAGGGAGGGGATCCTGTCCCTCTACTCAGAGATGTGAGGCCACACCTGTGTCCAGTTCTGGGCCCCCCCAGTACAAGAGGGATGTGGAGCTGCACAAGAGAGTCCAGCGCAGGGCCACGAGGATGATCAGGGGTTGGAACATCTGCCCTATGAGGAGAGGCTGAGGGAGCTGGACCTGTTCAGCCTGGAGAAGAGAAGGCTGAGAAGGGAC
>JAWLRI010000564.1:1232062-1260991 GCA_034781795.1 Crypturellus tataupa | reverse complement strand
CTCCTTCTCTGGAGATCTTCAAGACCTGCTTGGATGCAGCCCTGTGCCACGTGCTCTAGGTGACCCTGCGTGTGCAGGGGGGTTGGACTAGATGACCTCTGGAGGTCCCTTCCAACCTTAGGCATTCTGTGATTCCTGGGTGATACAAGTGTTCTTGGGTGCTGCTAATCTTCAAGGTAAATGTTTTTCCCCTTCATCTCTCAGAGGCACTAGGAGCTGGAGGAGGCATTGGCCTCTGTGGGGTGAGGGGGTTCACACCTTATCTGCCAATGCTGTCCTCAGATTCCTCAGCTTCAGTTTCCTATAACTCATATTTAAAGATCAATAAATGATCCCACACACACTCAAGAATCATAGAATCATAGAAGAAGTCTGCACATGGCAAATGGGAGAGTGAAAAATGGGAGAGTGCATTAAAACATTGTCTAGGATAGGTTTTCAGAGCTGTCCTCATTAAATAGAGCTTTGTGGGTTATACAATTAGGAGAAGGTCCTTCTCCTGGAGGCTGGATATGGTGGTCACAGAGGTCCTCCTTCCAACACGGGGCTGTTGATAAGACTTCAGCAAGCTCCACACAGGTACAAAGCTGAGCCAGAAGGTTGTGGCCAAATTTGCCTTGATGCAGCATTTTACTGGTCTCACCTGTGGCTACATCCACTGTCCCTTTCTATAGACATCCTTCCACCTGCAGATAGTAGATGTTATGAGGACAAACATCACAGGGGCACAGTTAATAACCCCAGAGGGTTCATGAGGACTCGTGAGAAAGACAGGGGATCTCAGGTCTCCTAGCCTTCACTATTATCCAAGACACAACAAAGCAATTTTAAAATATTTGCAGGTACCTCGGTAGACCCAATGACCAGCAGAAAGCTCAGGATGACATAACCCCAAGATGTCTGTTCTGGAGGAAGGTAGGGGATTATTAACAAAATCTTCTTTAGGAGTCTCCTAGCTTGAGCCTGCTCTGGAGCCTTCCCAGAGGTGAGAGTTTCGGCTTCAGTCTGCAGCTAGGACAACAAGAAACTTAGGTCCATGCTAATGAGAAATCACAAGCGGGAACCAAAGCAAGGGTCTGTTTAGAGCCAAGGATGGGGCTACTTCATGTCTCTGGGTTGTGCTTCTTTCCTTGCTAGGCTGATGCTTTGTGTTTGTATGGACGAAACCAGGCTACGAAGTGTTTGGAATGACTGCTGCATGCTTGGGGAGCGCTAATAGCAATGACTGTATTGATCTAATTAGCCCTGTGAAGCGTGGTTTGGCAGCCTGTGCCTGTTTCCCCTACAAAGATACAGTCATCTTGTGACTGGCAGCTCAGGTCATGAGTTACAAGAGGGGGAATCATCATAACTTGTGGTTGACAATGTGTTTTTGTTGCCCAAGGGGTCCCCAGTGGGGAGTCTCAGGCACGTCAGCCTGTGTTGGGGTAAGATCCATTTCTGCAAGTGGCTGCACATTGTTTTTCCAATTAAAAATTAGTTCTTGAAACAGAAATCTTAAAAATTCCCTGGCCCTGGGCAAGACAGGGCAGGTGTGAAAAGGGACAATTGCACCAGGCAGCAAAAGCCAGGACCAAGCCCAGGAAACCCTTGATCTTTTCCCATCTCACTCGTACCCACTCAGTGCATTTTGCAGAGCCATGACAATCTGAAGGAATTCATCTGAGCACAAACGATCTGTTCCAGTTCAAGGAACGTGAACTGTTTTCCTGAATCCCTCATGTCTCCTTGTGCTGCGCGCCCAGGTCGCCCCATCTGCAGGGATGAGCAGTGCTCGGTCCTGCATGTCTGGGGACACTGCTGGGGGCTGCAGTGTCTGGGAAGTGAGGAGGGATCCGCTCCTTGCAGGGGGCTGCGTTTCTGCAGCAGCAGAGCTGGGCACACAGGTCCTTGCAGGGCTGCTTTCACTGTGCCTACTCCTACAAGTAAAGTTGGCTGCTACTGATGCTCTCCATGATCCAGATCAGATCTGCAGGCAGCAAGGCGAGAAGAGAGCCTGATTTTTTTTTTTGTTTTTGAAGCCCAAACAATGCAGCATGGTGGTGAGAGGATGGAGGGAGCAGAGCTCTTATCTGGCTGCTCTGTGCAGCCCAGTGCTGTGAGTGTGGCTGGTTTCGGGACTCGATGAAAATAGAATCAGTCTTTGCTCCCTCTTGCCCGCAGGCTGTGGAGCACTCAGAACTGGGGAATAAATGGAAAAAACTGAGGGAGAACAGGAGAGAAGGGGATATGCTTTGACAACCGGTTGCCATTTTTCATGCTTTATAGTGTGACGGCAAGAAATAAAAAGGAGTTAGGAAGGATTGTGTGGTTATTCCCCCAATAATTAAAATGCAGAATTTATTCCTCCTTCTAGGGAGTTTCACACAGAGAATTAAAAACAAGATTAATGAGGTGCCTAATAGTTTGTGTAGCCCCATTCAGAGATAAAGCAACTGTTTGCTCCTCGTGTGATTGGATGTGTGAGAGCAGCCAGTTTCTCTCCAGATGATGTGCACTGCTACCAATGACAACTGCAGATGGACGTTTACGCTGTTTGCCAAGCGTTTGAGAAAAACACTGACATGGATCTGAAAGAAACACATTCAAACTTGCTGCCGCGAGTCAAGGATCTGAAAACAAAAGCTCGGAGATGGAGCCACAAACAAGACATGGGAGAGAAGAGCGAATGTGCTCAGCACCGCTGGACGTGGCTCTGATAATGGAGGTTACCCTCGTGGAGCCAGGATTATAGTCCATAGATTGAGAAGACACAGAGCTGCTGGCAAGCCACCACCTTGTCATATGAGGCCACGGTTCCACGTGTGGCCTTGACAAGTAATATAACTGCTTTGCAAGTCTGCCTGCATCCTTGACAAGTAATAAAAGCTTCTGTTATATAACCATGGCGTGTGCTCTGAGTGGATGTGTTATCTCTCCTGTGCTCACTCGCTCGCCCTCCATCCCTTTTTTTTTTTTTTTTTTTTTAAGGACCACCCAGTTAATGTATTCACTTCCAGAACACTTGGGCTCTGTGTCAAACCACACACTCTCCGCAGGCCACCGGTCATGGGCTCTCCGTTCTAGCTCCAGACACTGCCGCCCTTTCCCAGCCCGGGCTGGGAGCAAGCAGCAGCCTGAGGAAGCGTCCTGCAATAGCCAGGAACGAGGGAGGTCAGTGGAGGAATTCAAAGTGGCTGTCTGGCTCTAGCAGCATTTCGACTGCGTGTTTTGTCTCTCCCATTTCCATGTTCGAGCTCTTTTTCCTGCCAGTATCCTGCCCTGCAGTGCAGTCTGCGTGGTGAGTACTGCCTGGGCACATCTTGTGTCAGCAGCACAGCAGGCTCCTTCTCAGTAGCGTCATCTCCACAGCTCTGCCCTGGCCTCGCTCGCTGCCTCCCCCTGCACCGTGAGACTGAAACCTGGGTGTGCGGCTGAGCCACTGCCTGCTCCCCATCCGCCTCCTGCTCCCTAGAAATTCCTTGATAAAAGGAACTTGCTCAGGGCTTGGAGATCCCTGTTGGTAACAACAAGACAGGTATCCTATCTGCACTCTGTGGGGTTGACCTGCTAACCTTGCAGAAGAGGAAATCCAGGTGAAGGACATTCCCGACAGTGCGCACCCACCTCTCCTGACCTCTCAAAGCACAGTGAGACCCCAGACTTGATGCATATCCAAAGCTGGTGCTTCCCTCCTTTCCCATCAAGACAGCTTTCCTGCTCTCTAACCCGCTCTTTCCTTGCACCACAGCACCCTGGGCAGCCTGCGCACACTCAGCGGATGGGGAGAACAGTCTATGCCTTTGCAGCAGCCTCTCACATAGCTTAGGGCTCTTATCATGTCTCCCTTCTGTCTTTGCTTCTAGACTAAACAACCCCAGTTCTAGCAGCCTTTCCTCATAGGTCATGTTTTCTACACCTCAGATCACTTTTCCTGATCTCTCTGGATCCTCTCCAGTTCATCATCGTCTTTCTTGAAAGGCGGTGCCCAAAATTTTCCAGCTAGGGCCTTCCCAGTTACAAGCGGAGCAGAAAGATTATTTCACATTTCTTGTGGACAGCATTTGAATTTATACCTCCCAGGGGAGGGGGAAGGAGAGAAAGCCAACCTCTTCTTAGCAGGAACACTACTAACTCATTTATAACACTGCTTCATAATTAGGTTCCCCATTTCTAAGAATCACAAATCATAGTGTTTTAAGGTTTTTTAATTCTAGTCTCTCAGGAAGTGCTGACTTCTGGTGTTCCCCACACCTGGGAAGGCTAGATCCAAGCACACCAGTACACAGTGCAGAGATTGCAAATGGATAGAAAATAAAGCTGATCAGAAAATATCCAACTCCTACCATGTCGAGGGAAAAATTCCAGAGAAGCTTAACAAACATTTTTTTTCTTGTATAAAATCAAAATTCTCAGAATTCCGGGCTGAAAACTAATTTGGTTTTGTTTTCCTTTTTTTTTTTTCTTTTTCCCTAGAAGTGTTCTGTAGTGTCTCATGCCTCTTTCTGGGCTTTGATCTAGGTTCTCCAGCCAAATCCCATCCGCCAGGACACCCTGCTGTCTGCCTTCTGCTGACCATGCTATTCCACCAGGGAAGTGTCTCTGACAACCTCGAACCATGAGAGATGTCATTTCTTGGCATGAAACCATCTTTCTTAAAGAAATGTATGAGATCCAAAACAAACAAACAAAAAGCAAAGCAAAGCAAAACAAACAAACAAAAGTTGCCAGAAGGTGTCAATAAACCCACTGCAGAAGACAACAGCTCAGCAGGATAGGTAGTCAGATGCACACAGTAGGTCCCACCACTCTGCTGAGGGAAGGTTGTACTGTTCTCCCTGCTGAATGCAGGGGACAGTTAGCTGGTCTCCACCGTTCTCATCCAGCCCTGCATCCAAGCAGTGTGAGCTTAGTGATGTACTGTCTCACCACTGGCTTTGGAGCTTGAGGTGACATGAGAATTGAGGGTCTCATCTTGGCCACTTGTCCAAACAGCCATGGGAAAAGCTGGTAGCACAGGAATGGCAAGAGCTCCAATGGAAACACATCTCCCAGTGTGACTGGTGTCCTGTCCTGTCCTACCCACCTGAAATGTAATCAAACAGGACACAGTTTGCCCCAGCTCATGCTGTAAATCCACTAGGAGACAGGTTTCCTAACTGAGGGGGTTTTACAGCCCTTAAATTAGGTAATAAAACTTCAGGAGGATTTTCTTGTGGTTAAACACTGAGGTCTGTTTTGGCCAAGCGAAGTGGACTTTGCTCTGTCCTCCTGATGGAGTGGAACTGGATTTATTGTTATTTATGTTTTGCTTTAAGCATTACTCAGAAGGTAACATTAGTCATAAAGCTGACTCCCTGCATGGTTACCCTTGTTTTCCTTATGTTTCTCTTCCTGCCTTTAGCTGAATTCTCTTTGACATCAGCCATCAAACATTAAACTGCATGTAGGTCATATATTGTCGGGGCTGGCAGGGCTCAAGGTTTGGCTGCTGTCCACTCTACAGCTGTTTGGGGAACAAACTGGCCTAGCGCAGAGGAGGGTGGTCTGTGTCCTGTGTCCTCTGAAGTACACGCATGTGAGATGTCATGAGCTCTTGGCTCTTCCATGCTCAAATATCAGTAGGAAATTGGCTGTAAAACAATCTTGCTCCATGGAAAAGAGTTAAATGGTATCAAGACCACCTGCCCTGACATAGGTGTTTCATCCTTAGAATCCACGTGCAGCCAGGGTAGACAAACAGGTTCCTTCCATCCTTCAAACCCCAAGACAAGTGACTTTTGGGGCTTGCAGGATCATGCCTGGACTTGGGGGGAACTGAGAGGGACCAGCTCAGACTTAGACATCCAGTTTTTAGGCAGATAAAATCAAGAGAGAGCAATTTTATCCTGAGCACCATGCTGTGCAACTCTTGTTTCCTATGCAGTTTCTGACTACAGTTTCTGTTACATGTAGGCAAGAGCACTACTAATCAATGCAGTTTCATGTTGCTCCTTTTTCTGGTTGTTTTTGGCCTCACTAATCTTTATCCTTAATTCACTCTCTCACCTCTTGCAAACTCAAAAGCTCTCCTCCTTATGTGTATGTCAGTGTGGATCTCACTTCTAGCACCACAGCCATCTCCTCTTCTGCTCAGTGAAAATATTTCTCCTCGTCAGCCACGAGTTTGCTTCTGCATGTGCAACACGGGTGACAGTGTCCCTCTCCAACACTGATGACAGAAGATGTCCACATAAGGTGAGTGACGTGCTCCACAGACTGGATGAAAATGCCAGCAAACATCTGTCCAAGTTCCCAGGGCATGGAAGTCCCTCGTCAGTTCGGTGACAGTGATGTGCCAAGCCACACACCAGTCCCCTCCCCTGGAGCTGCCCCCAGCAGCTCTCACCACGGAACCTTCTCCGAGCTGCTCCACAACTGAGCCCCTGTACAGCTCAAACATGTGCAGCTTTGCTCCTGCAGCTTCTCTTGTAGACAGGGACTCTGAACGCATTTTCCAAAACAGATTATTATTTACTCACCCGAGGCAAAGGAAAATATTCAAACAACAAGCAGCCTCCTGCTTTGCTCTTACCCAACCCTTCCCTCTGCTGGCATATTCCTCTCCAAGTGCTGTAATTCAGGATGGGGAAGGCAGCGGTTTTTGGCGTGCTTGGCGTGGTTTTTCCTTCTCACAGAACTCCCTCAGCACAGTGATCCCATATTCCCCATGCCAAGTAACTGCTCCCCTTCCTTCCTCAACCATTGCTTAATATTCCACTGGTATTAGGAAACCAAATGAAGAAAGATGCTGTTGAACTACTAGGGGCTGGGTAAATAGACCTCCCCAGACCAGTGTCCCAGACCTGTGTCCTACTGGGTACAGTACGCTGCCCATCACCATTGTGTCTTCCAGAGATACTGGAGGGATGCAGCCTGTAAATTAAAAATTGCTTTTCACATAGGATCTACAGCTTCTAGACCCAGTATCTTTGGGGGTGCTGGGATCACATTGCAAGGGGTTAGAAGGTGATCTTATTTTACTACCATCTCATCCCTCGGCTAGTGATCCAAAATACTAGACAAGCTCCAGTATACACTCTAATTAGTTTTCAGTTATAACTTAATAAATTAGAAAAGCCACTGGTGTTTTAGAACAGACTGATACAGCCACATTAATGTGTGATCTAAGAAGTAAAACCAATGATGTGAGAGAAGGGAAATGTGGAGAGAGCAGATCACATGTGAGGATCACAAGGCAGTAGGTGAATGGTTTTGCTTTGACGTGGAAAGCTGCAGCACCGTCGGCACCGCCTCACACTGCAGTTCACAGCTGGAATTCCCAAACCCCCTCCCAAGGGCCCCGTCTTCCTTCCTCAGCTGGAGAAAGCAGCAGGGTCCATCTCAGCCCGTCACAGCGCCGACACCTGAGCACAAAAACTGCTGCAAAATGCTGCACATTCTGCACATTCACATCCTCCAATCCTAAATTAAAGAGTTTTTTTTTAAATAAATGTTGATGTAAAACTATAAACAAGCACCCCGCAAATTAACTATATGCTCCTTCAGCTTTATTTTACTTCCATGGATACTGCTCCTCAAATCATAGCAGACTTTTGATTCAAAGCTTTGTGGAAAATAAATCATGCAGGGAAGGAGACGCACGGGCAAAGGGTCCTGCTCCCGCAGCTGAGTCTATAAAACCCCGCTGTGTCACTGGCACATACTGTGATTTCTGAGTGGGACAGCTCCTGCGCTCACTGATGTCTGCAAAAGGCATCTCACCCTGTGCAGAGTGAGCTGGATTTGGCCCACTGTTTCCCTACAGCTTGCCTAAAAAAGCAAGAAAGTCCCAGCAAATCCAGCAGTGGCCGTCAAGGCAGTAATACCCTGCGGTCCTCTCTGGCTGGCTGCTATCCTAGCAACTCTGTCTTTTCTGGTGCCTCAGCTTAACCCATTCCTGACTGCTTGGTTGTTCTTGGTTCACTGGCACGTTAGGACAGTTCCTTTTGGCTGAAACTGCTTGAGGATACTGAGAGCATCACATGAGTCTTGGCTTGATGGGTCTGGATGTACTTTACAGTGTAAAGCCCCTCAACAGCTAAGAAGAGAGGCTGAAATTTATTGCCCTGTTTGAATTCCACATACCTCCGAATGAAAAACAAGCCACTTAGAATGATAAAAGGGTCTGCTTTTTATTTACTTGAAGTGGCAACAAAACACTTCTAGAGACATCTTGCTTGCATCCGTTATTTATGTGGATCAGATGCTACTGGGCACACAGCTGATCTTGACACAAAGCAACTCCCCGCTCGGAGGGGAGGTCTGAAGGCTCCTGCAGAAGTGATGGTTTTGCCCATGCTGCTCCCCTGCCTCTGCAGCTGAGACAGCCCTGGCCTCGAGCCCTCTTCTCCCAGTCCTCCTGCTGCTGCAGTGTCACTGCTCCGTGCAGCAGAAAGGCAGCGTGAGGGGGAAGGAGAGAAATCAGTGGCAGGAATGCAAAGGATGGAAAGAGGAAAGAGGAAGTGCCAGCTTACAACTGCGAGGGGTCGGGCTAACACCAGAAAGGGCTTTGGGAGTGTCTGAGAGAGGGAAGGGCTCCAAATCCGTGAGGAGGATAAGCTGCAGAAAGGGAGGAGGGAATGGTGCAGAGCCTCGGAGGGGAGATCAGGGAATGCCACGGAAAGGGTAAAGCAGTCCCCAGCCCCCATCAGTGGCAGTGAGGCAGGAGAGAAGGGCAGGTCAAGGTTTAAGAGGGTTTAAGAAATTGCCTCATCCGCCAGGAGATGCTACTTCAGCTTTGTTAAATTGCAAGGAGCATATTTGGAAAGGTTTTTAGGCTCCCAAGTCCTACTAATCTCACGGCATGATTGACAGATCCTCTTTCCTCTAGGGATGGGGACTGCAGAAGCAGTGGAGATAGAAGGTGCCTGAGCAACAAGCACTTTAAATAGTAGCTCACCCCCTGCTACCCCTGCACGTGTTTGCATGATGCAGACTCCTCTCTCAGTACATGTGCTCTCTAAAGCATTACATCATTGCAGTGAAACACCGCAGGCAGCAATGCAGCACACAGCAATCCAAAGACTAGGGCAGGTTTTCTGCTTCTCCCTCTAAAGCAAACCGCAACAGCTCTTCATGCAAAATGAGCAGCTTTTTGACAGTAAATGCTGATGATCACACAAGTCCCATTACCCCCAAATTTGCCCCACAATGTTTTTAAGAATGATATGTCCATCAGAGAGGGGAACCTGGCTGGATGCACATGTTGCAGTGATGAGAGCCTGCAGTACAGCCAGCTGCTGTGATTTAGTGGCTGCTGTGGGAGAAACAAAAGGGTCCATTTAATGTGGCATCCTTGGATGGAGAACAGGCTGCCATGGTAACTGTATCTGTGTTGTTCCCGTGTCTGGATGGAGTTGTTAAAACAAATATGGGTTAGGGGGGCACAGCATGGAGCCGGGGGTGGCTGAGTCTGAACTTGTGTCTGGACCCAGGTCACAGGTTGTCCCCATTACACTCGGCAGTGAATGGATACTCAGCGCCAGGACCAGGAAATGGAAATGGCCAAGTATAAGACAATTGCATCAATTCTTGTTCATATAGAAACCATACGGGCATCACTACCAGCCCGATAGGCTAGCTAGGTGTGAACCTTTGAGCATGAGGAGTTATATTGATATCTGAATGACCACAAGCAGATTTGGTCAGTGTGTGCTTTTTTCCTGGTCATACCCATGTGTGTCACTGTGTATCTATTTGTAGACACTTCATTATCAAAGAGATACTGATAAATCTGAGAGAATTCCTCCAGGGAATTTTGGATCTTTGCAAACAAGGCTAAAAAGGACTAAAAGTGCTTAGGATTTATGAAAGAACTCCATTAAAAGACAACATGTTGTTTCTCAAGTGGAAATGCTGACTACCACGAACTGGGGACATCAGGTTGGGTGGTTTGAGATGATCAGGCTTCATGGGGTGAATTTAAGAAAAATTAAAATCAGGCTGAATGCTGGTAAACTTAAAAAGATCTATCAGAATGATCTTGTGGAGTTCTTTGGGTGGAAAACTTAACAGAGGACCAAAAAATGACTTTAGAAAGCAATAAAAAGACCGACCTATTTTCAGATGGGCTACATGGTCACCACCATATATTATTTTTCTGTTATATTTAATGCAACTATAATAAATGATCTGCTAAGCAAAAGATTGACATTTCTTTTGGACCATCATGACTCTTCCAGCCTTACTTTTATCCCCGTGAAATTTAATCAGGCAAAAAATGTACTATGTGCAGCTTATTACAAAATTTAAATCCTTTTTTTTCCTGTTTCCAGACTGTAAATATGGAGCAATTTATGTGAATTTCTTCACTTCATTTTGCATTCTGTGCAAACAAAACCTGGTTATGTACAATTTTTTTTTTCTGTAATTATGCACAAGGTATGTGTCAGGCAGGATGTGTAACTGGTTTGCTGAACTCAGTGACACTACTTTTGACATTTGGCCAACATCCTAAAAGTCATACAGTTGTATTTGGCATGACATTTTTTTCATGCTTACGTAAGTATTTGCTTTCTGCAAAGAAGTCATATCCCTACAACCCAAAAAAATGTAAAAAAACCCTGCTTCCACAAAAGTACATGTACAATGAATTACATGTATCATTACTGGTATCTTCAAAGAGAACTGACTTGAGAAATCACTGAAAGATTTACCTTTCTGTACTATTTGTCTGAGTGCCTTCATGCAGCCTGGAAACAGGAAGGCTGCCATACTGAGCTCAAGACACGATCTGTTATAACGCATGATTATACTGCAGCTATGGGCCACACTTGCATGAACAGGTTAATGTGTCGTGCACGATGCAGAAGAGAGTGTGTTCACTGGGTCTGGAGGTGACACTCGCCGAGAGGAACCACGAGTGTGCTGGAGCACAGGGCTCGAATTCAAAACAATCTTGGCAAATTGGAGAAAGGGACTGAGAAAAATAGACCTCAGCTCAGCAGGGACGAGCGCCAAGCACAACAGTTACACAACTGCACAGATAAGGAAGAACTGTTGGGGTAGGAAATCTTGGCTGGGAGGGGGAATATGCGGGGGCTCTAGTGGGTTGTAAGCAGAACATAAGGCAATAGTGGCATCTCCTGTAAAAGCTGGTACCATTTAGGGGTATGTAACCTGAATTCCAGCTTGACTTTGTTGGAGCTGGCTGTCCAGTTCTAGGTAATGCAATTCAAGAAAAAAATAAACCAGGCAGCGAGGGAGAGGAGGTGGACACGGAGAAAAAGCAGAAGTCCAGAGAACTTGACCTGCAGGGAAGGAGTGAGGGACTGCGGTGGTTGATGCCCTGACACAGAGGAGCTGCAAAGCTGTCCCCAAACACATCAAGGGACTGTTGAAAGAAGGGAGGAGCAACTGGCAGCCCGCACCGAAAAGCATAAAATGCAATGAACTCACACTGCAGCCAGAAGACTCAAACCACACTAGGATAAGCAGGGAGGGCAAGCAGAATAGAAAAATAGATATCAGGAAGAAATTAACACCAAAAACTTCCCAAGGTCTTTTTTTTGGCTGATTTTTTTCCATATTTTTTATAGCAAGTCAAACTGATGTAAGTGTAAAAGCTGCTAGTATGTGATGCAGTTAGAGAAGATAATGCAGTCCAAGCCCATCTGAAGCAAATTCCTCCCTGGATAAATCAGGCAGTAGGCTCAAAGTTTCCACTGCTGGCTAATCCGTGCCCAGCTCACTCCGAGCACAGATGCCTCTGAGATTAGCGCCAGGATCATGCCCTGACCTTTACCTCTCCTCCGTAGCCACATTTGCTTATTTACTAAAATGATTTAAAATTTCTACTCATTTTGAGCACCTTCATGCATTTAGAGGCAGGAAGGTTATTGGGTGATACCAATAACCATGGATGCAGTTGTGACAACTGCAGAAACTGTTATTGACCACTCAGCATTCTCAATTGACAGGAAAATAGGTGTCTCCCCATGAAATCAGCACTAGGCAGGAGCTGACAATACTTGCAAGCATCTGCCAATCCACTTGCATGGTGTGAGCAATATATTTTCATCTGGCAATAAATATTGTGTCTATTTTTTATTTTATGAGGTTTTCCTTTTTATGAATTGAGTGTTACTACTCTGAGGAGCTTCCATCTTCCTACTGCTCAGCATGGGAAGCAAAGACAATTTCAGTTGTTCGAATAATTCAGGAAGGAAAAAGAATGGAACTCGCAGGGTTAAACCTCTGGAAAAGCATGCAGTACAGTCTGGGAAAGTTGTGTACTGGCCTGAAAATGCACCTTCTGGGTTTTCACGTCCATTCTCTATTCTCAAGGGTAGCAATGGTATACAATTCCCTGTAGAAACGGATTACAGTCAGCATTAACAGCAGTATTTTTAAAATTATTATTATTATTATTTTGCTCCTATTCCTCTTAAGCTAAGGCTCTTACTGCCTTTTATTTATTTATTTGTTTTTGTGCTGAGAATAGCTTCAACTTCTAGCTTAATTTTTTAAGGGAAAATTTATCATAGCTATAATGACCTGCAAGCAGCACTGGAAAAGGTTTACTTAAGCTTCTATCCCATACAATATTCCTAATGTCCTGCTAAGATTCTGCGGGGGGGGGGTGCACCATGCCCTGGATGCCAGCACTGGACACCAGGCGGCAGCAGAATGGAGCATCCCTGTCTCCCCTGCAATAATTTTGCATCTCCTTATCTAAAATACACAAAATCTCACTCAACCAGTAATGATCGAAATACGAAAGGGTGACACAGTGACAATGCAGAGACAACAGCCAATTTAACTGTACATAAGCACTAAACATCATCCACCCACTGTAGGCAGGTGAACGGATTTGCGTCCTGAGCTGTCACACCTTAGGAGAAGTTTTACAAGCTGCAAGGTACTATTCAGTGAATTTGTTTTGAAAAACAACAGTGGTGCTTCAGTTTCCCACAGCAGTTCCCCAAAGCTGCCTGCAAGCGCTCAGATCATCCTCCTCATGCTCATTGCAGGGCAGGTGATCATTTTTCAGGGCAGAACCTGGCCTTGTCCAGACACAAATTTTTAATCTTCTTTTCTACAGTTTGTCCTGATCTTACTATTATATCTAATAAGCAGTGTCAGTGTCTAGATACGACATAGATATTCATGATGAAATCTAAGGTCAGGTATTCTACACCAAACTGGGATTCTGAGTCTCTCTGTGGCCTTGTATTGAGCAGGGATATGAAAGACTTTCTGCCAAGCACTGTTTTTGCAAGTTACTTTTTTGAGACCATGGAGATGAGGGAGTTGGAAGAACTTGGTGCTGATATGCCTCTGGCATGAACTTGCAGTGTTGTACACTTGTTTCATCTCTGTCCTCCTTTGCATGGACTTTTCAAGGCAAGTTACTATGATTTTGAGTAGTTTGGGACACTGCCGTTTCTAGACGGCCTCTTAACAGCACTGCCTCTGGCCTCTCAAAGTGCCCTCACAGAATCTTACATCTTATTCACCTCCTCTTGTATTAGATGTTCTTGCAAGTCAACTGTGATTTCTTAGATGATTCAACTTTGTTTTCTCTGGTAACTCTATGAGTCTCCATTGTAGAGAACTGATTACAACTTCTTGCACCAAAGTATGGTTTAGAACCAAAAAGACTAAGGCTCAGTGCTCTTGTAGGAAGCAAACCATGTATTGCAGTCTTCCTTGGGAGCTGGTTCTCTTCATGAAGGCGTAGTTTCTTCAGCCACACAGATGGGTTTCTGGCTCTGCCATCTGGAACAACTTCACAGAAACAACTGCCTTGAAGCTGCTGCTTTTCCTTTGCCCCATATTTCCCTTCAAGGAAGAAATTGCCACTTCTTACCCAGCTGGAGCTGCTTGTTCTCCCATGCCCTGGGTTCTTCTGGAGATGTATCCCACTTGGTAGACTCCAAGCAGGGTGCCTGCAGGCCAAAGGATTTCCTACTGTCTTGTAAAAACCACCAAGACTTTGTAGTGGAACATCTTATCATTTTATCTCCCTTTCTCTTTGTTTTCCAGGTTGGATATACAATAAACATCCCAGGAATCAGGTCAGCTTACAGTATGTGTGCCAAACACTTATCATTTCTGTGTATGTGCTGCCAAAATGATGATGCAACAGTGTTCACAAAGCTACTTTGGCTCCCTGCTCCGAACTACCGACAGGTACCATGACCTCTCCATGGACCGTGGGATGGCCCAGAAGGAGCGGCAAGGCACAGAATCACCATCTCTCCCAAATCACAGCAGTTTCCCTGCCACATACACCTTCTTGCACAGACCATGCCAGCGGGGCAGAGAGGCGGCATGTATGGGAACAGTCTACTGTTCCTGCTTCCTTTGTAGGATGTGTTTTCCAAATGACCTGCAAGCACTGGCCACAATGTTTCTCATACGCAGCATCCCCAGGCAGGAGTGTGGCAGAGCTTAATTTAGTTACATAACTCTCTCGATGTGTCATTATCAAAAGGTCACTGCATCTCTCCTTACCCCGCTGGCTCAGTGCCTGAGAGAGCAGGGAGCATTATATAACGAGGCGTTGTTGGGCTCTTTTTGTGCTTGGCAAGGGACCCGCACCTCCAATCGTTATTTCCTGCATACAAACAGCTCAAGCTGCCCATGCTTGCAGGAGTCAAGTGCCTTGGAAGCTCTCAATGCATTAATGTGCACGTGCAAGGCTGGAGTGCAGGAGCTGTCAATGTTCTCCTGCTGCTGCCTGGCACGTGTGTACAGGGTGACCAGCTCCACCACCCCTGCCATGTTCTCACAAGTTCAAACCTCTCCTCCTTGTTTGCCTTCCTGAAGACCTTTGACATCAAACCTTGAAGATGGGGAGAGAAAGGTGGAGGAGACAGTCACGTCCTGAAAGGTGGCACAGTGGTAGGGTATGGAGTAAGTAAGTAGCTCATGATGCACAAGGTATCACCATACACCTGTGGTCCTGAAAAGTCTTTTAAAAGTCTTACAGGTGTCCTATCCCCCTTCTACAGCCAAGGGAGTGGGAGCACGTGGGGTTCAGAGGTGCCCAAGGTCACCCAGGGTGACAGGGAGGGGGTCCTGCTTTAGGATGCGGTTCTGTGTCTCATGCTCCCTGCTTGGTTTGTGTGAGTCCAGCTACCATCACATGTTTTTCACAGTGTCACACCTGCCCTTAGTCATTTTTTAATCTTCTGTGCTCCCAAGGCAGCTCTTCTTGCTGCCTACTTTGTGGCATAACCTTTCCCCTCCCATCTTTCCGAGTAGATAATTAACTAACATTTGAAAAAGAGACGGATTTTGGAGCAAAACAGAGACCAAATTTATTCCTGAAATAATTTTGTTGACTTGTGCAGTCAAAAATTCTGCCCCAAAGTCAGGGACTGGTTGTATTTCCTCCCAGAGAAGCCTGTGAAATGAACAATGCTCCTTGGGGATCTAAAAGTCAGATCAGCCTGGTGGATTGGAGGACGTGAGTTTGCCTAGAGGAAACAGGTGCAGACGGTAAAGAACGAGCCCAAAGAGACAGAAGAACGTAAAACATTTCATACATTCCCTGCAGCTGGTGCTCAGCTCATTTTTCTACTAACCCTCGAGGGAATGTGGCCATCCGTGCAGGATGCCTGAAGCCAGCCAGGGTGAGTCCCACCCAAAACATGGCTTGAAGCTGGTCTGATTTCTCCAGTGAGAGCAATGCAGACATTTCATCCCATCTTTGGTGGGATTCAGCAGTGGCTGCTGTGGCTGTATTCCCGCTGGCCTCACGCTTTCTGCCCACAGTCACACTCATCTGTTCCTGGAAGCACTGGCTCTACTGCTGCCCGTTGCTTGCATGGATATGAACTCATGCAGCCACAAGGGCTGTCCAATTTCATCATATTTCTACTGCTCTCAATTCACATCACCTAACAGAGCACGGGACAGCAGCTCATCCCAGCAATGTAACCACAGCAGCCAGAACAGAATTACTCTAGCCACATTCCCAAATCCCTGGGAGCGAGGGCTCAGACCTGCCTCTTGGGAGGAAAAAGCCAACACAACACAAGCCCTTGGATTTCTTTGTTCTGAGTAAGAAAAACAAACATTTTACTTCTTAATTAACATCCTTCAACCCTCAAACATGCCAAGCAATTATTCCCTCTATATGTGACTCAGTCTAATGACTAGTTAATAATAAAAACCATGCTGCTCTGTAGATTTCAAAGCCAGGAAGCAGATTTTAGAGTTAATCACCTTTCACAACAAGCTTCAAAACATGTCTGTGTTTATTCTGGGATAAAAACATTGGGAATGAATAGGCCTGAACAGGATGAGATTTTTTTTTCTGTATATTATTTTTTTATTGTTGTTGCTATTAAGAAAAATGAGCAGCAGAGGCAAGTTCTTTGAAATGGTGGCTGGAAGGTGGCAGCAGGTAGGGCAGCAGGCGAGTGAGCCTGCACTATTAGTGAAGCAAAAATCTTTCATCTGCAAAGCAATGGCAAAAGATTGTGTCAGTCTAACCCTGCAACAGGTTTTTCCTACCTCCTTTAACCTTTCGCTGTTCATTTGGAGTTGAGCTTCAAACCAAAGGCTTTCCCACAAAACTCCCTTCACATCCGTAGACTCCCTGAGCAGCACTGAGGGCAGTTTTTCACAGCTCTGTGCTGGTATAAGGTAACATAAGCAACACTTAAAAAAAAAAAACACTTAGAAAGCTTGGCTTAAAAAGCCAAGCTTTTATTGTTTCCTTCTAGCTGCCATAGCTACACAGGTTGTAAGCCCTTCTTTGGGAGATATTGTCCCCATCTGCCTTCTTTGAAGCAGGTGAGAGCATCCTCAGACTCCCGGTCCACTACTTGTCCTGGTCTGAATAACCAAGCTCACCTGGTGCCGGCCTGGGGAAGAGGAAGCTCCCTCTGTTCTGTGCTCCTGAGCCTCTTCTGTGCAGATCTGGGTGCAGAGCAAGGGGAGGCAAAGAGGCGCATGCCCCAATGTCGCCCCGACTCTCAGTCAGGCTGTGGGCAGCCTGAAGCTGACAGGCCATCCAGAATGGATAGCAATGAGCATCAAAGTGCTCTGATTCACTGCGGGGAGAGGCGTCTTGCCCGTAATTACGTTCTTTCTATGAGGATTGCTATGTTTCTTTCTCAGATCTCTGTGTCCCCATGCAATCCTTTCCCATTGCAGCAAACAATGGGGAAATGGTGAAACTTAGCCCAAAGCATTCAAGACATCAAAGTGAAGGAGTTCTATAAATCATGATCTCTCTGTGAGACAGGTTTGATGGAAAAAAAAAAAATCCCTATTCCAGAATGATGTGGCAACATGAGCAATAAGAGGAGAGAAGCAGTTTGGTCAGACATGGAGCAATTATTAAACATCTGTCTTTCCAAATGAAGAATCAGATGTTCAAAGACTGTAAGTAGATGATTTGGAAAAAAAAAAAAAGAGAGAGAGAGAAAGTAAATAAGTAAACAGAACTAAAAAAGAAACAATCACAGTGAGCAAAAGATCATGTCTAAGCATCCTGTAGCAGAAGGTAAGTGACGAAGGATAAAAAGGCTCAAATCAGCTTATGAGGAGATGACACCCCACAGCCCGAGGATTGAACCAAAGCTTCACTTCTAGTTTAGGTTGCTGATGAAGGTGGCCTTTTCTCTGGGTCTGGTCCATTCCCTTACAGCCAAGACCAACAGCTGTATTTGAATGAAGCTCCAGTGCTTTTAGAGGAGTCCTAGGACCTGGCTGATTTGGCCTTTAGTCTTACTGAGCCTCAGGACCTCTCCTAGGAAAGTGCTGCCTCTATCTGCTATGGCGGAGTGAGGGGATCAGAGACTTTCCCAGCTGCAGGGTGTTCACACACTGCGCACCAGATACCTCCAACAGCTTCCTTGATAGTCCAGGTGGGAGGACTGGAAAGGAATTGATTTCACTCATAGCTGACAAATTTTCCAGTTCTGAGATGTGTCTTACTTAGGGCTTCCACCTGCTACATATGGAGCTACTGGCACATGGAACAATAACCACCATGAAAATATCAATGCAGGTGTCACCATCTTCTGTGAGAAATGTGTCCCACTTCTTAGATTTCTCAGGAATTAATTGAAAATATATTTGTGGGTTCTTTTTTAATGGAAGTTATCATGACAACGGCTACAGCTATCAGAAAAAGAAACAGGAAGGGGCTCACACTGTCCCTATGGCCATCTGTCCATTCCTTGGAGGGTTGCTGTAAAGCCATGCACAAACTTCTCTGAGGTAAATCATCTTTTAAGCACAATAGTAAAAGTGCTTGGTACAATTTATCAAAAGCCTTCTCGCTTGAATCACTGTTTCTTTTCTCTGCACTGACATGATAATTTCCTCTATATTGGTGCAAATTAAATTCTAATGAGAAAGCTTCGCATTTGAATGTGATGGAAAGCTTTTCTTCCCTGAAATGCATAGAAGCATTGCACTTATTATGGAGGGAGGAATTGGGATTAAATATGAATTGAGGTACACTCAAGAAGCCCATGCTCTTGTAGCCTGTTCTGCTGCCCCTCAGCTTTTGGGTGCCCTTCAGTGACCTTGGAAAAGGCATTTTTGCTAAGACATTCATCTTATTAACAACTGCCTTACTATTAAGGTGGTGTTTGTCTGGATGACTGTATTGCTGAATTGCCATGAGCAGAGAGAACCAAAGCTAAGCACAGGTACTTCCCTGCTGTGCAACTGCAACCAGCCAGCTGTTTTCAAAATATTTTGTTTTGGGTGACTTGTGACACTGTGGTCCAGTTCTCTGGTGCTTCCAGATACTGTGGGCCTCATAGGAGGAGCGGAAGCTACCTCTGCTGGTGCAATCCGATCCAGAGGATATTTTCAGTCGTGGATTCTCCCTGACATTCACTCAGAAACAGTAACCACATCTCCCAGAAATGCAGCTTCCCTTTTCAGCTCCATCATCCCCATTATATACTCCTTCTGAGGGCCTTGAAGCTCAGTGAAACGTTGACAAGGTGCAGGAGGCTGCATCTACCTCATGTCAAGGCAAGAGCCTTGGCATGATATTAGATGGGAAATGTAGAGATGGTGGAGATGGGGCCTTCCCTGCTCATAGGTTGATACACTGGTACCATGTGAATCAAAGGGTTTATATGAGCCTGAGTGTGGGAAACTGCTCCCACCATGGCAGGAACAAATCCAGGCCCCTCAGGAGAAAAAACTCATGGAAAACTTGAGGGGAAAGCTCCTTGCTGAAGTTCAGTACATGGATGGCTTTTCATTTGGACCTTCCCTGGGGCAGGATGGTCCTGCTATAGGTGCAGGGAGGACAAGTGGCACCTTGTTCAACTGCAAACAAGGTGGCCAGCTTCTCTCATGGATCACTGCAAGCTGTTAAATTTCTTTTTGCCAACAATCCCCAATTAGAAGAGGGAAATACTGTGTCTCAGCTTCACTGGTGGGCAGGAGCAGCAGCCCAGGAGACTAACCCTTGAAAGAGCTGCAGAGCCCCTTGCAGATCGATAAGGTCTGTTTGAGTTTGACATTCCATGTAAAGTCAGGAGCAGGCAGAGAGTTGACTCTCGCGGAAACTGCAATGATATTTGCTTGACCCCTGTAATGTGAATCTGCTGTGACGTTGCGCATCAGAATAATCTCTGACGTGTTATGATACAGGGCCAAAGACACCCTCAGTGGAAACAGCAGGGTTTTATTTGACTCAGTGGCCTTTACTCCAGGCTAGCACTCGGCCCCTGGAATGCAAGTTACTGCCTCCACAGTGATATTTACTGGATTTCTGTCTGTAGTTGTAGCTCTGCTTTCCTGGATGGCGTCTTGTATCCTGTGCTTTGGAAGCTCCTTGTACTCAAACTTTACGATGAAACCTGAGCCAACAGATACTCGGCAGAAAGCAATAAAATGATTAGAGGTCCCGGATAAAGATGGTCAATCAGAGCACCTTGTTTTTGTAAGACTGTTGATTCCAGATAATCTCAATTGAAAACAATGTTTACAGTAATCTTAGGTAAAGCTTTTTTTTAAAGGTAAAGCTTTCACTGCTTAATATGTCAGGAATGCTATTTCCAATATTGCAAGTGATATCAAAAGGTCTTTCCTGTACTCTCAAGATTCAAATTACTCTTCCATCAGGTGTATAGAGGTGGAAAGACTTCCATTATCACTGAGATTTTTAGGGAGGAAAGCAGAGTCGGGCACCCTGACCATGCAGGACCTGCTCATAAGGCTCATGCACATCCTGGTGCAGCTTCACGGGTGTAAAGAGCATGTTGCTGCCTGCACTGAACTCCATTCCAGGAAGGCATTTCCCAGCTGAGGCAATGCTGATACACATTATTTGATTTCTTTTGCTGCATTTGGAAATGAGTGGAAGTGGATTGACTGCAGCATGCTCTTTCTCCAACATGGAAAAAGAAAACATGTTCTTTCTTATTTTAAAGGGCTTTGGAAACACAGATCGGGAGCAGAGCTTTGTATGCACAAGCTCCCCTTGCTCCTGGAGGCAAACTCTGCATACCTGCATGAACTGTCGCTGTAGGAGCAGAGCAACACACTCTTTTTTCACATGAGGGCTAAGTGAAGGGGTCAGGCTTGTTCCCGGAGTTCTGGACCCAAACCAACATCCTGGAAGGAAAGGAAGTTCTTTCATTAGGTAAAGTCAGACTCTTTGCTGGTGTAAAGCAGAGTAGTTGTGCTGAAGGATGAGCACAAACTTGCGAATGTAAAGGGGGACCACAGCAAGGGAAAATGAGGTTTAATATCCTTGCATTTGCAACGTGACTTCATCTAAGAGGATGGATGATTTCTCTTTTAAGAGAAACTGGTTTCATCTTCTATTTGCCTTCCCCAAATAAAGAGCTGAGCTGGTGACAGCTTGAGGACAATTCCTGATCTGTGTTTGCTAGAAGCCTGTTTTGATTGAATTTTGCAAAGCTGCTAAATAACTCCCTCATGTAAAATGAACAGAGTACTAATTAAGCAAATGACTTTTTAGAATTACTTTGCCCAGTTGTTACATTGCCTCTTTTTGATTTTGGACACCAAATCTTTATGACATGGCCTGGTTAGTCCATTGAAAATGCAAAGACCCATTGCTGGGCTGAGGAGACAAGGATGAAATTAGAATAGTAATTGTCCAGTCTGTCCATGGCCAAAAGGCCACTATACAAGAAGAAAACAGAGCTAACCAAAAGCACAGTGCTGGTTTGATGCAGATGGTGATTTAGCTTTAACAAACCTGTGGCAAAGCTGCTGCCATGTGGAAAGAACACTCAGAGTGAATGAACAGAGCCACCACTTCCCATTACAATAGACTGGAACTTTCATAACTGACGAAAAAAAAAAAAATTAAGGCAGCATTTTGACATTGAATCCTTGGATCAGGATATCAAGGATCACCACCTCCACTCCCAGTACCAAGCTTTCTGCCGTTATACCTCCTTTTCACTGTAAAGAAAAAGGTGAAGAAACACTCAGGTTGGAAGGCATTTTATGTATATTTCATGTTGAGTTTCAGCAGGAATTCTTTGAAAACATTCCAGAAAATCAACAGCTTCCTTTATGAGGATTGCTTATTCAAATTAATATTTTCTGCTTAGTGATCACAAGTGGCCACTGGAATTTCCAGGAAATATTTTTATTTACCTGAACACATGTATAGATATATCCAGTGAGATCACAAAAAAATATGCCACAATATAGCTTCTCCATAAATGAAACAAACAAAAAAGTCCTTCCTATGTAGTCAGATGATTTTTTTTAACTTGTTATAAACTCCTGATCTGTGTATATCTATATTAACATATATCCCAATTAAGTACACACAAAGAATTAGAGGACTAAAAAAACTTCTTCTTCATGCGTTGCTGATAAGAATATATTTTTGGAACGTTTACATTTCCAAATAAGGAAAATGTTAATAGCAGAAATCTGTAAATTAGCTACTGTTCTCCTAAAAAAAGCCTTTTTGCGCATTTCTTTTAATATCTCTTTGTTCCACAAGGGAAGAGTAGCAATTAGCACTGATTCTATGATTAGTAAATTATCAACTACTAACCTCCAATCTGCAGTGCACTTAAAAGACAGCTTTGATTGTACAGGCCAAGATGATGACTCAGGATGTCTGGGGTCCAAAGGTGTGTACAAGACCAGTCTGAACATGAAAGAATCTCAAGCTTTCTGTGAGATTTTATAATTTCCTGCATAATAAATAGTAGTTGGCATTAGTGAAATTCAGAAATTCATTAACCCTTGTTATTATATAATACTACATTGGGAAGGAAGGATTGTCGTGAGATGAAAGATGAGTCATGACCATCACAAATTTTTTGGGACAATAATGTCAAGCTGATCTAATTTCCTCCTTAATAGAGAAAGATTTAAGAGATAAGGAGGAGAGGTTGAAATTGTTTATTGTGACTTTAGGAAGATTTTATGTTACCTCATATGGTATTTTCCTAAGAAATATGGGCTAGGTGGAAATATAGTCTAGCGATAGCTATTGAAAGCACAGAAGTGTATGGAAAACATACAAGACCTCTGAGTAAACACATGCAACATGGGGAATAAACAAGGGGAGCTGGAGACGTCTGTGCGATTGCAGGGCAATGATCTCATTGCAATTACTGAGACATGGTGGGACAGCTCTCATGGCTGGAACGTGGCAATGGATGGCTCTAGGCTTTTCAGGAGGGACAGGCCAGGAAGGCGAAGTGGCAAAGTTGCTCTTTATGTAAGAGAGCAACTAGAATGTGCGGAGCTCAGCACAGGGGAGGACAAAGCACAATCAACAACCTGTGGGTTAGGACTACAGGGCAGACCAACAGGGGCAACACTGTCATGGGAGTTTGCTACAGGCCTCCTGACCAGGGAGAGGAAGTGGGTGAGGCCTTCTACAGGCACCTGCAAGAAGCCTTACAATTCCAGGCCCTGCTGCTCATGGGGGACTTTAACCTCCCTGGTGTTTGCTGAGATAATCACACAGCTAGGAACAGACAGCCCAGGAGGTTCCTGCAGAACATTGCAGATAACTTCTTGATGCAGGTGGTTGATTAGTCAACAAGGGGAGGGGAACTGCTAAACCTGATACTAACAGAGATGGTCTGTTGTGAGGGTTGTGGAAGTCTTGGCTGCAGTGACCATGAGATGTTGGAATTCATGACCTTGCGAGGAGGAAGCTGGACAAGAAGTAGGACTGCACCCTGGACTTCAAAAGAGCTAACTGACCTCTTCAGGGAGATCCTTGGAGGAATCCCTTGGGCAAGGGTACTAGAAGGAAAGGGGGTCCAGGAGAGTTGAACTTTCTCCAAGCCCAGGATTGGGGCATTCCTATAAGAAAGAGGACAAGCAGACGGGTGGGAGACCTACATGGATGGACAAGGAGCTGTTGGGTAAACTTAATGAGAAAAAGAGCATGTATATAATGTGGAAGAAGGGTCAGGCCACAAGGACTTCTATAAATACATCCACAGCAAGAGGAAGACTAGGGAAAATATTAGTCCGCTGCTGAATGGGGAGAGTGCCTTGATGGAGCAGGATGCAAAGAAGGCAGAGTTACTAAATGCCTTATTTGCTTCTACTGCTAAGGCTAGTCCTCATGAACTATTGAGCCTGGAGACAAGAGAGAGAATCAAGAGAGAGGAGGGCTTTCTGCTGGTTGAGGAGGATTGGGTAAGGGATTATTTAGGCAAACTGGGCACTCATAAATCTATGGGCCCAGGTGGGATGCACCCAAGAGTGCTGAGGGAACTGGCAGGGATTATTGCTCAGTCACTCTCAAGAGGTCATGAAAGTAGGGGTGGTACCGGAGGACTGGAAGAAACCAATGTCACTCCAGTCTTCAAAAAGGGCAAGAGGGAGGACCTGGGAAATTACAGGATGGTCAGCCTCACCTCCGTCCCTGGAAAGGTGATGGAGCAGCTCATCCTAGAGACCATCTCTAGATATGTCAAGGAAAAGAAGGTGATCAGGAGTAGTCAGCATGGATTCACCAAGGGGAAGTTTTGTCTGACGAACCTGATGGCCTTCTACGAGGAGGTGACCAGCTGGATGGACGATGGGAGAGCTGTGGATGTTGTCTATCTTGACTTCAGCAAGGCTTTCAACACAGTCTCCCATAGTATCCTCATAGGAAAACTCCAGAAGTGTGGACTGGACGAGTGGACTGTGAAGTGGATTGAGGACTGTCTGGATGGCAGAGCCCAGAGAGTGGTGATAAATTGGGCCGAGTCTGGTTGGAGGCCTGTGGCCAGTGATGTCCCACAGGGGTCAATACTGGGCCCGGTGCTGTTCGACTTGTTCATCAGTGACTTGGACGAGGGCACAGAGTGCATCCTGAGCAAGTTTGTGGATGACACCAAACTGGGAGGAGTGGCCGACACTCCCGAGGGCTACGTTGCCATTCAGAGGGACCTGGACAGGATGGAGAGTTGGGCAGAGAGGAACCTCATGAGTTTCAACAAGGACAAGTGCAGGGTCCTGCAGGAATAACCCCAGGTACCAGCACAGATTAGAGGTTGACCTACTGGAAAGCAGCTCCGCGGAGAGGGATTTGGAAGTCCTGGTTGACAACAAGTTACCCATGGGTCAGCAGTGTGCCCTCATGACCAAGAAGGCCAATGAGATCCTGGTCTGCATCAGGAGGAACATTGCCAGCAGGGCAGGGAGGGGATCATGCCCCTCTGCTCAGCTCTGGGAAGGCACCTGGACTGTTGGGGGCAGTTCTGGGCTCCCCAGGACAAGAGGGACGTGGAGCTGCTAGAGAGGGTCCAGCGCAGGGGCATGAAGATGATTAAGGGACTGGAGCATCTATCACATGGGGAAAGACTCAAAGTGAGCTGGGCCTGTTTAACCTGCAGAAGAGAAGATTGAGAGGAGATCTGACCAACATGTACAAGTACCTGAGGGCTGAATGTAGGGAGGATGGGGCCAAACACTTCTCCATGGTGGCCAGTGACAGGACAAGAGGTAATGAGTGTAAGTTGAAACAGGAAATTCCACCTCCATGTGAGGAAGAACTTCTTTGCTGTGAGGGTGACAGAGCCCTGGAACAGGCTGCCCAGAGAGGCTGTGGAGGCTCCTTCTCTATAGATCTTCAGATCCTGCCTGGATGCCACCCTGTGCCACATGCTCTAGGTGACACTGCTGGAGCAGGGGCAGGTGGACTAGATGATCACTAGAGGTCCCTTCCAACCTTAATCATTCTGTGAAAAAAATATTTGGAAAAATTCATAATTCACTGGCAGACCAATATTCCTGGTAGTGTACATGGAGTGGAGCTCTCAAGGGTCATTGTGGTCTGCGTTGTTCTCTGTTGTCCTTAATAACTGGATAACAGAAAAAAAAAAAAAAAAGATCATATTATGGTTGCAGATAACTCCTCAAAGGGGTCACAAACAGGTTGACCAGAGGGTTAAAACTCAAAATGACTTTGACAAATTGGAGATGTAGTCCAAAGAAATGTAATGCACTTTGGTGAACCTTAACGTAAAGTTTGGCACATAGGTATGAATAATCAGTATATAAATACAAGAGAAAGAACAGCTAGATAGTTCTATAAAGAACATGAGATGATTGTGATTTATAAATGGAACATGTAACAGTAATGTCATGCTATTGCAAAAAAACAGGGGAGCTCTGGATCCTACACTTCAGCAGAGATAAGGGTGACTGGAGAGAGTTCACAAGAGAACAAAGTGGATCAGGAGCTGAGAGGTCTAAAATGACACGGTTGAGGGAAGATGCAGCAATGGTTTCCAATGCACAGAAATGCTAGAGAGAAAGGGTGCAAGATGCTTTCCATGTGCAGGGGAAACAGAACAAGAACAAGCTTAAGAGATAAATGAAATGATCTATAGAGATCTTCATTATGGTTGTTTTCTTTGTTGTCTGTTAATCCCTATGTTTGGCAAAATTCGAAGAACACAATAGTAGCATTGGAGGTAATTATTTGTTATTTTATCTTAATTGGTGGGTAACAGGAAATGATGAGGCAGAACTCTTGTCTAGAAGCAAGAAAAGTTCAGTGTGTGTCCACGTTTGGTGATTCAGACTAGACTCCAGACCTGGCCTTCTTCCTTGTGCTGCATGACCTTCAATAAGGAGGCTGAAGTTAAATGCAGATTCCTGGTGTTTACAATTTTTGTTGAAATGTGACCTTGGCCATTCATTTCACTTCACTGAGGCCTGTTTGTCTTGCTCTAGATAACCCTGCTTGAGCAGGCACTTTGGATCTGATGATCTCCAGAGGTCTCTTCAAATCTCAACCATTCGGTGAGTCTGTGTTTACCTCGTGCTGTGTAAAGTGGAAGATCCATCAGCTTGGATTTCAAAGTGAAAGTTAATTTTTAATATATTTTGAGATCCTCAGGCAGAGGTACAGATAAATAAGTTATGCTGCATATAGGGAAAACTCTGCATGCCAAGAAGTCTTATGTTTATAAAAAGAGTTGTGGAAAAACACCTAAAACACAGGAGAAAAAAGAAAAAAAAACACACATACAAAAGGCACCCATACTAGCGTCTCGCAAGTGTAAGTAAGCGTTAAATAGACATTCCCTTTCTAAAAGCCCCCACACCTCTAGCATTGCATAACAAATTTAGGGGTTTTAGTACAAAAAAAAATGAAAATGGTAAAATTTAGTCTAAGAAGCAATCAAGAAAGCCAAAAGTGGCTTGTAACCAGCACAGTCCACAGAAGAGCTCTGCAGCTTTAGGAAAGGCCTTGTATAAAATTGCAAGGCCTGATCAGAGTCTCAGTGATATCAATATAAATCAGGGCTAGGGAGTTACAGAGGCATGAAATGAGATCTGAACGACGCCTGGATCTTTCTTCCATGCCCAAGAAATATCACTGGTTCCCTGTCAAATAACGTGAGATCTTGCTTGCAGACACTCGTTGGCAAAGTGCCACCGTAGGACTTTCATCTGGCATCATGCATCCAGTAACTCATTACCTCAGAATCATTAAATTATTTTCTCTAATCCAATTAGTCATGTAAGCACAGAATGATCTACTTTTGCCTTTTGGACAGACAACATTGTATCCATTTAGTGATGTTTAGAGCATTGGCATTCAAATAACTGGTAGGTAAATGGTAGATGGCAGGCAATAAATAAGTGAAGGCATATTATTGTTGTCTTGTACAACATACGGTATCTTAAAGACTCAGATATTTTGCAACCATTTTTATAATTTCTCAATTTTAACAAATCCTGCTCCTTCCTTTTCTGGTTAAAAGACAAACAATGCTTTTTTTTGACTGGCTTGAAGTGTCTCCATCAGGTGTTCTGATCAGGGAAGTGCTAACAGTGTGGGATGCACATGATGCCTGAGGTGCCAGTAAGGCTGCCCAGATGCATGTAAGAGAGGAGTCAAAGCTCACCGTGTTGTTTGTACCATTTGGTCTCCATTTCACTGCCTTGTTCCAGTGTTGCTCTGGTCGTGCCCTTCAAGGGTCCCAACTCCCTCCATCATCAGCAGCCTGGAGCAAATCCTTCAGGCGATGGCAGCACGGAGAAGTGGAGGTTAGCAGCTCTCTGCATGAGCGAGGAGCAGCTGGATCACCTCCAAGCACAACTGGAATACTGAGAGCACTAAAAGTTAACATGGGTTATATGGCAACTGAAAAAAGAAATCATGAAAAGAAATACAGCTAGGGTCACTTAAAACCAGCCCACCTCTAACTCAGCAAATCCCAGAGTCCCAAATAAGCATTTTGAGGAAACATCTCCAGTTGTAGCATGTACCTTTGATCTGGCCTCACAGAGCTCTGCTTAGACTCTTAAGAAAACCTATACTAATCGGAGACTTTTTAAAGAGCCAGAGGTTTTCTCAATACCACAAGGCCAGTGAGCTTGCCACAAGGCAAGCTCTGGGGTTATGGTTGCTAAGTGGTAAGGAACAATTAAAGCCCATTAGCTACCATGACATCACCAGATTTGTAGGAAATGCTCTGTGCCGGTCAGGAAGGGAGCAGGACGTCCCTACAGATGTCTGCAGGAAGCTTGTGGGAAAGATGGAAGGAGATTCTGTTCGTGCAGAGGCCACTGACTGCCCATTCCTGAAATGAAGTTCATTACTTCCCATCAATTCACTCCATGAGCTGGTAACATTCACGGACTTGTCAATTCCAAAGGCTGGGAGAGACGCTAGTGCCCTTCATCCCTGCTGCTGATGAAAATTTTACTGAGTAGTTCACAAACTGGGTTGCAGAAGACAGAGGAATGAAAACATTCCCCACTGTGTGAGCAAGACCGAGCCTGCTGGGTTTCCTTTTTGGTGCAGGGTGCGCTCAGCTGGCTCTGGCACAGGGCCCTGCTGCTTTGTGTCCGCACAAGAAGCAACCCAGCACATGCCATGGCTGAGTAGCAGCATGGAGACCTGCGCTCAGGCTGTCCTCATCCCTCTGCTTGGAGGGAATTTTATTCTGGGGTCATGTTTCTCCTGGGCAGGGGGAACAGCATGTCGAGGGGACGCTGCTTGGGTTGCGGTGACGAAGCAGCAGTGCTCTGTCCTCAAACTGCGAGAGCTGTTGGCAGGCTCACAGTTGTCAGGGTTTCTAAGAACTGCAGGCTGAGACCAGTCTGAAATAAGATATGCTGTCTGCTGTCGAGCTCTGTGCTCTGCTCTGCGTAGGGCTGGCAGCCATGCAGGAGCGCTGCTGGGGCTGGCACAGCAGGAGGTCCCAAAGGCGACAGTCACACACTTGATACCCCTCTGCAGCAGCTAAGGGATTGCCTTAATAAGTCATGAGAGGCAGGGAGAGGGCTCAGGATTGCTTTTTTTTTTTCCTGAAAGTTCATTTGCATGGAGGGGCTGTTCTTTTGGGTGACCAGTGTGCACTTTATATTTTCGAACTCTGTGAAAGCCTTCTTTCTTCCTTTCTTTCTTTCTCTCTTTCTTTCTTTCTTTCTTTCTCTTCCTTCCTTCCTTCCTTCCTTCCTTCCTTCCTTCCTTCCTTCCTTCCTTCCTTCCTTCCTTCC
>JAWLRI010000564.1:1208194-1231962 GCA_034781795.1 Crypturellus tataupa | reverse complement strand
CGTCCTTCCGTCCTACCTTCCTTCCGTCCGTGCTTCCTTCCTTCCTTCCTTCCTTCCCTCCCTCCTTCCTTCCCTCCTTCCTTCCTTCGAACTGGAACCCCTTCCTGAGCAGCTCTGGTTCCTGCCTCCTGGGGAAACAGCATACATGCAGGAGATTAACAGGTGGGAAGGCTTTCTTCCCCACTCTAGAAAGTTGATGTAAGTTTTGCAGTTTAGCAAAGCTCAGGGCTGAGGGTAGCCAGCCAAGTTCTGTGTAAATGAAAGGGAGTTTCCCCTTTTTTTCTGTGGGATGAAGATTTCACCAGAAATCCTGCAGTTGCTTTCCTCCACTGGGCACGAAGGTTTGGTCTTGCTGGAATCAGACAGTCCCTTCAAACTCATGGTCTCATGGACTTGCAGATTCTCCTGAATTGAAAACAGGCTCTTCCACAACTCTTCCTTTAACTCTCTTGGATCAGAGATGTGAAGCAGTCCCTGTGCAGAGATCTGTGCTGGTCTCTGGGCTTCCAAGGGCAGAAATCAGTATTTTTCTGCAGCTGGTTTGCTAGATCCTTTCTTGTCATGTGTAAAATTGATGCACTCAGTGCAGATCTGGAGATCTCGGCTTGCCAGCTCTTGTTCCTAAATCTAGCTGACTGTTTTGCCCTGTTTATTTTATTCTCAGTTGCTAGAGAAGGACTTGAGAAATGTTGTGCAGAGCTCTTAGTTTCTAAAAGAGACAGTCTAAAGCAACAGAAAAAAAAAATCAAATGGAAACAAGATTGTTCTGGTCTCAAGAAGAAAGACTGAGTGATATTTGCTAAATATTTTTATTTTTCTCCTGCCAATGCATTTCACCATGTTCACTCACATATATCTCATTGTCAAGCACTGCCTCCAGTTTCTCCGTTGTATAGGAGATGTCACAAGGCTGGGCAGGGTGGGAGAATCTGCCCTCCAGCCCTACGGATGTCATCAGCTCCCAGCTGTGAAATTCTTACTGCTCTTGAAGAATTTCTAAGATCCCATTCATCATGGGGAGAGTTTGCATCATCACCTTTCACAAAGCAGTGTGCATTTAGGGCAGGAGAAGGTTGTAATTTCTCTTGTCTGCACAGAACTCTTCTCACCATGGAGGCACTGAGCCACACACAACAAACAAGGAACCAGAGCACGCGTTAAAAACAAAATCTGTCCATTGCAAAGGTGTCATTATAATCAAAGATGTCACTTGCATTTATGGGAAGACATTCCATGACTCTGGCAAGAAACAGTCTCTGTCGGGCAGTGAAGGTCATTCATTTCCAAAAGTTAAAAACCCAAGACTCCTTTAGACTAAATTTTTAGCATGTGCATATAGCACAGAATTAGAAAACCACACGTTTTGGAAAGCTGTATGGAAGATCAGCTTCCCCCAGGGAAGGAATCCTGTTACACATGAGTGGAATTGGAAGGAAATGGATTTATCTGATAGGAAAGCAAATTTAAGAAAAAGCAAACTTTTTAATAAGCATATAGGAATCACAGGATGGATGCATCAACAACTCTACTATGGGTGTCTTGGGTTAGCTGTTCCACTTCTGTCTCTCAGCATCCATGTATCTTCAAGTAATGGATACCTTTCAGATATTAGTAGCTGTAGCTGATGCTTGGGTTTCTTCTGGTTTGAATCCACTGGTGGGACACATAAAGCCAGATGTCCTGCAGCACCACAAGTCTCCTGTTGCATCCCAATGCACAGCTTCCCTGGGAGCTAAGGCACAAGACAGCCCAAGCCTCAAAGCTGTCCCCACTGTGTTGCTGCAATTTCTTCACCTACTTATTAAATTTGGAGTTGAACTAATGAGGAAAGTGAAGTGGAGCCAATCTGGCCTCAAAGGCTCATTCTACTAGCACTGGAGTGTGATATAAGGGCCTAAGGGGCTACAGCTCCTTTGGGGGTATTCTTGGAGGTGATGTGCCCTGTTAACATTACCGGTGAAGAAGAGCTCAAGGAGAATACTGTCCTGGCCATGATTTCTAGGTTTCTTCCTATAGGTGACAGGCTGATGGGCTCTAGGAAAGCAGGATGCAGGTTTAGAGGCTCAGAAGCAAAGGAAATGTGAGCAAATACAGACTGTAAAGATACTTTCTGGCCATACTCTAAATAAGAGAAACATGTCTAAGTCCCTCCAAATTCCTACCAAAATCCTAGGGGCACCATGTGTCAAGTGCAGCCCCACTTTGCTGTGATGGGAGTCCATCAACCTCCTGAAACATTAAGCTATGCAAAATACTGACTGACTAGCATGCTGCGCAGATTCAGGACACACTTTATATTTAAGTTCTGTTTTTTAAAAGTATATAAAGAGTTAATGATTAAAAGATGTTCTGATCACATTACAGACATGTTAAATATATTTTATATGCTCATCTGAAAACAGCATTAGAGATCATTATATGGAGTTTCTTCCCTGTTGTTTTCTATCAAAAACACTAACAAATAATTATTCACGTTTATTAACACTTTGTAAAATATCTATAAATAGAACCTTAATATATAGTATGGCCCAGAGCAGCCACCTTAATAAAAAGGCATTCAAAACCCTAGTCCCTTCTGGAAACGTTGGCAGGAGTGTTTCTGAGTCTGTGGCATGGGGCCAGATGCTGTCAGGGCAGCTCTGGCATTTCTCTGGTATGTAATGCAAGCCTAAATGAATGCTACTTTATTTCTGAATGTGAAAATATTTTGTTTTGTGGGAGAAGGTTTGGAAACTCAGGTTTTCTTCTTACATTCAGAAATGAGACAATAATAAAATATCAAAAGCCTGCATACTTGCACAGGGTTACCTGCCTGTAGAAATAGGAACATTTTTTTCTTGCTCAACGCTGTTTCTGTTGGCTTTGAATGCGCGCACTGTCTTCAACTCTGTAACTCAGAGCTTTATCCATGCACAGGGTTAGCTCTCCCTGCAGCTGAAGAGGGAGCCCTGCCTGAACTGCAGCTGCAGTGTTTAGCTCAAAATTGAGCTAAAAGTCTGCCCAAATTGCAGGGCAGACTTCATTTCTTGCAGTTGGCATTTCCTTAACAGACAAGCTTGAGCACTGTGGCCTGGGAGCTCTTTGGGATCTATGGGAATGCTCAGCTCCTACAGAGCTTCATATTCCCTCACTTCTCTTGCAATCCCAGCCTTGAGTTGTCCTGTCATTGTAAGCATGCAAGCAGCACTGTTGAGTTCAGAGAGGCTTCACAAGGAGACTGGTTTTCTCTTCCCAAACGACTGCACCAGGATCTTCCTTGTTCAAGCAGGTGAGATCTCATCCAGTGGAGAAGGCAGATTGGCAGATAATGTGCCAGATACCTCTGCTCTAATTCAAAAGTCTTCCTCTTTCTTAGTTCTATCCAAAACATCTGATAATTCAGAGGCACTGGTTGTGTGCCTTCAGTGATGAATTTTCTTAAAAATGGTCAGGGGATCAATATGATTAGGGATAATCCACTGATTATTCAAAGATACAGCATTTTCATGTTTTTCTATGAGATGGAGAATTACCTCTGTTTATAGAGAAAATAATGCAAGTTTTCTAAGCAGTGGTTATAAAATTTACATTCTCATTTCACAAACATTTCACATAACATTTCACTATAATTTATAAATCCAGTGACTCTGTTCATTTTATTTTCTTTGCCATGCATCATTTTGCCCCTTTGCTCTGTATGCAGCAGTTTCCTCGAGAAGCCTGCAGAGCAGAGCCAGCAATGAACAGTTCTGATACTTTTTTTTCACACAAATCATCCTCTACAACCCAGCATTTCTCTTAATCTTAGCTGTTACCACAGTCCCTTCCCTAAACTGCAGCCAGAGTGCACCGTCACATTAACAACAGGGCATCAGTAAGGAAATGACGATAAATTTGGTTTAATTGGGCAGGAATGTTGCCAGGTAACCTCCTTCCCATTTTCTATCTCGGCTCTTCATTACTCCACGAGTCTACCCCTCTTTGAGGACAGCTCTGTTTCCATTAAGCACTCCAGAGCCGTGGTCTTGTAAGACTACCCCGCTAAGGCTTTGGGTGTCACCTGCACTCCAGACCAAGGCTGAATTGACACAAGATGTAGTCTCTGGAGTATAGAGGTTAAGTACAGAGAAGGGCTTAATGCAGGAAAGCATCTGGAAACCTTGAAAGAAGCCCAAAACAGGCTACAGTTTCTTTAGAAGGAAGCTGATTGTGAACTGGCAGATGGCCCTGATGGCAGCAGCTCTGCGGGCTGCGGTCAGAGGGCCACGGACTGTCTCGTACGTCCTGTGGGTGGTCACTGCCTTCAGTGAGACAGATGGCACACGAGCCTGTGCATGGTGCCTTATTCCAGACAGACCTGAAGTCTAAGTGTCTTAGCATGATTAATCCTAACATTGCATGCACCAAAAAATAAATCAAAACAAGTAAACAAACACATTTTATCAGTGGATATTGAAACTGGAGCCTTCATTGCCCAAAATACAGGTCCTAAACATTGAGTTAAAGAAGAACCCCACTCAGACCACCCAGTGCAGTGAAATGTGAGCACATGCAGAAGGATTCTCTATATTCATGGCAGAAACTCTCTCGAAACTGCAGCTTGTTCTGTAATCTCAGAATAAGATGCCTTAAAATATTATAAAATATTATATTAAAATATTATACTTTGTGCATGCAGATAGAATGGGTTTCCCCTTCTCAGTGAAGTGGCACAGGCCCTGCCATTTCAGACATGGCCCTTCTTTCTGTACTCGTTTTGAGATCTCATCCTTATTGTGGGAGAAATTCCAGTAATTAGTGCAAGCTGACGGTTGTGGTCACCAAGAACATCATTAACACTTAATTCGGGTAGGAATGCAGCCCAGGCAACTCCTAGAAAATAACCTCACTGATCTTCTGCCCGTATTTCAAATGTCAGGTTATTAACATCAAAGAAATAGAATAATTATCCCCGTTTATCTGGGAAAAGTGGAATGTGGGTCGAAGAAACTCCACGAGAGAATGGGCCAGAGCAAGGTATTGAACAATAGCAGGTTATGGGACTAGACTTCATCAACTCATTTTTCCTATCCATCATCACAATCTGACCTTTTTCTCCCGGAGAAAAGGAGAATGGAGAAAAAGAAATATAACTCCATCAATTTAATTTTCTGCAGTGGATACAGAGAAGAAGGAAAACAGAAAACATTTCTTGGAAATCTCTTATTTTACTGATACCAGTAATTGCCCATTGCAGAATTGCTGTTTTTCTCTTTCTGGTCAGGCATTTTCTCTGGGTTACAAATACGTCATAAAAGTGCAGGATCATAAAATTTACAAGCTATGTTAGCTGACTTCCTGTATAATTACCTTTTCCTTTTCCTTTTTTTTCTTGCTCTCAGGCATTGCTGTCTTCAATTACTTGCTGCAAGATCTAGTGGGCAGCAGGACCAGCCAGAAAAAAATAAATAAAGAAGAAATATCCTGGTATTCTGTGACTCATTTCCAATACAAATACTGCCAGGATACAGCAGACATGTTGGAACACTGTAGAATTTAGGGTCAGAGTGAAAATCTCCTGGTTTTCATATTCATACACCCCAAACCACAGGAGTGCAAGTTTCCCATCCTTAGCTTGAAACTGCAGAGTTCTTTTAGCCAAAAATGGGACAACTGACAAATAGGAACTCCAACCAAGAAGCACTGTAGAAAGATTGGCCCGGAAAGAAAAAGAGAAACATTTCCAAATACAGAAACGTGCAAAAGCTTCTCTGCTGAAGACAAGGATAATATTTGCTATGTTATCCTGACCAAATATGCCACTCAGCACTCTTGCCTTTATCGCAGTTATTTTAGTGGTGTCGAGCAGGGTCAAAACAGTTTTTTTTCCAAGCAAGGCTGTTTTTCCAATGAAAAAGGAGAATTCCCTGAATGAGTCTTTCTCCAGACCTAGCATTTACTCAATGGCTCCTGATTTTATCCTTGCTGTCTTAATAATTTCTGTGCTTAATGAGCTCTTTTAATAAAACAAACATAGAAAAAAAAATTCCCTGACAGAAATCTCTTCATTTTGTCTTAAAGACAATTCCCATTCCCACAGATTATTATCAGATAAACAGCATTGATTTGTGCCAAGTAGTTCACAGAGTAATGGGTAGGAACAGAAGGCGAGCGCTCTGCCAGGCACTGCGGAGCGGAGACCTGCTCCAGGGGTCTGCAGGGATCTACCCAGGGGCCCAGCATGGGTTTCAGAGGCAGAGCAGCTGCATTTGGGCAGTTATAGGCAGAGTGTTACCACCAGGAGCTCCCAACAGCTTTAACCATGAGGACGCAGTCAGCTCCACTGACAATAAATTGTTTGGGGTTGTGTGTTTCTATGCAACAAGTTTTGGTTGTGTCTATAGGAAGAGCACGGGAGAGACCTAAGAGGTCTCCACAGTGCTATTAAGCTACCGAATGACCATGAAATCAAGATCAAGCACAGCATGCCAGAGCCTGATGCAGCACCTATTAAAACCGAGGGTGACTCTTAATTAAGGACATAGATGGGGACTCTGATCCTGCAACTCAGCACCACATCACACTGAGCTTAATTCAATGAACAGGTTGAAGTGCTGTTGACTTCAGTGGGAGAGGCATGTATTTTAACATCTCTGCAGCAGACAAAATGGATACAAGCATGTACTTGAGTCCTCTGCTAAACCCAGGACTTAGAATGATGTTTCTGGAAAAAAGAAGGATGTTGGCCTTGCAAAACAGTAGTTTTGTCTGTACAGTCTCCAAAGTCACCCTATGGTAGAGAGATTCTGTTAGATTCAACATGTTAGAGTTGCGGTGCTGAAGAAGCTCATTTGTAATCTTAATGAGACCTTTTAAATGGAAAGTAAATGCTTAGTTTTGCATTTTATGTCACAAAATTGCTTCATGGTCAGAAAGCAATCATGAATCATAATTTTAAGTTGCAGAATAGGATTTCTTACTTCTCAACTAAAGTTTTAGAGCTCTTCAGTGTAAGAAAATACTGCAATTTTTTATTTACACTTTAAAATTATAGTGAGACTTTTGGGAATGAAGACATTTTTAATAATGTTTTAGAGCCCTCTTTGCAAATGTGAGGCTTCATTGAATAAATTCTGCAGCCTACATTTAGCAGTGCAGATCCTAATGGAAGTCTTCTTTGATAAATGTCTGAACAAACCTTGTACAAAGATTTGTACTCATAGCTCTGATTAGCACGTTTTGGGTCTGTAAGCATTTTAAGATCATGGAAGCTTCCCATTAGTCATTTTGGCCTTGTATCCCTGTTATCGCTGACTTGGGCTGGTGCGGTAAGGAAGGAATGGCACACAGAGTCCATCCAAGAACTCATGCTAAATAAAACTTGCACGGAGCCAAAGTACATCACCATATGTAACCAAGAGCAGCAGCGAGGAATCTTTATCACTCAAGCATCTTTCAGGGACAAAACAGTCCTGCTGCAAACATGAGAAGCAAGATGAGCTGGTAGGTATCTGGGCAAACTGATGAATATGGAGTGGAAAACTGCCTATTGCTTTCTTTGTCGGCAGCTTTGTCCAGGCAAATGCTTGTTAATAGCTGATTTCATTTTTCAGGGAGAAAAGTTCAAGAGAGGAATGATCTGGGATAACTCAGGGGGAGATGTGTGTTTTGTGGATCTTGCGGTTCTGAGGAAAGAGGTAGAGGGAGTCTGGGGAGACCCTGGGCTCTCTGTTGTCCACTCCCTGTTGTACTGGTGGCACATAGTTTGTGCAGGCCGAGGTCTATGGAAGTGAAAGGGCCGAGGTCTTGGAAGGAGCCTGAAAAAGAGGAGCAGTGAGGTAGGTGGCAGGTCAGGGCACTGTCCCCATTCTGTCTCAACATGGGTGAGCCGAGGTCTGCTAAGGCCTTGGAAAGAAAGTTGAGGAGATCATGAGAGGGTGCAACCCCAGCACAGAGGAGGACCTACACCTTCCTGCATGGGAACCCAACCTGAGCCCACCAAACTAGGCTCCATACTCTGGGTTTCTCCTGCTCACTCAGCAAGAGCTTCCTTGGTGAGCATGAGGTGAATATTTATCTTAGATCTTACCAATGGAGATGGGCATACTCAAGACACAAGCTTCTCTCTGCCTAAATAAGGAGTTCAAACATTCAAAAAGAGGGCAACTTCTGGCATTGTGTTGTGAGCAGGGACTTCTTCAGGAGGGAAGCTTAGGAAATGCTCACGTATTTAAGTTAACCCAAGACAAAAAAGGTTGCACTTGGGTTTTAACAATCAGAAAAAAAAAGGTAGCTTCAAAATAAAAGAAAAATTGAATAAACATCATACAATATGTTCATATGTAAATTACAAGCCTACTGATTCTTCACTTAGCAACAAACACCTCATTCCCTTTACCATGTGGAATCACAGAAACAAAGAAGTTGATTTATGTTGTTCTAAATTAGACTTACTACTCTTTTTGATGCAGGCCACTATAGAGAATAGTCTCTTGATGGCGTATGCATTTTCATCCAGGGAGAAATATAACCCAGTCTCTGGTAAATGTCCAAGTGAATGGGAATATTTCTAGAAGATGTAAGAAGTTATTGGTTGGTTTGGCTCTTTTTTTTTTTCCTTTTAACTTGTAAATAGAGACATCTAAAAGTGCTCTTAAAGCCGCTTACAACAATTAAGGACAAGATTTTAATAGACCATAGTTCCAGGATGTCAGCCTTAGCACTTTAAATAAAATTAATAAGTCTCACAATTACAGACGTCTTCCTGCTTAAAAAGCAAGCAAGAGCCACTCATCATCCTGAAATCCATTAGCAGAGAAGAAGATTAAGGGCCTTTTCATCCCTGCACACCAGGGCAGAAGCACCCTAATTCAGATATTAAGACTTGCAAAACTTTACATACTGGAGTGGCATTACAGGATTATTAGGAATTGCCCTTCTAATTAATGCTAGATGAGGTTGATCAATGATCACGCATTGCCTTTCTGAATTGTGTGTGGCAGTACAAGATAAGGTACTACTTCAGTCTCAAATTCCCCTTGCAATGGTATCATTTTAAGAGCAGTGAAGTTGGGCTTCGAAGGGACTCAAGAGCTGGAAAGACGCACATTTGTGTTGTGAGCGCTGTCTGCATTGAGTCAACGTGAGTGGAGAGGCCCCAGAAGCCCCATGAGGTCAATTGGGCTCTCGACATTCCTCAGGTATTTGTAGGTGTTATCCTGGTGGACTCAGACCCATCAATACTCAGGATGCTGGTCTTGTTTCCCCAGGATGTGGACCATGTTGGATTTAATACTTGTGCTGGGAGGCTGGCAGTGTGAAATTAAATGAAAACTGTATTTTGGTAAATCTTTCTTTTAAAGGAAAGCTAAATCCCCTAAGATCAGACTTTTTTAGTGCTGTGTCTGATTTCTTGTTATAGTCCTAGGGGTAGAAATAAGCCAATTAATGACTTAGATGGCATAATTTCCCATCATACATTACCTGTTGTAGGTTAAAGCACTCATTCAGTAGATAATTCCAGCACCTTGGATTTGACAGGGCACTTGTAGGAACAAAGATGTTTTAGTCCCCATATTTTCAAATATATGCAGGTGAAAGAAAATTCCACATCATAAAATAATGATACAATATTTTTAGCTCTCTCTCTTCTTCCTCACAGGTATATGTATCTCAAAGCACACATTTTAATACACTTTGTGGCTGTATATTTGTATAGCATGATTACTGCGCATACATACAGCAATTATTATGAAGATATATGCTTTATTTCTGGAACACCACAGCCTATAATATTAAACTAAAATTGCATACTGGGCAAATTTTTTCTCATGAAGGATAATGCACTAGACAGGTCAGAGGGCAAAGAGATGTCTCTTAGAGACATCTTGGAAATGTCCAGAGAAGGACGGACACATCCTCATGTACTGGGCACTGAGACAATGCCTGGCGGGTTGGGACTGGCAAAGCCTCCCAAAATTCACAACAAGAGGGTATTAGGTTATTAGTATGTTATGCTCTCAGTGGAAGGCTTGGTTCTTCCTTCACTTATGTCCTCAGTTTAACAATAATTGTAACAGTATTAGTACTGATTTTCATCAATATGAATGAGATCTGGGTTAGACCCCAAAAAGTGAGACAGAGCATGGGTTAAATGAATTCTCTCAGCCTGTAGAGCAGAGACAAGACAGCAAATGCTCAGGCTCAATGTGTTTTGCTTGCTCAACTCTACTGACTTGGGGAGCTTGGGGAAAATTGCCTCTTTTTAAAATTTATGTTCGTTCTTCACAACTGGAAAACGTTTCCATTCAGCAATGCCAGTATGAACGTGGCATTTCCTTCAGGAAATGATGCCTTCCTCTTTCAAGGGTTTTGCAAATGCACTCTATAACTAAACAACTGCAAATGAATGCTAGCACATCAAATTCCAGGAGGAAAGACAGCAGGTGAAATATTGGTTCCGCTGACTTCCACCCACTGATTATCAAATAGCAATCACCTGTGACCTAAGAGGGCTGGTTTTTAATGTAGTAATATCAACCTTTCTTAATGCATGGATTATATGTAACACAGCTCCATGAACTAGAGAAAACGCAGAGCTGCCTAAAGGTGGATGTGAGATATATGAGCTTACACAGCTTCTGAGTGATGTAACAACACTGTACATATATGGAGATGATTTAATACAGAAAGAGATACTGGCACTGTCTAACATGCACCTTCAGGTGAGTTATACTGCTGTCCATGAAAGCTGCAGCCTCAGTCCCTGACGGATGGGACAGGCCTCCTTTCTGCAGGCCATGAGGTTGATTGCATGATGGTAGAACATGTTGATTTCAGGGAATCTGGTGGAATGCCAAGGAGATATTAATCTGTAAAGGTACCCATAAAGGAAAATGAAGTTGGAGCCTGAGTGCTGAGGCTCTCCAGCCCTTTTTAATGTCATGATAAGTGAAATTTTGGGTGGACAGCTCCCACAGGCCTTGTTGTAGCAGCTCCTTGAATGCCCAGGTCACACTTTTCATGGCATGCTTCTTGGACAAGTGTCTCTGCAGTGGCACTTTCTAATGGTCAGAGTTTCTTACTTGAATGGCAGACAGTTGATGCAAAAGCAGCACACAATAAAACCACCATAGCTGTTTGCAGGTCAGGGTGGAGGAAACAATGGCAGGAGGTCCTAGCAGAAACTACAAAAGACATGAGAAGAGCTGCCACATCTACCTGGCCATGGTCTAGTGTACAGGATAATTTCATATCAGATTTGTCATTTCCCTCTGCATCTATAAATCACAGCTTTTCCCCCAAAGGACCAGGGTGGATTTTGCCCATTAGGCAGCCCAGTTTTGACCATGTTGGCCACTCACAGCCACATGCAGCTCTCTGCACAGCCTCTTCCTGTCAAGCTTCTCTCTGTAGACAGAGGAGCTGGAGAATCATATGAACCTCCCACCACCCAAGCAGTAAATGCCCTGCAACAGCCCAGGGTAAAGACCTGGTAGAACACGTGACCAGGATGGCACAATCCTGTACTCAGGACTCCTGGGCCCATCTGCCATATCGGCAATGTGATGTTGCACACAGTTGCTGTGATTTGCTCAATATCTGCCAGGGCAGGGGAGAATGTTGTGCCAAGGGGTTCTTGGCTATTCTGGGTTATGCTGAAATAGGTGAAAGTTTGCATTCATTGAATGTTTTTTCATTATTTGCCCTATTTGCTGCTGAACGGAAGTTATCCATGACAAACATTCAGTGAAGCTTTGTAAGACTACATATATCCCATAAACATAATGAAATGCTACTTCCTAAAATCTTGGCACAGCCCCTCAGAGAACTGTTACCAAACTTGCATTTTGAAAAATTCATACACGGACTAATGAAACCCTGTGGCAAAGCACAATAAAATTGTTGTTTCAGGCATGGTGGCAAGCAGAAGGATGAGCCAGCTCTATCATGGTGACTCCCATCCCCAGTAAACGGCTGCAGTTTGCGAAAGTTTCTTCTCTTCCTCTTCATTGCATGTCTCTGTATGGTAAAACAGCGATTACTACTATTTTCATTATTGTTAGTATTAGCTACTGGAGCATTACCAAATAAGAAGTGATTTCCTGAAAGAGATGCCTAACTCCTTTACCAAGATAATTACTGCAAGAGGCCCTATGGCTTATTTTATTCCCTGGCTGCTGTTTCAAGGAAGCTAAGTATTACTGCACCCATTTCTTTTTGCCGTCCTGTCCATCTTCAGTCTCAAGGAATTCCTGTAGCACTTGCAGCACCACCACCTAATTTGTAGGGCAGACTAGCTCCATAAAATAATCCCGAATAAGTTCATCTTTGAATGTGTTTCAGACCACAAGAATTTTGAAGTTTTACCATGCTAGTGGCGAAGGCTGCTATTGGGGCTTTTTGAAAGCGTGTTCAAAATTAAAGGCATTTTTATGCCAATTTAAATAAGGAGTTGAAGATAAAATTCCAGCCAAAATAGGCTAGCTCTCTTTATTCCCCAAAATAGGTTGGTTATTCTAACTGAAAAGACTACACATTAAACAAGATAGACTTGTGCAGAGAATACATTTTTCCCTGTACCAGACTAAACATTTAAATACAGGGAGGTTGTTTCTATATAAATTCCTGTTAAAGATTAATGTTAAGTGAAAAGATAGTCTTATAGCACACTTTAGGGTAAAATGCAATCAGATATTAACTACTGTAAGGAAGAATGCATTGAAATTAATGCTGTTTTCTTAAAAATATTTTAGTAAAATGTTGCTTTGTTTTAGGGACAGTTTTCCAGGCATATCTATATTGCAAACTTTTATCAAGAGTTGTACTTCAGGAAAAATATATTAGAAACATATGTTCAGTAGAGCTGAGTTTATTTATTCTCTTTTTCTGATTTACATTCAGATTATAGCATTTGGGAAAACACAGCCCAGTGGAACAACTCAGAGGAAAGCTGTAGATATCCAGGAAGATGAAGAATTTGGAGCTTACCGTAAGAAATATATCATTGTGAAAAGAGTAAAAATGGCAGTTTTTATAGTTCTGGTTGTTTTCTTGGCCTCCTCTTTCTTGTGGTCTGTATTATGCCCATAGCTTGTCTCTGAAATCCTACCCAGCAAGCTGCGAGTCTTTGAAAACTGAGCTCTGAATTCATGTAGTGGAAGTGGTGGCCTCCGAGGTTGTCCTGGTTTGAGCACCTCACATCCTGGCTGGACGCGGGGCTGTTTCTGCATGGCTTAGAGGCAACTATAAAGCTCGTGCGTGGGTTGGCAAGGGCTGGAACAAAGGCCCAAGTGTTTCTCGCACCCAAGGGCCCTTCCTGGAAACGTGTGGAGCTTCTGCATTGAAGCGTTTCCCTCAATAGGTATTTATGCAACCACACGTGCTCACTCCAGAGCCTCCCTTCACCAACATGGATCCCAAAAAGGAAAAATAACTTTGGCTCCTCATCTGCTTTGCAGCATTGAGGTCCCAAAAGGGAATTGATGTTAACTTTTTCCCTCCAGCTTCCACCTGATGAGTGAGGAGAACTTTGCTTCTCTATTTACATCTTGGCTTCTTCTGCTTCCCTTAGCCCTTCTGCTTCCCTGTTGACCCTGCTATTGAAATCTTCAAGGCTGATGGAGGTGGTTTTTCCATCCACTCAGCATGCCACAAAGCCAGGGTTTCTTGCATGAGGTCTATTGGGCCTTGCATGAGGCCTTGGGATGCCTAGGAGTTGGGTCATGGTTTGGGCAGAAGGTCCTTGCACACCTCCAAGGAAGGAAGTGACCTGAAAAGAGCAGCTGAAGTTCAACTAGCATTAGTCAAGGAAGCACTTTCAAAGACCTTTCGCTACCGCATCCCAAGAAGCAGTAGGTCAACTGGAGGCTCCACTCTGCTCCCATTGTGAGCTGGGCTGATATTTGCTGTTTAGTAGCTCTCACATATTTAATTCTGTTGGAAATTTAGCTCCATTAGTTTCCTTGCTGTGGAGGTGTTTGTGCAGTTTCATGGTGATCATTTTTGTTGTTCTGAGTTTCAGGGATGAGGAAAGAGTTTTCTGGTAGCCAAACTTTTTTTTTGACTTTGTTAGTAAAGGTATTTTTCTTCAAGCAATATATTAATAAATAAGCCAAATATGGGACAGCATGGGATACAGTAGAGACTGTTCTCAAATTATGTTTGTTTTGTCAAATCAAATCCTTCTCTTCCTCAAAATAAGGAAAAAAATGAGAACCATATATTTAGATTGTGGTGCAGATATGTTTATTGATCCTGGGCCAACAGGAATAAGGCATTAAGTCGTCTCTTCTCAACATGTTGATTCAAATATTAACTCTTGTGAAGTTAGCTATTCCCTACAAAAACAAACACAAAAGGATGATTCTTGAACAATGTAAACAAAAATGAAACTTAGTTGTCTGTTATCGCCAAAGTTAAAGACTGCCCAACAGAAATCAAGGTGCTCGATGCCTTTAATCATCTTCAGTGGTCCATTAATTATGTTATTTTTTAAAAAACCCGATCTCATGGTCCTCTGACCAAATAACTAACCACTAGATACAACTTCAAATAAAAACGCTGCATGCATAAAATAGAAAGTTAATTGAATGAAGCTTCTAACTTCAACATCTTTGATTTGTGAATACTCTGAGTAGGTGACCTTTCATTGACAACTTTTTTTCTTGCATTTATTGCATTATAGTTCTTTAAAACTCCTATTCCAATAGAACCATAACCAAAGCGTTAAAATCTGATTTATGGGAACTCCACATGCTATTTCATTCCAGTAATACCATGGTCATAAAATATTTTGGCTATGTATGCACATAGGGCTCTTCCCCATGCTTGGAGATGGACTCTCGCACTCTTGAAATTGAAGCAGCCCTTTTGTGGGTGCTGATGTTCACCCACATCCTGTGTGGCTTTATCTCCACTACAAGCTGCAGTGCCAGCCTTCATTCACGGCCATCCTCTTTGACTTCAGTGGCTACATTTATCATGGAATTGCTGGAGAGGGTTTGCTGGAAAGGGCCTGCAAAAGAGGGGAGATGAGGCTGTGTGTTTTTTTTTTTTTTCCACCCCAGGATTCATGATGTGGTGTGTGCTCCCCCTGCAACCTTGCCAACTCCTTCCTACAGTCTTGGAGGTGGTTTTTAAATGTCTCAGGGCTGATTGCTTAGGAAATGGGAACCTGATGGATTTAAATAGGGCTCAGTGGTCGTGAGAAGATGGGAATGTGTGCTCTGCCAGGGTTAAGGAGGATGTGATCCTTGGAAGGTAAGTGGACATGACTTAGGCTCTAACTCACCCTGAATTGTAGGTTAGGTCCTCAGCACACTGCTAGGACACCATACAGTTTCTTGATTCATCAGCACTTTTTCCCACAATACCACTAATTTAGTCATTTTCTCATCTATACATGACCTGGCTTGAGATATGAGTTGCAGGAAGTTTAATTTAAATTTCCCAGTTAATTAGAGTAGACTGTGACTGCCTTTTTGGTCAAATCTTTGTCTCATGTGCTGTAGGCTGATATAATCATCTCCCTGTAATCAGCTGAGCTACTGATGCATTTCTTGAGTAGGTTCCAGTTTAACAGCTACTGTGTTTGATTCCACTCCCATCCCTCCCCCTCAAACCAGGGTGCCTTTTGTTTTGATTTGGTTTCTGAGTCCCAAATTCACTTTTCTTTTCCCTAGCATTTTTGCTGAAGGAAAAGGTACAAACTTCAGGAGTTTGATTCTCATACACCATGGCCAAACCTAGATGTCAAGAACATCAAGCAAATATTAAAACATGCAAGGCCAGGGAGGGTCCTTGTGGAAAGATGCTTCAGGATATCCCCAACATGAGAGCCGTGACCTAGAGAGAGCTAGAATCTCCCAGGCTTTGTTTTAGGATGCACTGTGTGGTTTCATACCGTGGAGAGTTGAGGAGAACAACTTGAAATTGAAACAGAACTACATCTAAGCCGATGGCCAATGTTAATGGTATGATGACAACTGGCATGCCAATGGGTAGACACCAAGTGGATGAGCATGGTGGTGGCATGCCCAGAGGCACAGGGTGAATACTGTAATGGTGCATGTGATGGGCCAGGGGCATGCTGAACATGCTGAGGTGAGAAGGTGGCCAGATTATCCACAACAGGTAGCCAACAGCAGCTTAGACATGAGGTCTTCAGGGCCAAGGAAGCAAACATAATTCCACAGCACTACTTGGAGGCCTTTCCCATTGGACTTGGCACAGAGTTCAGTGTCTAACCTGCCTTTGATGGCAATTGCTTTGCAGCGCTTGGCACAGCAATGAGGCTGCAGGCAGCGTCTGCCACTCTCATTTTCTATGGTGAGAGCCAATTCCGAAAGGGAAACTCCAACTTGCAGCGGTTACTGTGGCGGTGGTTTCCTGTGGGTTGGCCGTGGGAATTGATTTTCACGCTTGGTTCTTGGTTTTGGCCAGGCTGCTTTGCCTTCCCTACCCCTGTTGGTGGTCCTGCATGGGAAATATCTCTGCCTAAAGATGTGGTAGATCTGCTCAGTATCCCATGCCTTCATCTCCATCCAAAACCTGTGCCAAGCAAGGAGATTAAAGCCACTATTCCTGAGAATTGCTTATCAAAAATAACTAATTTTCCTGTTGAATGTAACTTAGTCCCAGTAGCATATATATCCTGAGATGTCCTCCCTTCCTCACTTTTTTTTTTCATATCAGTGTGGCTTTTCAATGCCATTGTTCATGCTTTTCACTCTCTGCTGATGCCTGTTTAAATATAACTCCTGCTCGCCTCTTATAAAGTCATACAAATTGACATATAGTTTATTTTTGTCCTTTCTCCCCTCTGACTTGTCCTCTTCTAGGTGACTGCAATACTTGGCTGAAAGTCTCCAGCTTTTCCCAGGACACTGGGAAAAATAAACCATTATTATATTTTATTCATTTCAAAAGAAAAATTGGAATTGAATCAGCTCATTTTTTGTTTTGATTTGTTTTGGTTTGTTTTTTTGGAGACTTCTCAGGACAGAAGATGTTTAAAGCTGTTAGCTGAGAATGAAAAGCTTAACTGAGAATAAGCCTTTTCCAAAGTGCACCCTTGTGCAAGATAACCAACTTAATATAAATCTGATTTCAGTGTGGGATTAATAATAGTCCCGGAGACTGAAATACATGACCTATAGGTAGTAGTAACTTGAGCTTTTTCTCATTGATGAGTTCCAGTCCTAACCAGGAAATATCAATAACAGAAAAGAAAAAAAGATTCTTTTTTTCATGACCCAGACACTTTGGTGACAGTGCTGCTTGCTATGTCACTCGGGACGTAAAATGAGCATTTGCCGACTGAGAGGCAAAGCAAGATCATGAGATCTGCTTCACTGCCTGGCAAACAGGGTCTGTTGTAATGACTTTTAATCACTGTGTTTGAAGCGTCTTGGTAACCTAGGAATAAAAAGCAACCTAGCTACTCGCCTAGGAGGTAGATCTTGCTTTCAGTGTGTATTTATTGAATCCTTTCTCTGTCTGGGAAGCTGAACAAGTCTTTGTTTTTGTTTTCGTGCAGCCCCAGGTTGGCAGAGAGTGCTGCTGCTGCTGAGGCTACCACCGACTTCCCACTCCAGAGAAGGACTCTCCTTTCAGCCAGCACCACTTGGGACCCTTGAGTGAAGATACAGCACGAATGCTCGTCTAATGACTTCTCTAGACCTTCTGACAAATCAGCTGAGCTACTCACAGTAATCTTCAGTGCCTGGTTCGGCACTTTACAGAGTTGATAACTTTTGCATTTTTCTCATTTGTGAGCGTTATAAAACATGTGATTCCTAACATCAGTGCAGCTCAAGTTCCTTCCTCTACAACAGTTTTGAGGCAAAGCAGGCAAACAGAAGCCAATAAATTATCTCAAGGTAGTTTAAAGAAATAAATTCATGACATTGCAAGTCCCCTGTGCTTCGTGCTGGGCAGGAATGGCCGCCCAAAGGATAGCAGGTCTGCTCAGGGAATTTCAAGCTGTAATTTATTGCTGACCTTCAATTAATCATGCTTTGGAAAGACAGTTCCCAACAAAAGTGCTTCATTTTGATTCAAACTTGAGCGCTACTTATTGGGAGATCTACTCCAGGTAGCTGGAATAAGCAGACTGCCATAGGCAAACTGAACCTTAGCAACTTCTGGCAAATTTGGAGCAGTTGTGGCCTAAAGGTCACAGTGTCTAGAAGCAAATGCATATTACAATCTACTCAGCCTGGTTTCTCCTCTTCCAGGTTAAGGCTGTGGCAATTGTATCTTCTTGCCAAAAGGTCTTTCCCTAAGCAGAAACAGCATGGGGCTTCAGGGAAAAGAGTGAACGTGCATGGTGGATTTGCTGTGCAAGCAAGTGTATTGTATGGGAGTAAAAACATACCATTTGTAGTGTGTTTCACCTGCTTCTTAAATAAAAGTGGCTGAGGAGTGGGCAATAGTCTTCTCAAAATGCTTCTAGAAATCAGTGGGGTGACAACACAACAGATGCCTGAAGAATCTAAACCGGCTGTGTTTTAATTTTCACCACTTTCTAACCAGAGATACAGAATTTATTCATATCCCTTACCTCAAATGACCTTTCCAGGAGGCTCGATCATTTGCATTTTGATGCACTGGCATTTTCGAAACTGAAGAGACATAAAATTTGTTATCACTCTCAGCAACAGTGTTGCTAGGGGCAACACTAATAAAATTGCTTATTCGCATCCATTTCTGCATACAGCAGAGGGCGGTGTTTCTGTGTGAAAAAAAATGCATATTTATAGACAAAATAAAAAATCTCTCTTGAACCTTGAGCAAAAATTGGGGTCTGTGACTATCGTTTCACTAACAGCCATGGCAGCAGTATCAGTCACATGCTTTTCCTTAGCTATCTGTAAATTCTCTTGCATCTGACTGTGTGTTATTGGGAAAATGCCTATAGTCTATTTTAACTTGTTCTAGACAATCCCTGTCCCAAAGGACTTGTGATTTCAAAATACACCTTCTGATGCATTGCTGCTGTCCTCCAAGACAGTACAACCTTCGGTGGCTCCAATTGCTCAGGATACTGCCAGTGCTGTTCTCAAAACCGTGAAAGGAAAACCAGGAACTTATGTATTTCTAATGGTTGCTTAGATGAGAAAATCAAAATGCAGTCGAATTCTTGTCGCTCATTTCCTTAGCTGAACTCTTTTAACGAAAGGAGTCTGTCTAGCTTCAGCCTAGCATTAGACCATTTTCCCTTAACCCAGACAAGAAGTTATTTAAGTTCTTGTGAATAGTGAATTCCCTTTTAAAGTGAGAATGAGAAAGCAGTGCTGTGTAGTGGGGGCAGGACTTGAGATGAATCTCTGGGGAGACCTGCAAGACACTTGGCTTCTTCTTCCAACTTCTCCAGTTGCAAAATGAGCAGGGTGATTTTGTAAGGTATTTCTGAACCTCAAGGAGTAAAGTCCTTTTCCTGTGCTCAAAAGCTAGCCAAGATTTCTGCTCTTGTTTTTTGCAGTCCAATCCCAAATCCTTTCTTGGAGAAGGACATGCCCAGTGGCCATCCCTGGGTCATTGCTGGTCTCTAATGGATCACTGTCCCCAAGGGTTTGCGGGGCTCAGGTTACATATGACAGCTTGCCAGGGCTGGCGTTTCTCCATCAGTGGCTGACAGGAACCCAAGAAGGAAGAGACAAATCAGACAATTAAATTTTAGGTTTCTGGATTTAAGAGGAAACTCTCTGACAAATCAGACAAGAAAATGACATGTTGAAAGGAATAGTGAATCCGCTGGTGGGCTGATGGGTTCCCTGCTTCAAGCTTCCATTTTCTGAACTCTTTGCCAGAGGGAAAAAAAACATCCTGCTTCTTACTGAGAGAAAAGGCATCTGCAAGGTGCCTTGCAGAAGGAAGCCCCAGGCAAATCTTTCCTTGCCATATAGCTACTTCAGGCAATGCTTTATGAAGACTTTCGAGCCTAATTGTATGAAGCATCCTTTGAAAAAGAAGGACTCATTTGCTGCCTGAGAGTGGCTTTCAGACTGTGCTTCACTGAGAACTGGTATTAGTGCTCTACATTAACTTCCCTGGCTGCTGTGGCATCATTTGAGCATGGGAACGGGCTCAGCTGCAGTCACTTCTACGTATGGGCACCTGAGCAGCAGGACCCGAGCACAAAGGTTTGGCTTGTGGGTGCGTGTGGTAACCCCTGCAGTTAGCTGTAACCTCCAAGAGCCAGGTGAGCTCACCATCTATTTTTTGTTGAGCAAACATCTTGAATAACTTCATTATGTTAAATAGGAGCCCTTATATTTACACAGTATTTTTGTTTTAAATAAGTGTCTTGAATTAAAGGGTAGAAGGTTGTGGGGCAATAAAATGGTGCTGAGAAAACAGAACAGTCTTAGAATAAGGAGGAGGGAAAAACGTAAGGGAGAAAGGAAAATAAAACAAGCAGCTAAAGCACTGAATAGACTATAAAATAGCACCAAAATCTAATGCAAGGTTAAATTCAAGAGTCAAGCAGCAAATGGACTTTCACTGCCTCTGACAATAAACCTCTTGCAGTATCCCTGGCTTTGGAGGGAACTTCATGGTGCTCCAGAGTAGTCTACGTGCCCACAAATACTTTCAAGAGACAAACAGACAGTAAGGTTATAATCATGCCCAAATGTTAAGAATTCATTTGCGTGGAAAGTCTGGTGTTACAATCACTTTGAGATGTCTGTTAGTTTAGCAGGGAGGCTTCTGGCTGAGGCCATGGGGTCCTAGCATGGCTCAGGGCAACACCCGGTTTCATACGGTCAGGGAGGCAGTTCTGCCCTGCACAGCCCTGACCCATCAACACCGCTGCTATAACAGACTTTGCCGTGTAACACGCATTTGTTGATTTTTTAAAATAACTTCACCTGTAAGGGAGTTACTTATTTATTCAGCCCTGAACTGCCATTGGCTGCATTGATTTACTCCTTGAGTGCAGTGATTGCAGGCTGGGGCATCTGTCTTTACTTAAGATGCAGCTGAAGGCTGTGGAAAGCTGTCGTCTGACCTTGGCATGCTTTCAGCCCAAGCCTGGATTCTGAGCTAGGTGCTGCTATGCTGAACTGATGTATGGGGACGGCAGGACTGTCCCCAGGAAAGAGGAGACTTGGAGCTTTTCCCTCATACCTCTTCTCATGGGTGAAGTCACTAAGGAGTCATCAGCTCACAGTGGATTATGGTGGGGCATCAAAGGTGTTTGTACTCCCTATAGAACTCTGAGGGTCCCTTACCAGCAAATAATAATAATAAATATTACTGGGTAGATTCTTTATGCCCTTAATGACAAACTTTGGGGTGAGCCTTGGAGGTCAGGGCTCAGATGTTCTTGTTGGAGAACCAGGGTGAAACCTGTCCAGGGGCTGGCTGTGAATGTTAATGAAATGTTCACAGGTACTGATTTATCACAGTCTATCACTGATTTATCAGCTATTCACCTTTATTTTCTGAGACTCTTTAACAATTGAGGAAGTGATAATTGCTGCTTAGATTAATGCACTAGAGTAGTCAAGTACTTCTCTCTATTCTTCAAGGTGTAAAGTCATTTCAGTGAAATGTAGTTATATAGAGAAATGAAAGATGAAATCATATGACAGCACAGTGTGCGTATTGAGAAAAGTTATCACATGCCACTAGAAAGTCCCAGGGGAAAAAATGAGTTAATTTTATAAATCACAGGTTGTTTTATAAATCATTTTATTAGTAGATGTCATAATTTCTGATTGACAGAAAATTTAAACCAATTCTTATGTCACGTGTGTTTAGAATTTTGCTTGTGGCTTCTTCTTTGCCAACACATGGCTAAGAAGAAACATACCACTTAGGCAAACTAGATGAGCTTTTTGGCAAGACAGTTTCATTAGATATAAAGCTCCATGGTTTTTGAAAATTAAACTGAAAATCATTTTGGACACTTCCTTTGGGCTTCTCTTTTTCCTGTTGAAAGACCACAATGTAATGCATGGCTGAGTCTTCAGAATGATCTGCCCAATTCTTAGAACAAAATGGAGATAACATAATGTGGGAAAACAGTCTGGTCCTCATCAGAGCCACAATGGATTTGAATGGATTTTGGTGAATGAGACGGTTATTTTTAAGCTGCTTATTTTCAGGTAACCTTACACATGCACCAGAGCAGACAGCTTATCCTACTGCAGCTGTACCAGATGATCACTCTTCTCCTGGGAGGTGGCATGAAATAAGCTCTACCAATAAAACTGGGTTTGCCGGCAGAAGTTACTTCCATGCCAGGAGTACTTTGCAATGCTGCCAAAGTGGGAATGTGGAAGTGATTTGCTCTGTGCACCCCACAAGCCCATGGCCATGATGGATGCGTCTCCCTGCTCAAAGTACACCCTGTCCCCACCTGTGCTTTAGGAGATGGTCTCCAAATAACCTGTGGAGACCTGAGGATCTTTTCCGACCACCTTACCCAAGCTCTTCAAGGAAGCAGGGATAGGTGGGAGATGCAGGTGATGAGTGAAGATTGCGAGGGTTTTTCTTGTGATTCTGACATATGATGGCTATTGCCATCATTTTTCCTGGCCCTTCATCTGCCCCTTAGATAAACTTATATTAGAAGCCAGAAAAGCATCATTTTATTGGGAGATCTAGCACCACACTAAGTTTTGTCTATGGCCATCCTAGTGACATTGCCTCTGACTTCTCTATTCATTTTCTACTGAATTTGATGAAGTCCAGGTATGCTAGTATGTGGTGGAATAACAGCTCTGAATGTTTCCAGGTGATAATACATTAAATTAAAGCCAGTGTTACTTTTTAAGAGACCAAAAATAAATTGTAAGTTTGGATATTAGGATTTTATTTTACTACTTTTTTGAGCATCACATGTGAGATTTTAGAGTTACCTTCTAACAGAAGCAAAACAAGCAAAAAAAAATGTGACTTCAGCTGTAGCTTCCTTTAGCAAAGCATTAAACCTCAGAGCCCAGCAATATCCCCTCAATTTTACATTATGCTCAGAAAGAAACCTTGCTTCTTGAGGAGGGGCTTTTGAGTGGGAGGCTCTGGGCAGCCTTGCAGAAGTGAATGCATTGAGAAAATCCCGAGCGATTTCCTTCTCTGAGTACTATTACTTGCTGTTTGAAGCAAGAGTGCAGTCTCCCTGCTGCTTGAGCTGCAATCCAGCATCGTTAACCAATAGGACTGTTAAGAAAGTGAAGTGGCTAAATTGTCAACTCTTGTTTAGAAGCTACCCTGATTAGAATATCCATTAGTATAAATTGTATTTTTATGGTTAACCCACTGTGCTAGAAATGAAACTGCATTAAGCTATTGCACTCTTTGCAGCCACTAAAGTGAATTACCTGGTGCATCTGTTTAACAAACTGTAAAACCTGAAGAGTTTGGCAATTATTATTATTTATTTTATGCATTTTAAAACTTTTCTTTGACTAATGTGTAGGCATGGCAGGGCTTTGGTTTGCAACAATATACCCAGCTGTATTTAAACATATTTTCAGAGTGCCAAAAATAGGATTTTAAAAAAATCTACGGTTCTAACTTCACAGTACGCAATGCCATAATCTTTTTTCCTCTAATCTTTATGCTCTAATGCTAAAAGGCTAGGAACTCTTTCTGTTTATGCAAAAGATGATCCATTTAAAATGGCTGAAAACTGCGTTACAAATTTGTCCATTCAGATCAATGCTGACAGCTTAGAATCATAGAATCATAGAATCACGGAATGCCTAAGGTTGGAAGGGGCCTCTAGAGGTCATCTAGTCCAACCCCCTGCACACGCAGGGCCACCTAGAGCACATGGCACAGGGCTGCATCCAAGC
>JAWLRI010000564.1:1178283-1208094 GCA_034781795.1 Crypturellus tataupa | reverse complement strand
ATGGCAGCGCTCCAGTCGTGCGAGCTATCCCACCACGTCTCTGTGATTCCAATGAGATCATGGCGCTGGGACCGCACCCAGATCTCCAGTTCATCTTGCTAATTCCCCATGCTTCGCGCATTGGTGTACAGGCATTTCAAGGAAGTAATCGAGCCTGCAGGTTCCCCAGGAGGAGTGAAAGAGTGCCCTCTATAATCATCTCCTATCCTCACTTCCCCACTACCATACTCCCACTGGATGCCATCTGACCTTGGCTGTGTGGAACTGATTGCCCTGTCTGTGTGACACTCCCCTTCTCCCATTCTCATCTAGTTTAAAGCCTTTCTAACCTGGTTGGCCAGCCTTTTGGCAAGGAGATGTGTGCACCTCTTGCTGAGATGTTTCCCATCAGTCCCCACTAGCTGGTGGTTGTAAAAGAGTCCCATGGTCATAGAAACCAAAACCCTGTTGCCAAGCCCAGTGCAGCCAGCTGTTAATCTGCCATATCCACCTTCTCCTCCTTGAATCCATTCCTCTCGTTGGGAGGATCGAGGAGAACACTACCTGGGCTCCCATACCTTTGACGGCTGTCCCTAGGGATCTGAAGTCACACTTAGCTTCTATTGAATGATTTAATGCATTTTTTCAAATGCTAACCAGGAGAATGACTTTACCCCTAAAAAAATCAGTCAAACAATCAAACAAAACCCCCGCACTTTGAAAAAGTCTTTTTAATTTTCTTTCTGACTCATGGGGAAAGTTTTTTTCTCATTACTGCTGTACGGGCATGTCCATATGATGAGTAGCAGAAGCACCTGAGCTGGTGCTGCCCGCGTTAAGTCAATTCTCATCCTGATGCACTTTGTGAAGTGCTTGGAATAGCATCCATGGATTTGTGGTGTTGGATCTCCAAGATTTTGAGCATGTCTATGTAATAGCTTACTGTGTGGTGTAGAATTATTTATATCCCACATCTCTGTACCATCTTATAGTGTTGTCCTCACTCTGCTGGCTCCTCTTCTAAGCAATGAATAATACTAAATCTTGCATTTTTTCCTTCCAATTTGTGCAAAATTCTGAAGTTCTGAGTTCCTGCAAGCATGTGACTGAGTGGAATGTTGGCTTGCATAGAAGAAATGCATGTTTTTTTCCATAACTTTATAGGCAAGAGCTTAACAACCTGACTCAGGTTCCCTAAAGGCCCAGGAGCTGAGAGAGAGAGAAAAGAACCTTTTAAGCTTTGTGGTTCCTTGAGAAGGGCAAGCCCATTCCTACATCCATCCCTTCTCCTTGTTTTCCCTGCTGTCTTTAGGTCTCCTCCAAGCCCACGGCAGAGCATACCCCTCATGTCCCACTTTATCTCCTTCCCTTGAAGAACTACAGTGGTCTTTATGGAGCTTGTAGAGCATGACAGATACTATCTGTCCTGGGGATGTCCTGAATAATGATTCTCTTCAGTTTAGTCTGTATCTTTGCTCTTCATTAAGGGACCACACAAAAAAGCAGCAGTGTTTTATTTTTGCTTGAAGTATCTAGGCAAGAACTCGGGACTTGCACCCATGCCGCTCAGGGTGCTGTGGGAGGAAATAAAAACAGCAGCATCTGCTGCTGCTGCTTTGCCCAAAATTCCCAGATGCCAGCAACTTCTTGAGACATTCACAACCACTAGACTTGCATTGAAAACAAGCAAAAATGCTGAGAACTAGAGTCTGCTGATTTTTACTAATACACAGTTCTACTTTCTTCCCCACTCCTCCCCTTCTCCTGAAGAGCTTGTGCTTGATGGGGAAGGATGGATCTTTCTTGATTCCTGAATCATCACTAGTATTGTTGCCTGCACCAGCTGCAGGATTTCAGGCCATTGATGATCCTTAGCCAGTTGATATTTTCCCATCTTTGAGCTTGCAGGGCTGGTAGGAAGAGCATGCAGGCCTTCCTCCTTGACCAGGAGGCTGTCCTGCACAGTGGGTCAAGCTGGGGCTTGAAGGTTCCTATTTTCGGCTTTATCAGGTGTTTCTTCAGAGCACAGTCATGCTTCCCTTCTCTATCCAGGCTAGATTGCTTAATGCTAGAAATGATGGGATAAGGTTGGCTCTCTGGTACAATTAAATACAATGGGAAGTCAGGAATGGATCAGGAAACACAACTGACCTGGCTCATTTGTGGTGAAGTCAAACTCTTACCACAACGAAGGAATGCCTTCACTTAGGATTGCACTGTTCAGGCATGTCACTGGTACAGATATTATGCAGGCCATGAATCAGTGCTTAAAGATTCAAGGCTGCAAGAGCTGAAGACTTTTTAAGCCATGGGGCTAAGAGTACTGAGTCAGTGATTTCTCCTGAGGTATAGTTTCAAAGGAAAAAAAAAGTTATGTTTTGTAAAGTAGGAATGTTTAATATTCCTTGCCAGAATGGCTTTCATTTCCTCCTCTTTGGATGGACAATGTTCCTCTGACCTGTTATTTGTCAATTAACTTTGAGATGGCTGCAGCCACACTTTGGACAGGTATTTTGAACCTGATGAGCAGACATCTTAGGAAAAGGCTTAAGTACAAAGATACAAAAGGTAACAAATAGTCTGTAGTTAATAGAAAAAAAAAACAAAGAATTTGTGTATTTAACAGAAAAACAAACAAACAAACAAACCAGCAACAAATGTCTTGATTTGTTGCATTGCCCCTATTGAAAGGATCAACTGCAGTATTACTAATGGTACCAGGGGAATAGGGCCTGTGGTTTGGATTGAAAAGGAACAGGCTATAATATTTGATAAATATTTTCAGTTAGCTTGACCTGATGAAACTCATAGGACACTTAAAAAAAAAAGAAAAAAGGTTAGTTCAGTCTCACATATCAGTGGTGGTTCTTGCAATATCATGGAGAACAGTCCTTGGCTAGCAAGTTCTGCAGGAGGTGAAGTGGTAAATGGAATGTAATTTGAGTTTTAACTGCAGATGAATATGGGACTGTTGCAGAAGCCACTATATTAGGAACAACTGCATCTTGATGAAGCAATTATGGAATGGATACAAAATTGATTAGATAACCATATCTGCAGAATAACTATGATTCCCTGTCAAAATGGAAGAGTGCATGGAATGGGGCTCTGTGAGGACCGGCCCTTGCTCTGATGGCCTCAACTATTTTAATTAATGAGAGTAGGCTTATTAAATTTGCAGTTGGTACAAATCTGGGATGGGTTGTTAAGGACAGTAGAGCACAGGATTAGGATTCAAATTGATGATGACAAACTGGACAAATGGGAAGGTAATTCAATAAGGGCACAAACAAACATCTAAATATAGCGAGAAACAATTAGCTGTACCAATGCAAGCTGAGGAAGGATGGCCCGGTGTACTGTGCTGCATAGTGGGGCCCGGGGCAGTGACGGGCTGGCGGCTGCCTGGGGGCACAGGCAGCTGGAAACTCGTTTTACAGTGATGGGCTGTGCAATGCGTGAGATGAACTTGCTCTGCCCATCAACAGGTGTAGGTGTTAGTTGTTAGGTATGGACCAGGTGGACTGAGCTTAGAGAAAAAGAACAGGAATGACCAGAGGCTTGGAAATGTGGACTTGCAGAGAATACCTCATCAGTAATAAAGATGAGTTTTGCTATATGCTATCAGTCACCAAATGTGCAAGACAGCACTGCCAAGGAGAAGGGTGCAGGACGTGTGTTCTGAGCCTCATGATCCTGTGGATGTGCTGGGAGAGTGGTTAGACATTAGGAACATGCTGTTTCTGTAACTCCTGCCACAGAAGTGGAAAGACATCAAAGGAGGTGGATGCCAAAGAAGAGAAACAGCTTTCTGACCCCAACCTTTGTGTGCTACTGAATGGATCACTTGGTGCTTGACATTTGCTGGTAAAAGGGTCTTTAGCCTAGCTGGAGAAGGATGTGCCCTGCAGCTCTGTGTGCGCTGGGTGGCCGTTGCCTTTTTGCAAACCTGCTCCAGACGGTTTGCACGTGTGCGGGAGATGTGCCTGCTTCCTCCTAGATTGGTGAACAAATCCACCATTTAATCTGGGGGCCGAAGTTTCCAGTCTGAAAAACAGATATGATAACAGAAGGAAAAGAACAGAAAGCCATTAATATTTTATAAAGCATTCAAACAGCATAGTGATGAGTGCCATAGAAAAGCCTCTGAGGAAATAAGCAAATTTCTGTCTTTGGAGCAGATGTTGAAATAATTATACTAAATGAGGCACAAGGCCACGCACTGAACAGCCAGAACAGAACGGGCTATTGAATTGCCACTTGCTCACTGTGCAGCTTCTCTTCAGTGCTTTGGGAAGCAGAGAGCCTGTGGAAAAAGAGTGGGCTTGGAAAGGTAACATTAAAATGCAGACGTGCATCATCTGGTTTGGAAAGGACACTCTATCACCTCCTATCTTCTAAGACCTTGACTTTGCAATCTAACAATCATATAATGGGTATCACAAGGTAGACTTCTCTGAGGGGAAAAATATTGAGTCTATAAAGCTAAAAATACAATTCGTTGTGCTGGGCCCCAGTGATATATCAGCTGTAGAAGGCAAGGTACAATATATTTTAGCAATAAAAAATGGCATAAATGTTGTGTTAAGACTAGACAGTTAAAAGCATAATATAGTTGCTGTGCTCTTTACAAAGGCAGGCACCAATATTTACACCAAAATTTTAGGTACGGGGCCTCAGGGCTTTTGCAGGATGGAAAATGCTGATCCATGTACTTCTGTGAGCTCTGTCCTGATGCATAACAGCAGCGTTCCTGTGTTTTCAGCAAAGTTCAGGCATCAGCTCAAGGGCTCTTCCACATTGCATCAGATCACTTCTGCATTGATTGAAATACAAAGTCAGTGTGAAAAGGAATATAAAAAAAATCCCAAGCCTGTCGATAGCTTATTCTTGATCATGGTTGAAATAGTGTGGCACTGATCTGATATATTCCAGGCAAACCCTTAAAATAAAGGGCAGCTTAGTAAACTATTTTCTCAGCAAGCCCATGAGAAATCATTCTGCATGATATGCAAAGTCTGAGGAGTGAGGACATTGAAAATCCATAATGTTTTATGTGTGTGTTTTTTGTCCCCTCCTCAGAAGCTCAACTGTGCAGCAGAAACACTCACTGTAATCTTGTAATGTGGAAGAATCGCAGTGTGTGATATTTATTTCAAATGGTGATTATGTTAATATTTTGCTTTAGCAACTTTCTTCTAAGGACAGAGCCAGGTACTGGCATACTGGCATTTATAGAGTTGCTTTTGTTCTTTCAAATTTCCTCCATTCCCAACTAGTAATTTATAAACCTGCCTGATACATAAGGATTCCAGCAGGTCCACAACAAAAACCAAGGCAATGAACCTCTCCAACTCATTTTGGTCATACATGCTGATGGGTCTGGTGACTACAACCAAGTAGAGCTGCAAACTCTTAATTCTTAATACTTTTTACATGAGTTGGGTAAAATGGCATTGGATAGATAACTTATTTTCACCCATTCCCTCCTCTGGTGTTGCAGGGATACAATTCTGCTTATATTCATATTTTGAATTTGGCTGTATTTATTCAGATGTGGCATTTGGTGAAAATGGACAGCCAGCAAGTAGGCAAGGGTGATTGCATAAATCTTGTTTTCATAGGGAATCTTGCTAACAAATATTACAGTGACGCATAGCAGTTCAGGTAATCAAAACACCACAGGTAGCACAAAAACAGCATTTTAATTCTGCCTTTCATCCTGTTTGAGGTGCTAATCCAGATGCTGCAATGCACACCGGCGTGTCGGGGCATGATCACGCCTTGGGCTTGTGGGTTCTGCAATGCCACATAATAAGGAATAGAAGAAACAGAGGTACTTTGAGATTCCCCTCCTGGGTGCATATACTCTGCAAACACAAAAATGCAGACACAGTCCAAAACTGGAAGTTAAAAACTTGTATAATTAAAACAATGTTAATCTAAGCTTGCTTACAGGTTGGACCTAGACTCAACTCTTTGTTCCTGCCATCATGCATGTATATATATATGCATATACATATTTAAATTTATATATATATGAATACATTTTACTAGTAACTTTCCTTTTTCAACACCTGTCTCCTTTCTACTTCAGCCACCTTGTGGCTAGCAGCTGCGGGCCTGCCGAGCAGGTGTGGAACTGCCCGAGCGGGAGGGACGAGGCGGACCCAGCTGCCCTGTTCACCGCAGCAGCTTCCCATCCTCTCGACAGGATGAACTCTGGTGTTACTTCCTCTTCCACGTGTGGACTCACACTTTCCTTGTTACTCTGGAAAAGAACAGAGGTACTCAGAGCTATGCTCCAGCTGCACACCACATCTTCCTGTTTTAAACTTAAGCTAACATCTTTGCTTTAGGAAAATCTTGTGATTCTGCAGTAAAAACCTTTTCTCTGATCACTTGAGGCTTATTTTTTTGAGTTTTGGAAATGCGTCTCTAGTTTTTTGGCTTTAGCTGGGTCCATCTGATTTTCAACCACATCATCAGCCCCTTGTTGGTTGATTTTCCCTCAGCTTTCTCCATTAGTACTCAAAGGACCTTTCAATACATTAGTGAACTCATAGTATAAAACATGCAATATCTTTCAAACACTTGCTCTTAATTCAGACTTCAATATGCTTAGGGACAGTGCATAAAAACACAAGCAGAGATTTAAGAATTTGCTGCTGCTATCTTAACCCACAGAAAATGAACCTAATGAGAGCTATATTACCTTTATTGAAATTAGCTACAGTATCGTGTAGGGCTTTACACATAGTCTTTGTTATATATAATTAGCACTTTGACTGTGCACACATCAGATGTTGATTGAATGGAATTACTCATTTAACCCTTTAGCCTCCACATTGCCTCCCTCTTTGTGTTCTGTAGTGACATCTTCAGGAAAGGGCAGGACAATTTCTGTTTCTGCCAGAGTACTTTGAAGCTCGGTGTGATGTTCAATCAAAGTGCTGAGAGCACACTTGGTTTTCCAATGTAGGCAAGAGCAAGTCTTATGTTCCATCACTGGCTTTGTGTTCTCTGCTGAATCTCCTCCTTCTGATACGTCTTTTTTGCATCTAGTAGTCATACCATGAGTTTAAATATCTCTTTGACAATACGTGGATAGGAGAGTGCTTAGTCAGACCCTTTCAAGCAGTTTATTTGAGGTGTTCTCCGACTGTTAGCATGAAAAGAGTAGTACTTCTCTACCGGATTCTTTTTATTTATTTATTTATTTATTTTAATTGTGATGTCTTTCTTTTTTCTTTATTTCAAAGTTTCCATTTTGAGATTAAAATTGGATGGTTGAAGATCTAAATCTATAAATATGAACTTCTGTCTAAGGAAAAGCATACCCTGAAGGAAAAGCATGGAGTGAGGAGCTCTAAGCAGTCCGCAGTGACTGAGCATGGTGTTGCTCTGGGCATGAGCAGCTGAGCAGGGTGTTGCTCACTCTTTCTGCAGGAGCTCCCCTGCGCCTTCCCACCACGGCACGCTGAGCTGAGACTTTGGCCATGATTTCCACCCCTGGCACCAGCCCCTTGGCTGGAAGGCTGTGCTGGGGTGAAGATGATGCTTAGATGGTGGAGGCCAGGGCTAGGGACCCAATGGCCCATGGAAGCCCATGCCAGTTTGCCCCATGAACACCTGCATCTTGAAGGACGTATGCTGCCTGCTCTGTCATCAATTGTCAAAAAAAGCTTTATTACCCTCCATGAAGCAATAGCAGGAGCACTGCTATGAGCTAAAACTTCATTTCCTGACCCTAGCGTGGCTCAGCTCTTATGGAGGGTAGCTTGACTTCACCGGCACTTATAGACATCAAAAGAAAACCCAGCCTGGGTTGAGGAGATGGTGTGTCCAGCAGCTCTGCTGTGCAGCAACATGATGAGCCTGAAAGCTGGAGCCAAGTCTTGCCTTAGCCTTTCCTCCAGGCTTATGAGGAAATTAAAGCAAACTCTTGGTTTTCTCTATTGCCTGGCCCGATGTTTAAGAGGGGTGTTTTGTATGAAACTGAAGAGTGATTTGCATACACTTTCTTTGCTCTCACAAGTCTAAACAAGTCCTTCCACCTCTCTCTTTAGACGATCACAGTTCTGGATTGCTCATTTTGTCCTTACTGAAGCTTAAGTTTTCTGCATGAAATCCTAAAATCTACCCCAAGAATGGCAGGAGAACATTAGAGACCCAGGTGTCTGGGTGTTCACCCCTGTCCCATCAGTATACTTGCTCTTTTTGGAACAACAGCGTAGAACTGCCTTGAGTGGTTTGACTTTCTGTTGTTCCTCTTGATGTTCATTAGTAATGTCATAGAACTAAGAAAATAGAACTAAGATGCTCTCTTCCTTTCTCCTGCTTTGTTTGTCTTATATCTATTAAAAAGCTCGGGAGTGGATATATTACTTGTATGTCACAAGGTTTTCATCTACTGGTATGTCACAAGGTTATCATTTCTTCATCTGAGGCATGAAACGCTTCATAGTAGGACCAAAGCCCCAGGTAGGGCATTATTTCCTTGTGCTTCTTCCCTTCTGTCTGTTCCTGGGCTCGTTTTGGCTCAGACCTTCTGTGCTAAGATGTTTGGTGTTCCCATCTCTGCCTCCAAAACATCCCCAGCTCCCCTGTGCTAGAGATGAAGAAAGACTTGCGTTGGGCTCATTGCCCCTGGTCATCATGAAGCTTTCAAAAGGAGGACAGATAAGGGCAGCAAGAAGGAACGGCTCCTTGCGAGTCCACCTGAGCATTAAATTCCCCTAGAAATCCCCTGCTGTCAGTATTTCATATCGTGTAGCCTTGCTAAAGCAATTGTTGAGAAAGGCTGCCAAGAAATCTGAGGCACGTTGGACTGAGCTTCTCCAGAAAACCCTGAATTATGTGTGAAACTGGAGGCTTCACAGCTGTCTTAGCTACACAGAAACTTTCTATAAACATTTCTGATTCTTTTGGATTTCTAAATAAGATTTTTAAATTTTGAGAGGCAAAATAGTATGGGAGATGCCTGTTTGATTGGAAATTCTGATAACCTGTGGCAAGGGTATTTTGCATCAACTAATTTAGTTTGGGTGAATCTCCGAATGAGACCTCCTTGAAGTCTAAACACATTAAAAGCATTTCTCAGATGATAAGGATTATCTTTAGCATTTGAAGTCAACACAGGCATCCTGCATACATGAAAAATATCTATAATAGTTATAAAGGAGGAATATTGGGGAAAGCTTTATTTTTTTCAATCATGATGCTTGTTTTACATTTTTTTTTTCAAAATATAATAAAAAAGGCTGTAAACCGTTTACTTTTGTTATTTTTATTTTCATTTTAGCTTGAATATTGGGAGACTGCTCTGTTTTATTTGGCCTTCTTCATGCAAAACTGAGAAATAGACTAGAAATAACAAAGCCAAGAAAATTTATTCCAGTCTATAATTGAAAACACATAGGAAAGGATGTGCCCTACTAATTGCAAAGACTCACAGGACTTGGAGTCAGACTTTAAAAGGTATTTTGATAGTAAAAATTTTTAAAAATGCCAAATTCTGTACAGTTCAAGAATTTAACTCCTATGCAGTTCACTGGTATCTTAGTATTCACCTTCTTTAGGTACTCTTAAAAATCCTGGTCCTTTATGTGCATCTCAGAGCACATAATCATATTTGAAAACCACATATTAACTTGAAGGAGTTAGTTTGCTATTGTTAACACTTTCCTTGTTGAAATTTCTTAACTTCATATGCTAAGCCTGTTTTGATATCTTTTTCTGTATTTCCAATCTGTTTTCATTACATTTATTTAAAATACAAGCAAAGAGTGATAGTTTTTTAATTTCAGTTGAATTCTGATTTCACCTAACTTTAGAGAAAGTATCAAACAGTATGTGATGCTGTTTCCTACTTAAATAAAACAAGTAAAAAATAGAACTTAACTATAGACTCTGACTGCAAGAAGCTTGCTTGACAAAATATTTAGAGAGTATTATGCATTTTTTAGGTTGTGAAAAGTACCAAATTTTTCATGAAGACTATATTAATATAATTGCTATAGATGCAACAAGCAGCAGGCTGTCTTCAGAAAAATAGCTAAAACTAGATTAAAATCGGTTTTGAAAATTAAAATTTCTTACTTGTGGTTTTAAATTATGCTTAGAATTGTTGTGTTAATTAAGTCTACATGGTGCTTGGTAGAAATTAGAGGGCAAGCAAGGTGATCTCACCTGAATTTTGGTACTATCTGCTACAGAATGCTCATGTTATGCTAACGAAGCACAACAGTAGTGCAAGACCAGAGCACCAGGTAAACAAATATGTTAATTTGACTGCTTGCAACTCCAGTAATTAATTTTTGCCTTTCCGAGACGCTTGAGTCTTGCAGCCAGTCTGTGTGAAACAGAAACCCACATTTGCAACCTGGCTTCTGCATCTGAGCAAAAGGCTCAGAGCTTGTGCTCCTCCTTTCCCCAGATTTCAGCCACTCTGAGTGATACCTGTGCACTCAGGTGCTTCAGGGGTTATCCCAAAACTTGGCTCCAACCTCTTTGACTGGGAGGTCTGGATCATCCGAAGGTGGGTACAAGTCTGATGGTGCCTTTTCCCCAGACTTAGAGGAAAGCGCCAAGAGCATCTAATGGACCTTTGGTACTTTAATGACTGGTTCTGGCCAAATGCCATTCTTGGAGGTGATGAAACAGACCAGCAGGGCAGAGTTAGAGGTATTCAGGTTGCTTGGGGTGGCTGAAGTGGAAAATGCAGCATGGTGTGAAGATGTCTTCTTGAAAACAGGATAGATGTGTGATCTAGCCTACCGCCCAAAGCCCTAGCACCAACATCCCAAACTGTCTCTGGTGCTAGCACCCAGGGGACATACAGAAAACCCCATGCAGGAAGGTGCCTCTCCACAAACAGAACCACGGGGATGCTGCCGGCAGGAAATCCCTTGTGCAGAGGGAGTTGGGGATGTTTTGCCCAGTGTGTGCACTCTCAGGGCACAATAAATTCCCGCTGTGCTACATCCACCCCTGTGTGCACGAAGGACAAATATCTTGTCCGTGAGACGGGCGTGCAGCAGCCGGCCAGGTGCAGGGGTTTCCTGCCCATTCCTCCTCCCTCCTGGGCACGCAGGCCAGAGCTCCCTGTGGTTCCTTTGTCTGCTGGCAGCAGCTGCAGCTGGTTCCTCTCTGCTCTGCTGATATCTTCCCTCAGGCCACAGCAGAGCTTTGAAAAGGGAGGTCAAAAGATGCTGGGCTACTTTTTATTTATTTAGGTTTTAAATTAAATACAGATTTTGTCCTTTCCTGTGCATTCTACAGCTTGAGAAGTCGAAAATGTGTTTCTTTACCTTATTCTGACGTCTGTGCCTTTGGAAAATTAACTCTTGAGTACGGCTAAACCTGCTGTTTTCTGTGGATGTTTAGAGCTGCAGCAGTGACAGGCTCTGAAGCCATTCCCAAATGTGTGTAGACCATCATACACTAAAACAAAGATATGCACTAAGAGCCTTGTACTTCTGCAGGACCCTTGGGTAGATCAATGCAGGACCATCTTGGGTGATTCTTGTGCCTCTCATAAAACTCTGATAATATAAAATTAAAAAAAAAAAGATGAAAGAATGGTTTAATGTGGCATTTCTGAGGATTTCAATTGTATCAATCCCCTCCACCATGAGACTGCTGAGAGGAAGGCTTTAATAGCCTGGCTGATGCTGTGTGTCCTGCGTCCAGGTGCTTCCCTGGCTCCCTCTGATCCGCTTGATCTGTTGCACTCCCACTGTACCGAGGTTGCTGCTTAAGTGAACATAAACTTTATGATATGCAGTGGGGGAAAAAGTCCAGAGGGGACTAGAAGGAAACCAAATTATATCCTGTTTGGACTGTAAGTGCAAATTAAACTGAAATATCCCAAGGTGGAAGAGCAGCACACTAGCTGGGCAGCTGAGCATGGCTGGGGCTCTGCTGCTTTTTTACAAGAATTTTTCTGGTTGGAGTCATTACAAGGCAACACAATTTGTGTTTCCATTTTTATGGATAGACCCATGTTTATATGCTCTGTGTGTCTTTGTTATTGCTGCTTTGGTGGCGACTAACTGCTGGAGTGTAATTAAGACCTGAAGGGTTAGCAGAGGTGGGGATGGGAATCCAGCGACAGTAGCTGTGATATTCATAAAACTGCAGTGGAATTTTATTATTTTCAAGTGTCAGTGAAGCGAAGCAGGTAGTAGCTCACGAGAGCAGAATTCTGTGTTTACCCAACTGATATATCTCATCTCTAGCCTGGGAGAGCATTTGTGTCCATAAGAGATCCTTCTGTCTGGAAATACATCCCTCTCCTCTTTCCGTGCTCACTGTGGGGCTATGATGTTTCCTGGGAGGTGTGAACTGAGGATGCCCAAACTCTGGTCAAATCCACATCTAAGAAGTAATTACATTTCTTCCCCAGCTGGAACTGGTGATGGGATAAATGGTTACAAATAATTAAATTAGATGAGTAAAAAAATCCCCTTGTCTTTGGCTTCCCAACATATCTTTTCTAAGCTGTGGTGTTAATACTGAAAATGACTACTCATCAAAGGCACTTTTTTTTTTTTTTTAATCAACTTTTTTACACATTAGTCATTTTTGCTTCCTTTATTGCAGAGACAGCACATGCACAATAATGAGCTGGGTTGGTTTTCTGCTTGTGCACCAGCAAGCGGCTAACCAAGGCTCAGCATTTTTGTGGTAACGGTGCGTAAGCCAGCAAGAAGCCAACCTGATTCTCAGGTACCAGCATATGTTCTCAGGGCTGCATTTGCTTTTCAGCTGATAACATCCTTTCACTTCTACCTAGAGAAATTTGATAGGAAGAAAATCCTGAGGTTCATTAATAAAAAAGCTGGATGATCATTTAGGAACTTTTCCTAGAGGAGAGCCTCTTAATTTCAGAAATGTAGCAGATATAGAGGGGACACTGTGTTACTTCCCTCACACCTCTTGGTAAATTAACTTTTCGGAGCCCTGCAGACTCCGTGGCTTCTGGGAGCCCAAGCAAGCTGAAATCGTTATTTCAGGTTAGAAGAAACACAGCATGTTGGAAATTAAAATACTTCCTGTGTGGTTTGTGTGTAACTTGTAGCTTATGTTTCTCCTGACTTCCATAAAAAAATAAAAAAAAGGCTCTAGTTACTATATTTAAATAGCATTATTAAAAATGGAGTAGTTTTAACTAAATTACACTTAAATGGAGAGCTTTAACTCACTCTTGAAAAGGAAAAGAGGCAGACCAGCCTGCAAACATTATTTCCACTTTATCTTCACAAATAAGACTCTAGAACTTTCAGTTGAGCATCTTCCAACCATTTACAATGTAAACTTCACGTCAAACCTCTTAAGATGTATGATTGAGAAAGTTATCCTCATTAAGGAGGTCACAAAAAATGCAGGTGTATTTAAAATCTCCCTGATACTACAGGACACTTCTGTTTTCTAAGCCCCCGCTCCACACTTGACCTACAGGTGAGACTCAACTGCCAAATTTGCATTCAGAAAAGGTCCGGTGAGATCGTGCACCAAAGAATTCGTTGATCAAGAAGGTTGGATTTAAAGTCAGATACTAAATTGTTTGGAACTGTTCTTACATGATTCCTGATAGGTGTCAAAGAGCCTTTGATAGGATTGTTTTCTGGAATAAAAGTTCTGCAGAAGTTCACCTGGTATAAGTTTGGTATTCAGACCTAAGAGAAGATATGGAACCACGGCATCTATGGCACATGGCATCTTTAAAAGTTCATTAACAACATTACGTATACATCATTACTGCAGTGATTGTTTTTCTTTTTCTATAGCTGACATAGAGTTGCAAATTTGTCTGTCACCACAAAGCAAAAATACTAGAAGCAGCACTGGAAGCAAAAACAATCTTCATGACCAAACCTGACCGTTTTGCAGGCAGAGGCAATAAAACGCTGTGCACAGCGCAACTGGGACTTGCTAGGGCAGAGGTTTGTCCTGGAGCTCCCACTTACTCATCTTCGGATTCACTGAGGAAGTTTTTATCTTGGGATGCACCTGGCAATGGCCAGGTCACAAACTCCCTATGCTGAAGCCTGTCTCAGATCTGTGCTCTATAATCTGTGTGTTTTGGTAAGACTTGATCCGAAGATGTAATTAGCACTTTGACAGCTATGAACAATTGTTATTCCTAAGTTTTTCGGTACAGACTCATTTCAAATTGCTGTCATTGCAGAGCACCGGTGGGAGAACTAATAGATCTTTCTTTTAAGTGATATTTCAGTTGGCAAACTGTTTGCAGTGATAACGTCCCAATTACTAGAGTTAGTAAAAAAGCCTGGGGAATATTTTCATATTCCAGTCTAGAACTTGCAGCTCTGACAAGTTAAAAATAAATAAATAAGACAAACTTGAGAATTGCACACTGAACACATATTCTGTGGAATTACTGAGAAAAGAAGCCCATGAGGTCAATTGAACAGAAATGCGAGTTAAGACAAAACAAGTTTAAATTAGTACCTGTCAGGAGAGAGCTAGTTTGGCAGCAAATATTAAACTGGAAAGAGTCTTAGCCAGGAAGGAGTTGCTGTTAGATTCGTTAGCACATGAAGATGGGTTTTCAGTTAAAAGTATTTTAAAATAATTGTTAAAGAAATTAAATCCTTCTCAAACTCAGGTATTTGAGGGTAAAATTTCCACTCCAAACTCTGGGGCATCACAAAACTCTGCTGAAATGCCTGAATATCCCATGAAGCATTCAGAAATGAACCCTTAAGAAGGATAATGGCAGGAAAAGAAACAGTATGTGTGAAGTCCTGCTGTAAATGACTACAGAAAAATGGACTAAATTAGAGCATAGTCATTAAACCAAGTCTGGCCTTTAAGAATACCTGAAACTTTTTTGACTCTGCATTGATATTCACTGGCAGCATCTTTAATTGCAGTAGGAAATCAGTTTAGTAATGATTTGGACAGGAAGACTATATTGCTGCAAGGCACAGAAGGCTCATTGTACTGACTTGTAGACGTGTTGCCAGTCATATCTTTTGCAGAATGGGTGGAAAGTGCAACTTAATGAGAATATTGGGATTTCATTCCCTTTGCACACAGTCGGCAGATGTCCAACTGTGTGAAAAAAGGGACCTGAGAGGAGAAAACAGGTTTTGCAAGAGATTTGGGCCTAGACTATGTTTTTGTGGTTCCTCGTGGTGAAGGAGAGGAGGTGCATGTTAGGGAGGAAAGAAGTTACTCAATAGAAATGTGGAGTTTCAATCCATCCTTGGGGAAATCGGATCCTCTATTTTGGTGTCCTGTGGGTGACAATGACAAGCTGTTATGGCATGCAACAGTACTATTACTGAGGATCTCACAGGCTTTTGCTAAAGGTGGTGTTGTCTTCTCTCCTTACTGACCTCAGACCTGTATTACCACAACCTGTCAGTGCTGGGGCATGAACAACCATGGAGGAATTTGAATCCATGAGCACTTTTGCAATGAACATCCCCTCCTAAACCCAACATTAGTAGCTATGTTGAATGCTCAGTGCTGCCCTGAAGGAAGGATGAGATCCAATGGGCAGGGGTAGAGATTGAGGCCGGTCTGCCCTTTTTGGGGTGTTGGTGGACACAATTCACACCAGTTGAAGCTGATGTCTTAGATGAAAGCATTTCAGACCATTGATTAGGTGACAAATACCTAGCAGAGCCCAGCAAAAGACAACTAGTCGTGTGTGCTTGTGGTCAGACAGACTATAAAATAATGTGAATTTATCTTTCACCAAAAAACCTTGGAAATGCAAATCTGAGGAGCCCATGCAGCAAAACCAAAGGAAAGCAGGGCATGGTGTTTGAAATAGCTCATCATTTCAGGGTACAGTACCCCAGTTCTGGCACCAGGCCCAGTACTGCTCATAAACATCTTGTGCACACTTTTGATACCAACAAGGGTGTTCTGAATCAAGGTTGGAGAAGGAAAAAGGCCCAAATTGCTGCCATCCAGTAACTTTTGAATGGCTTGGATTGGAGAATCCAGCATATTGAGTGACTGTGCTTGTAGCATTTGCGAATGCTGAACGCCCTCCTGGGAGCGAAGTGGCTGCAAGAGGAATGGACCTTTCCTTGTGCAGATGGTGAGAGAAATAATGAAGAACAGCCAAATGTATTGCCAGAGAAAAGTGTATTGTTAATCTTTTGCAATTCTGCTGCTTTCTTTGCCTCAGAGGATATAATAACCATTGCATCTTTGCTAATGTCTCTGACACCTGGGCCAGGTCTGGAAGGGGTAAAGGACAGTTTTGAACTTTGAATTTTAAATGTCAACTCTTGGTGATCAGCAGCTGTCAAGTCCATGTAGTATTGGTAAAAGCCCAGTGAGCAATGCTTGACAGCCTGTGAAATCAGGCACCTGCTGATTTTGTTTTCTTATGTGGACACTTGTGCAACATTTGCTCAAATGATACTACCAAATTTGGGAGGACCTGGATGAGGTCCTGGTAGCTTCCTTGCTGAGCACAGACACTATCCAACATGATCAAAAATTATTGGAAAAGATGTTTTCCTATTTGGGTGCTCTAAATCATTGGAGGATGGTTCATGCCTTGGGAGAGATGTGTTGGGAGCACAGGAGGAGATGCTGGGGGCTTCCTCTCTGCAGGCCCTTGATGCTGGCTCATGTCAGGAGCATTTCCATAAAGCAGCCAATCTCAGTCCTTCCAATAAGTCCTTCTCCATCACCAGCGGTTTGGGCTGGGTCATCCTAGGTTCCAAGCTGCAGTCCCAAAAGGGAAGGTCTCTAATTATTTGGGATCCACAGTCAATTTACAGGGAAAGGTTCACCCTCTGGCTCATCATTTTTTCCATCCTGAGTTTATGATCAGTGGAGTCATATGAGAAACGGGCTTTTGAATGTTGAATGCAATGCAATGTAAAATGAAATATGAGGGTTTTTCTACTGCCCTAAGACATATTTCATGCTTTAAAATTTACAATAATACTGTTCTGGGGGGTCTTCCTGTTTGCTCTTCACCAAGCAGAGATAACAGAACCAGAAGTGTCTTCTGTTTTCTTTATCATTTTGCATGGAAAACTTCTTAATCAAAGAAGATACTACCGAAAAAAAAAAATCCAATTTGGGGCATGGCGTCCTTTACTGCTAAAATTGCTCCAAGGATTTGCTAGGAGGGAGGCGTGACACAGGGAGCAGCTGCCCCCTTAGCCGGCTGCTGCTGCGGGATGTGGTGTGTAGCTTGAGGGAGAGGAGTATGAATCCTTTCATCTAATAATGAGAACTTCTCTCATTCCACCCTGCCACCCACTGACAGAGAGCTTTGGGTCTCGCCTTTGCTACAAAATGACTGGGGGTGTGTCTTCTGGTGGGTTCTTTTATTAAGAAAATTCATATTATTTTAAGATCTTTTTCTCCAACTTTGAATGCTATGCTTGCTGCCACATACTAATAGAGACAAACAGTCCTTCCCCCAGATGATTATAGCATTTCCTTCCCTTTCCTGAAGAAATTCCCTCCAATCTCCTCAAGATCAAAGGTTTGAGCACTGGGGCTGCGGACTCAGATCCCAGACCCATTGCAACCACTTTGGTTGGCCGTAGTTGGACTCGTTTGCATCCTGCTCCTCATCCTCCGCGCCAGCAGCGCTCGTGCCTCCTGCTGGAAGGAGACCTGGAAGTTTGTGGGGTGCTTGGAGATCCCTGCGTGGATGACACAGATCAGCTGCAGGGCCTCAGCTATTAATAATTACAAATTGCTATTAATACCCTTTGAGTGGCAGCAAGCTGTGCTCCTCTAACATGTGACAACATGTTAAGTATGAACCGGTAAAATTAATTTCAGTATTAAAAGTAATTTAAATTCAATTATTTAAGGAACATGCAGCTTGTTGAGGGGCTGCCCATCAGGCAGTGCTGTCAGGTCTCCTACAGTTCCTCGTTGCTGCAGGTGCTGTGTTGCCACATGAGCACGAGCACTTTGTTCCCTAAAGCCAACCCATGGCAGCTTTGGGCCCTCAGAGATTGGAGCTGTTGTCTAATTAGAGAAGTTTGACAGAAGTATTTTGTGTTTGGAGAGCACAAAAACACTGGTGTAGTTGTGCCAGCATTGCCAGGCACTACAAAAGATGAATCTCAAAGAGTAGGGGGGAAAAATAATGTATTGTGTGCTTGCGCAGGAGGACCTTCTCGGCTCTATTTATACAGAGCCAACTTTTGAAATGCTTTGAAGACAAATACTGAAATCTTATAAATTCACTGATTTTAGAGCTGTATTATGTTTTAAGTTTGGCAGAAGAGATACAGCAAAGCACTTTGAGCAGGGAAGAGGAGAACCACAGCTGAACATAGACACAAGCAGCTGGGGCAGGACCCTGGAAGAAAATTACTAAGATAATAATGTTGTAATGTCTAGTTAATGTTGCAGTCCATCAGGCTGTCCTGCGAGCGCGTCTTTCCCACAATTGGTGCTGTCTTGCCGTATAGCAATGACCATTTAATTTCCTGAAGGCAGTGTGTGTTGCAATAACTATTTCTCATACTTCTGGATCCAATTTACTGCGATAAAATGCATGAGATACCTGTCAAGCCCTTGCCTTCATTTTTCACGCTTTCTTGTCACTTACTGATAGTTATTTACTCGTGTAAGTTTATTGATGAGATAGATGACTAGAATGGCAGCAACCCCTTTTGTTGCTTTATTTATCGAACAGTTAAAAGTATCTTTTTTTTTTTTTTTTTTTAATAATCCCTGCCCTGAGGCATTTTTCCCTTTTTGCAGAAGGTCACTAAATACAGTTTGTTTTTTCTCTTGTATAGATGATAGTTTAGGGAAGTGTATCCGACTAAATAAATAAATAAACAACCCTAAACATCATTGTAACTAGGATTGAGAAAAGAAACGTGGGACAGTAACCTGCAGGGACCTGCATATAAAGCTGTAAAAAGTCCTGTTATTTTGCTCTTATTACTTTTACTCGGGAAGATTAATTGCATTACTAGGAATTATTTTACTGTGAGATTGTTTCTGCTAAGACCATCTGGGACTGTGTCTAAGCTGCTGTCTTGAAAACTTTTCATTCTCAGGACTCAATATTTCAAACCATTGAGGATGTGTTAATCATTTCAAAAACCCAGTTGAAATTACTTGTCCAGTAGGTGTGAGTTACTTTGGTGTATGCATATTTAAACTGTAATTTAACCTTATTCTGCCTTCGGTGTAAGACAGCTTGGGTGTTTCCTCTCGCAATTTTGGTCATTTTAGGGTTTATCTATAACCTGAACCAATTGAGCGATCAGTTTGTAACGGAGTAGTGACCAGTGGCATGTGGATCCTCGGCACTGGAGCAGCAAGTGTGTTGAAGCAAGAATACTCAACTCCTATAAGCAATTACTTATTGCTTCTCAGTGCTCTTAATTGCTTATCCAGTGTAAATGGTAAAGAGTCCTCAGCTTTCACCTCAGATATTTCTGATTTCCAGATAAATAGTTGCGTTTGGATTTTTAATCCCAGCTGGAGAAGATAACATCCTGCGGATGACAGCGAAACAAATATGTGCAAAGTTTTCTATGTAAGAAATTAAAATCTCTTGGAGAGAGGCTCTGCTTTCAAGACAGTTTGTTTCTAACCTAAAACAGCTGGTACTGAATTTCCCGAAGTGAGCAAAACAAATGAAAACTTCCTGCCTTGGAAGATCAGAAGGCAGGAGTGGATGAACAGTGTCAGTGGACTTTTGTTAATTAACAAAAATCAAGCTTCCTTGTCTTCTGGTTTCCCTGGATTTTACAGACAGGATTGGGTCAATATTTGGATAGGAAACCTCTAAGGGACTCTCCAATGCCACATTGAGCAAGTGGCTTCCTATTACATTCAATGTGAGGAAACAGAGAGAATAGAACATTAAATTTACACAATTATATTACAAAGAAAAGCAATTTTTAAAAACATTAAATCTTTTGATTACTCAATCATCAGAATGTAGAAAATACTACAGACACACAAAACATTTGTTGACTCTGTGAAGTTACTGTCTGCTGCCTCTGATGACTAGGGCTGTCTGGACATGCAATAACCAGATTTACTTCCAACTACTTTGACCTTTCTTATTGATACGTATGTGCTCTTAGCTAAAACTTTAGACTCATTTGTAATTTACTGAGCTCTGTCCCACATATGGCATCAGCTTTGGGTGTGATTGGTTTTATCTGCCATCACCAGCCTCAGTGGTAGCTGTTTCACCAGGTGGATGGAGGTTGGTTGGTTTTGCCTGGAGGAGGCAAGAAGACCTGGATTTACACAACGGTCGGAGAGGGAACAGCTGGTGAGTCCCATGCACAGCTGGAGATCGTAATGCACGAGGTCCCCCTGGGCCAGGAAGAGGACATCCATCCTCATCCTTGTCTCTAGAGCACCTTTCTACAGACAGAGTGTTTCTTCATTCTTCTTCATTGCTGTTGCATACAAGCTGCAATAAGATCTGTAATGTGGAAAATGTATATGCACAGTTGGATAACGCTTTCTCTTATTTTATGCTCTTCTTTAAGCTTATGTTTGTGTGCCCTTCTTTTCAGATATATTTATTGCTTACTTGTCAAAACTCTGTTTTTAATGAAAGATTAATCATTTCTTTGTGAGCATCTCTGCGGCTGAGTGTTTCAAAACCAACAACTGGTTAATCTTCAGCATAGGCTAGTGATACAGGATGACATTGTTATTGCCATTACTTATTTAATGAACTAGTTGAAAAGAATGTCAAAAATAAATACCCATTTTGTGGATATTTTGAGGGGATGTGTTTTAGGGAACTAAGCAAAACCCAGGTCCTGTGAACACGAGCTGGGTTGAATGCCAAGTTCTTCTGCAGTCAAAGGTGTTTTAGTCTGAGTCCTCTGATACCATTAGCACTGTTAGAGAGTCAGCAGGGAAATATTTGGCTTCAGCAACTTCTCCTATAGAATTTAGGCCTCAACTCCCAAACCCACAAACTAGTCCTTTTCTTCCTTTTATCTCCTAAATCATCCTGTTAACTTTACCTCTAATGGGACTAATGCAACACCTGCAAGCTAGATTTTATTCAATTTTCCTTTGGTAACAGCTGGGTTTACATGGATTCAGGTCAAATACAAAGACCATAGATTTATAAATATATATATATATGTGTGTTGTAATATTATTTTAGAGCCTCGGATGTGCTTTGCTATATTAGTAGGAAGTATGCAATCACTCACATGTGCAGAGGCGGTCCTGGAGCACCTTCCTATTTGAATGGGATGAACTGGTGTGCTGGAATATGGGACTGCGACTGTTGGTCATCAGAGTCATTGTATGGGACTTGCACAGTGAGCACAGTTTGGCTAAAAGTAGACTGGAAAGCTGCAATATGTTGATAGAAATTTAGATCCAGAAAAAATTCTGCAAACTGCCACTTGGTTAGTTCTTCTGAGTTATCAAACTCCAAGGTCAAGCTCAATACTGTGCAAATACTTATTTCAAGATGCAGAGCAATAGGATGCTTGATGCAGTCTTGAATTTAATAAGAATATTTTCTCAATCTGAGCAGGATGTATCTGGAATAAAAAGCATCAGATGCAAAGGAAAAGAATGTGTGAAATCTCACTTAAAATATTTAACTGTAGTGATATTTTGTTCCTTTCTAAATAAAACAAAGCAGTTGAGTTGTTTATCTTTGGACCATGGAAAAAGTAAAGTAGAGACCAAATATGGTCAAAACATGTGCTTGCATTGTGAGTCTGCTCTGAAAAATATTCACTGGAGAAAATAAAACCTTTTAGTCGCGCTCCACTTAGTATTAGCTTTGGATTTGTTTTTGGTGTGCCTTGACTTTGGTTTTTCACAACAGCTTCCCAAGCTATAGTCCGTATTTATGCCTTACAATCTCACTGACACTTTCTTATTGTTTCCTCCTTGTTGCAGTGAATTTTTTAAAGATTATTCTAATACATATAGTTATCCATGGTTAACCTAACCCCAATGCTACAAACATTTTTTAAAATCAATGGAAAAACCACACGTTCTTCCCATTCTTTGATTGCTGGGGATGGCCAAGGACATCGTAACCTGAGGGTTGCTGCGGGCACCAACCCTCATACGCGCTAGTGGGTGACTGAGGCTTCCCTGGACACAGCTCACCCCAACCCTGTGACACGATTTACATTCAACCTTCTTGTAAATAGACCAGGTTTTGTCTTGTAACTTTTTGCTTTATTTTTGTAACAGAGCAACATTGGCAGCTATGCCAGAATCTTCTGACTTCCAGGCTAAATTCAATCCTTGGCTGTGTTATCTCCATATGATCCTATGCCAATATTGTCCTTTAAATAGCTCTTCTCCCCTCAGCTTACATTTTGCTAGGTCAAGCAGACTGTCCTCTTTCAGCCTTGTAATATAGGCTCTCCATTTGCTTGAATGATCATTATTATAGTTCCCCTCTACATCTTTACTGTTGGAAATCATTTCTCTAAGACATAACTAACAGTATTTCAGGTGAGGTCACAGGTGAGGACTTGTATATCAGCATGTATATCTCTCTCTGGCTGTTGAATGTATCTTGCCAGGTATGTTTTAAAATTGAATTTTCTTTTTTTTGCTTCATGTTGGTGACTTACCTTCACCATTCGGTGTACTCAAGTCTCTCCCCAAAACCTCTTTCTAACCCGTGAGCTCCTTATCATGGCACAAGGACAGAAATCTTGTCCTTCCATTGCTCATCAACTTGATCGTTTTTTGTACCATGAATCTACATCCCAGTTCTACTTCCCCAGTCCTCAAAGTCTGATTACTTTCCTTCTGTTCATTCCTCCTTGTTTTTGTTGGTTCTCCCCAGCTTCATATCATCAGCCATTTGGCTCAGTCTCCTCCTGCTTTGTGTTGTACTCCATAAAATTGGTCCAAAGACCAACTCTTCAGCAGTTCCATTGGTAATCCCATTTTTAACAGTCTCATGGCTGGTGAAAGCCATGGGAAACTTTCTCATGACTGATTTCTTATGGCCATTCTTATGGCCAAGTCTACTTACTTCTAGTATCTTTTGAGAGAGACTTATTTATCAAGTTAAATCTGGAGCTTTTCTTGGTGATTTGCCCTTCCTCTTTGTTCACCCTGGCAAATCATGAAAAATTCCTACCAATTTTTTTTTCACGCCAGTTAGAGAAATTCCAGTCATCCTTTCTGTTTCCATAAGAAATATTTGTGCCAGCTGATCACTGTTTGCTAGTGGGAGAACCCTACTGTTTTATCCAAAACTTTTAGCTGAGAGAAGATGGGTTTGAAGGGCTTCCATATTTTCTCTCTCTTGTACACTTCATGTGCCTTTTCTTCTCCTAGAAGCTCTGCTAGAAGCTCCTAGAAGCTCTGCTTACTCCTTTTCCCCACTGCTAATCCATGCAGAACCCCTGTTAAGTCTAGGAAGAGTGATATGTGGGAACACGAGGAACCATTATGTCCTAGATGCAACTTGGATGTAGTTATGTAGTGAATCATGTCTTAGGGGCCGTGAATTTTGTAGATCACACTCCACTTCCTATGTGCATGTATTTTCCTTTGGACTTACTATGCAGAACAAAAGCAACTGTGAAGAGTTTCTAAAATAGCCCTGTTTTGTAGGTGCTTCACAGTCCTTAACCACCAGCTGAACCAAGGAGATTCCCTCCCCATGTCAGGACAGGCGACTTATCCAGCCCCAGCCTTCGGGATCCAGCCCTCTGGCTGACGGGGCCAGCATACTCCCCAGTGCGACGGCCTCAGCTATTCAACTTAATTAATTTCTTCCTAGCGACTTTGCCTCTACAGGCAATGTGGCTGTTCAGCTGGAAATAAAACTGTTAGCTCCCCAAGAAGGATACTGGCAATATTTACAAAGACTGTAACAACAGGTTTTCTGAAAGCTTAAATGTGCCCATATTAATGTGGAGGTTTGTGTTGTTATGTTGGTCTAAGGTAATAAAGAATCAAAGTTTATGAGAGCCAGCGTTATCTTTCAGCACCTGATCAAATTGGTAAAAAATGTATGAGGTTTGGGCTTGCTTTTCCATTTCATTTTTTGTGCCTGTTTGGTGGTTCTAACATGTGATACAGTGACTTACATGCTCCTATTCTCTTGCATACTGTTTTTTTTTTCTAATATTAATATAAAATTTGTATTTTTCATGTAAATGATCAGCTTTGCCTGTCTGTCTTTGAATAGTGCAATTTTCTAATGTAGCGCTTGCTCAACCTTTTAAAATATATTTTTGAGTGCCTACTATTTCTGTCATAATATCATTGCTGAACTTATTTTCTCTAGGGTTTATCAAGAGCAAATCCTTTGAACTCACTAGTTATTTCTGTCTGATCTGGTGCTGGAATCACTCTAACCTCCTTTGCAGTGAAACTGGTTATATAAATTATCAAGGGCTAAATGATGGGAAAGTTTGATTATGTTAATTAGAAATTCCAAACTTGGCCTTTGGCCAAATATAATTTTCCTTTCCGTAAACCTGATTTAAAAGAAAGTCTTATTGGGGACTTTAACCTAAAAACTCCTGAGCGATGTTTTCAGCTCAGATTTTCTGCTGCAACACCTTAAGATATGAAATAAATATAACATATAGAAAATATAGAAATACAGAAGTATTTCTAAACAAGAAAATCAAGTGCATGCAGAAGCAGAGCACCTGGTTTTGAGCTGCACCATGTGGGTGTTACCTCTCCTCAATGAGGTTGTGTGGATGGAAGGGCTCTAGCACGAGAAAATGCACATCCAGAGGGAGAGGGCAAGTGAGGATGTGAAACCCAAGTGTACTGATGCTCACTGCAAGCCTGCAGCGTTTACTGTGGTGAGTTTACATGGGAGGCACTCATGGATTTGTACCTTTATTTTTAAATATAAATCCAATAGAAGGTCTAGCTGGATGGGCGGTTAAGTCTGACGATGCCTTTCACTGGGGAGATGCAGGAAGGATATCATCAGTTTGAAATCAAGGTGGCAGCTGTGGCTGGTGATGTGTTAAGGGTGTTCCTCTGATATAGTGGTTTATCATTCATGATGATGTGGTTCAGTATGGATGCAAACCTCCTAGTGCATCAGAGAATTATTTGGGAAGGTTTATTTGGTGCATTTCTGGGTTAGGAGCAGTAGTTATGGATCTCTGAAAGAGCAGAATTTGGATATTCGAACACAGAATGTAGTGGCCATTCCTCTATTTACATATATTTTGAAGTGATGCAGAGGAGTCTGTGATAAGGCAGCAAGGGTTCATTAACTTCTGCAATGTGTTTTGATGTCCTGAAGGAAAGTGCTACCAAAGTGCTGGGTGTTGTTGTTTTTTTCCAATTATCACAGTGCTGAACCCAAGATAAGGAACCAGCATTCCTGACGATATAGGAAGATAACAGATAAGTAGAGAAGAGAGTGGTAAGGCCCCACATAACTCCTGCAGGGTCTGCTGCCTTCTGTCATGCTGGAGATCTCCTCTAGGACATAGAAGCAATATATTCACTCTTCCATCTAAATAGCTCCATAATCACCTCCAGCCCTCTTCTTACTCTTCTGACCATTTACTATTTTAATTATGATTTTTTTTCCTCCCTGGGCAGTAGAACCTCTTGGATTTTGCCTTTTGTTTCAGTTATTTCCAAAATTCATTAAATGTCCATGTCATGTGTTTGTTATTAGAAAGTGAAAACAACTCTCTAGCTGTGCCATGGGAGAGACTTCATGGTAAATTACTGCAGTTAGGTAGTAGCTTAACAGCTTGAGACTCTTCTAACATTAGACAGGGTTTTTTTAGACCTTTAATACATGGCAGATTATGATGCTTCCTACGCTGAACGTTATGAGGTTATTGTCTGTGGTTAGTTTAATATGGATCCTTGTAGAGGGATAACAGACAATCCTGTTCGTGCTGTAGAGGAATTATATAGCATTCTCTCTTTGACAAGGATTGATTTAAAAAATAAAAGAGGAAAAAGAAAAAAAAAAAGACAATATGCAAAACCGATCCTACTGCTTAGCTATTGTTACAGATTTTCTCTAATAGGATTCAGGCTAGAAATGAAGTTGAATCATGATGTGATTTACCCAACTTGAGATTTCACTGTAGTGTCACATTTGGACAAATCTTTTTCCTTTTTGGAAGAAGCTTGTTCCTCCTATCCTTCCTCCTCCTCCTACAGAGGCAGATCATCGAAAGCCCTCGCGCGAGCGGTGGTGTTGAGCAGGTCCATAACCCGCTCTAAGAGCCTTTGCAGCCAGTGGATAGGCAGCAGAGATGAGGAATTCATAGTCTGGGGCTCTGCTTGCAACAGCCTTGTGGAGACCGAAGGAGAGTCATTTCTTGTGTTCCTGAATGTCACTTTGGGTGAAAGAGGCTGAGGTGAAAGATATTGCTGCTAAATGACTGAAACAAAAATGTGAGAATCAGACCGCCTGGTCGCTGGATTTTATGGCTGTTCTTTCTGTGCTCTCCTATACTTTGCAGCACAATGATAAATTACACATATATATATATTTATTTGAGCTGCTTAGTTAATTGGAAAAAAATACCCATGTCTGATCTGAAAATAAGTATGAGGTTGTGGAGTTCAGTGAATACTTGAGGGGGAAAAAAAATTTCACCTCAACAACAGTTTCTCATATCTTAAAGTTAAACCTTTGAGGTTTCACTCATCATTTGGTGTCAGACAGTAATTTTAGATTGCAAAACTCACTAGAAGTAATAATCCAAAGGTTTGCAAACACTTGGTCTTTAGTTAGTGCATCTTAAGTGTAGAGACAGGCGTGCAAGTTTCAGAAAATATGTCCTGGAATAAGGACAGAGGGTGCAAAGGGAATCCCAGCCCAAATATATAAAAACTCTTGGCTCATAAAGCTTGCAGTGGCAGGGAGCTGCCATCCTTTTGGAGGGCTTAGAAAAATAAATAAATGACAACATCCAAAAAAAAAAAAAAAAAAAACAAAACACTGCTGAAATATGAGTTTGGTAATGAAATAGGCTGTTTGCTCAGTGATCCTTTTTTTCCACTTAGCTGCCTGTGCCCCCTTCACCCTGCAGGGAGCTCGCTTGGGTAAGGTTTCTCCAAGGTGTGATTTAGGTTTCCTTGGTGCTGCACGTCTCACTTGCTCCTACTTCACCTAGTGACTCCCAGAGCTCTCAGTAGGTCCTCAGAACCCTCATCATTGGGCTGGGCAAGTGACATCCCTTCTCGTTTTCTTTGTAGCTTATATATTTGTACCTTTGTATATTTATAGCAACCATCCTTTGAGTTACAGAATACAGATTCTGAGAGAAGATTGCTTAGGCTGCTGTGTCCTGTGATACGCTATGTCTTGCACGAGTGCTTTCTGTGAGTCCCCAAGGTGGATCAAGACCTGTTAGATGTGGGGTGCATCTACATGGAGAGAGCATCCCACTCTCAAACCACTTTTGGATGCATTACATGAACCAATGCAGCATGGGATGTTCTAGGCTGTTAGTAGGGTCAAGACAAAGATGTCATGAGCACTGTACTGGATGATATTAGGATTATTGCCCACAGCAGGGCCACTACTACCTGCAATCCTCTCTTCTTCAGGAGTGAAGAGCAGGCAAAGTACTGGGTGGCAACAGAGCAAGTCTTTGGAGAGGATCCTGTATCCTGCACTCCTGGGACACAGGGCCTGGGAAAGGCCAGAACACCTTTAGCCCCTGCATGTGATGAAGGTGGGATTTAGTCCCTTAGGGATTTAACCTTGCTATCAAAGTGACAGCGATGCAGGGAATTGGTGATGGGAAAAGGCAGACAGGGGCTCCTCTTCAAAAACACCCCAACCCTAGAAGGATCTCATTTTCTTTTTGTTGTTTTTTTTTTATTATTATTATTTATTTTTGTTTTCTGGATGAGTTCAAGGATGCCACATGGCATTGCCCACCGCAGGGCCAGGCTGTTAGGCTATCCCGGAGCTGGGCACAACAACAGTTGAGCAGCAGATGAGTCATCTCAATGACACCTAAGCCTTTCTGTCCTGCCTTGCTCCTAGCCACGGTCTCATGCAAAGTCCCCTGAACACATAAGCAGTCTGGGCGCTGAGAAAGGGAGAGCCAAAACCAAGCTCTTGCTCGAAGCAAGGCCACACAAGACTCACTGATGCTCAGGCTGTTCCCCCTGTCCCAACTTGTCCATTCTCCCCCTGCGTGCTGATTATCTCCTCAATCTTCCTGCTCCACAGTGCATAATCCAAATGCAACGCATGACGTAGCAGCACCAGGATCCTGTTTGTGCCGCTGTGGTAGATTCCTGGAAGGCAGTGGCTGCAGAAGGCTTGAAACAAAAGACACTTTGCCTTAGTATCTTTGTTGCTTAGGAAAAACACGCAAAAAAAAAAAAAAAAAAACACCACTATGGTTTGGCTTTGGGGTTGCATGTATGAAGCTAGCAATTAAAAGGAAATGCAGATTTTTAATTCTAGTTGAGCAGACCTGATCTACAGTTAGAAAAAAAGGCCAACAAACATTGGACCAAAATGTCTGATTGAATTCCTGCCCACAGAGCTCACAAAATCATTCTGCTGTGCTATGTACGAAGTACATCGTGTTATGCTTAAACAGTGTGCTATGCATGGGGGATAAGGAAAGCCTGGCTTTGGAAAGTGTTTGCAGAGCCTGGAATAAGCTCCAACAAAGCTTGTCCCTCTGCCTGTGTCTTTCCCCTGCCGTTTGCTTAGGGTGAATGTAGTATTTTCTAGTAAAACTTTTGAATTGTATTTTTTAATATCATTTATATGGAAGAAAAAAAAAGAGAATGGAGTCTATTTGATCCCTACAATAAGCCAGTAGCTGAATGTGTTCCCACCTTCTTCTCCAGCAGGACTTGCTGCCAACAGCTTTACCTATTCCTCCTCTTGTCCTCCCATTGCTGCTGCTGGTTGTTTCCCCCATCACAACCAACCTGGCACGAGGTTTCTGCAGTCACGTTAGCTCCCAGCAAGACCCGCTCCAGCACAGAGGCAGCTCGCAAGCCCCGTAGAACATCTTGGCTGTGGGTTTTGTGGAGAGTATCACATCCCATGACAGCAGGCTTGACCATGCACACCTGGAGGATGTTGGGAGTCCCAGGCTCAAAACCTGCCTCTGTGGATAATTTGCAATGCAGGTCTTCAAATTGCTCTTTGGGAAGTTCTCCCAGACATTAATGCTGAATTTTAGCAATTTTTGAACTCCTGGGAAAATTGGAGAATACTGGAGGAAAGCTAAATTTTCATCAACATTAAAAAAAGAGTAAACCAACCTGCTAAGGTAATTGGCATGAAGCACTTGCCTGCATTCTGCATGAATGGTGTTTTGGGCAAGAGTGAATGACACAATCTCAATGTGGCACATATGAACCAGATGAAAAGATATTTATTTAATTAATTCTGAATGATTTTTGGAGTTATGTTTCTACTGGGACATAAGGCATTGTTCTCCATTGGTCTTGCTGCAACTTTTGTGCCATTTTGTAGTAATTTTTTTTCTTTTTCTAGAAGAATGACTGAAGATTGCTGAGGGATCACAGGGAAGCTTGAATAAGCTAAGGGGGAGAACACGGCTCAAAGTGGGAAGAGTTAAACACCCCTTGCTCTTCCTTTATGTAGATAAGGGTGGACAACATGATGATGTCCCCCAAAATAATAAAAAAAAAACCCAGAGATTAAAACTGTTAACAGGTCACCTTTTCTAATGTCTTCTAGTGTGTTTTGTGGCTGCTCATTAAGGTTTCACGGCAAATAAAAGCAAGACTGTCTGTGGGTTCCTTCAGGTTAGCTTATTTAGGAATGACTAGATCATAGAATCATAGAATCACAGAATGCCTAAGGTTGGAAGGGACCTCTAGAGGTCATCTAGTCCAACCCCCCTG
>JAWLRI010000564.1:1043617-1177751 GCA_034781795.1 Crypturellus tataupa | reverse complement strand
TCCTTCACCGCCCGGATAAGGCCGCCCGCTCCAAACTTCGCGGCCGGCGCCGCGGTGGCACGGGACGCGCTTGACCGCCCGCCCGTCGTTAACCCTCTCCCGCCACCGCGCTGGGGCACGCGCTGTCAATCCCGCCCCCTGCCCAAATAATAATAATAAAAAAAATCAATTCCGAGTTATTTAACCTACAGCAGCGGCCGTGTGAAGTGTGGGAGCTGCACCTCTCCCTGCCGTAATGACTGTGCACTTATCCCAGAGCTGTGTGGCAAGTTCTCCGTTTATTATTATTATTAGCATCTCCCCGCCAAAAATTAAAAAAAAAAAAGAGAGAGGAGGGGGAATCTTATGTTCTTTCAATAAAACCTGCCAAGAGGGACCGCTAGGACCAGCCACCCCTCCCCGCTGTGCCGCTGGGGTGGCTGAGTCTTATTTATTAATCTCTGTGCGCGGCGAGTGACAGTTCTCCTGAAATGATAATTGGTGCACTGTATCTTTAAAAGGTTAAAACCCTGTTCAAAAAGGCCTAGACTCATAGTGGGAAAAGGCAAGAGAGGCTTTGGCTGTCTTCGGATCCAGAAAACAGCTGCTGATTAGAGCCTGCGTCTTCGGGCTGAATTTATTACATATTTTTCAGCAGCAGGGATTCTAGGAGGAAGCTTCCGTTTGGGTTTCTTGGTTGCCGTTTATTTTTATTCGGAGGAATAACAGAGGAAGGATTTGTTCCGGCTGGAGCATGCTCACAACCTGCAAGATCTCCCATTATTAAGCTGCCTATTTTTGAGCTTTAATGTACATTTTTTTAAAAAAATTCTTATTCTCATTATTTTAAGAGCGTTCCTCTATTATTTGGCAGCGTGCATCTGATTTTTTTATTATTTTATTTTTTTAGCCCTCCTCTACCCCTCCACGTTTATTTCGAAAGGAAGCTGATCTTGTAATGAGCTTTCTCCTTCCTTACTTGAAACAGGTGCTAATGAAAGAATGTAAATAGCACTGGCTGAGCCCAACATATCATAAAGAAGGGAACAGCCACCGCTTCGAAACCAGAGGGGAATCTGCCAGACACCAACCCCACAAAGGTAGGCACTGGGGCTTGCTTATTTTCCCCCCCTTTTTTTTTCTTTTTTTCTCTCTTTATTTTCCCCCCTTTTTTGGTACCCTGTGGGTGTTATTTGCAAGCGGGGCTTCTGTTATTGTCATTATTGTTGTGTTTTCCCGCACGGATCCTGCGGCGGCCGGGGCGAGATTCCATTTTGCCTGTGCTTATCCTGCTGCTCAAGGTGTCGGGTTGCCGGACGGCCGCGCGCCCGTGTGTGACTGTGACTGTCACTGTGACTGTGACTGTGTGCGGGGACAGCACCCGCGCCTGCGGTCACCTCAGTCCGTCCATCATCAGCGCCGAGCGCGTAACCCCGCTCGCCACCTAATGAGCTTGGCCCTGTCGCATGCATTTATCGTCGCTGACGGCAGCTTGCTGGGGGAGGGTTATTACTATTATTATTTTATGTCCCCCCTGGTGCAGCTGCAGGTTTGCTCACAGGAGCGCTGTGCCCGCAGCGGGTACGGGGCCAGCGCGGGCGCCGCTCGCTCGCAGCCTGGGGTGCACAGGGCTCCCCGGGGCGCCGCACGGTGCCGGCCCCACGGGTGATGCTGCCCCGTGCGCACAGGCCCCACGCGCTTCCCGCTCGGCCTTCCCTATGCGCTGCTGGGCGCCAGCAGTTGATGCTGGAGCACACGTAGGTTTAAATATACATATGTGATTCCAGCCCTCATTTCTACAGATTTATGCCTGCAGCCTGATACCGTTCTGCCTGCAAAAAGCTCTTGCTTTTCCCCCTGCATGATTTTTCTCTGGATGCTGCCAGGGCCGCGGCGGCAGCGCAGGTGGAGGAGCAGGCGGAGGATGCCTGGCCAGCAGCCGCCTCCTGTGGTCCCTCTTTCCCGGCTGGGTTTTTCCGGCTGCTTTTCCTGGTTACCGGGAGGCTGCGCTGGCAGTGCTGGCTGCGGCGGCCTTCCTGTGGCTCCCCGCTTGCCCTTGGCCCTTCGCTTCTGTCCTGTGAGCCTCTGGGGGCAAAAATGACCTTTTTCTGTGGAAGTTGCGATTCTGATCTCGTCCTCTTTTAAGCCCATCTGAGAGCAGCTCTCCTTGCCTGTGTGTGTGCACACTTGAGGCACCAGTGCCTTTTGCCTGCAAAAAGGAAACGGGGCTGCAAAAAAAAGTTTCTGACAAATCATGAACGCAAGCGGAGAGCTGGCAACACACGGGATGAAATAATTATTTCCTACGAACAACCCCTTGAGGCTTTCTAGAAGGAGAACCCATGAATGTTGCATCTGGCAGATACAAGTAATCCAAACTGAACATGTTTCCATGCCATGTTCCTCCCCTTCCCCTTCCCCCCTTTCTTTTTTTTACAGCAGATAATTTTTAATTAAGAGCTTGAGATGTGGGGTCAATACAGGAGGATTTCCTTCAAACACGCTTTTGACCCGTCAGGTGCAGGATAGAGGAACACTCCTGGAGGCTGTTTATCTTTTTCCCCATTTTCTTTTCCATTCCACTGTGGATGTGATGGCTTTTCGGTCGGCGCGTGTTGCTGGGGCTTTGGGGCACATGCGAGTTTGGATACGGCACCCTGTTTCCTGTTCCCTTTCCTCCTGTTATTGAAAAACCAGTGAATGCAACATGGATATGAACTCAGGACCTTCCAACTCCGGGCTTTGTAGTCAGGAGAAAATGGATATTCCCTCCAAACTGTCCTATCGGTGATGCTTGGGTCGTGCAGGGGCAACTCCCGTGGTTTGGGGAGGACGAGACTTTCTCCCTGCTGGGTCAAGGAACCAGCGCGTCCAATGCTGCTACTGGGTTTTACTTTATTTGTTTATTTGTTGAAGGATTCCTCCCTATTCAGGGGGATGCAAATCCTCCTGGCTACAATAAAATAGTGGGGGGAGAGACCGTGATTTATTGATTTACTTATTATTTCTTCTGTGTGTCTGGCCTGCTCTGCTTGACCTATGGAAAGTGGCACTGTGTGGGATCTCAGCATTTTGCTTTCAGTCCTGAGGTTTTGCTCAAGCCTGGCGTGAATCTCCCCTTTTCGTGGTGGTTTTAGCAGAACTCAGTGAATTTTGTGTTTCGTTACATGTGTATGCGCAGAGCAGCTTGCTCGCTGCACTGCAGAAGTGGCCGCGCTCGAGTAATGCATCTGGTTACCCTTACATGAAGTCTCTGTAACACTTTGGGACCAGAGGGAGTTAGTGGCCCTGCATAAATCTGACTTTTATTCTTTTATCAACTTCTGAGAAGGGGAAGTGAAAAACGAGAGCACAACTGTGACTCTCAGAGGCGCCACAGCCCTGGTCGCCGAACGCTGTGGTGCTCTCAAAGGAAACTGCTAACTATTTTGCTTGAAAACTGTAAAACTCCTGTAAGTTCACATGTCACACAAGTCCATGTTTTTTATTTATTTATGTTTTTTCTTTCAAATGGTTCTTGAGCATCTTTTGTCATTTCTGGAAAAGCTTGTGACCCTCCTGTTCAATAGAGTGATGTAAATAGAGATATTGTCTGAGAGAACCGAGATGGTTGTAGATGGGCCAGGAGGTTTTAATGGACTCCAGAGAAGCCCAGCTGTAGGTGCTTTAAAGGCCTTCTCCTCATCGTCGTGCATTAGCATTGCTCTGGTCTTCGACCTGGCCCCGGGTTGGTCCAGCAATTACCAGAAATCTCAGCAATCTTTATTCAGGATGTGAAGCTGGTGAGGAAGGGACCAGTGCCAGGAGAACAGTAATACAATATTGACCTAAAACCATCATTTTTAATTGGACCAGCTGGGAGCAAGCCTCTCTTCCCTTGTGCTGGGGGAAGCAAAAACCACTCTAGTCTTGTTTGTACCTAAAAAATACCTCCTTTTTCCCATGTAACAGCTAAATATCTGCATCTGGCTCAGCTGAAACACACATGTAACCTTAATTAGTTTGGGTGCACGAAGGAATAGCACATACCAGCACACTGATTTATTGAATGGTTCCTAGGTGCATGCAGTTATATGATGAAAGGAGGGACTGGTTGAAGGCTGTTTGTTGCCTCCCCATATTTAACAGTGTTCCTGACCTTACTGTAAGAGGGATGTCAGAATCCATAGCCCAAATCTCTTCACTTAGTTCTTTAAAAAGCTTGGAAAACTTTTGTGCTGAGAATGGAAACATACCAGCTCTGTAAGTCCTGTGTTTGCTCCGCTCTGATCTCTGCGGTTTGCTGAGGTGGGGGGCAGAAAGCAGCACGGACTCTTTTGTTCCCGTTTAACCTTTCTGCTTCTTTCTTTCTCTTCTACGTGGGAAATGGGGAGGAGGGAGGGGGAGCCACTTGGCCAGGATCTCAGTGTGAGTCCCTGGCAGATTGAAAATAGAAGTAATAAGTTTTGACTTTAAGCTCCGGCTGTAGACAGCGGCGCTTGCTTTTCTTTTTCGATGACTGAGTGTTTGCTGGGCAGACACTGGTGCCATAAGAAAATGTGCAGGGGAGAGTGTCTCATTGTATGGATAAGTGTTGCTGTTGGGAGCATGAGTAGTCCTGGCTCCAGATGAGCTGCAGAGCAGCTCTGTGAGGTCCAGACGTTGTGGAGGTGAATGCTGGTTGCTGTTGCCCATGACTGAGGTCACTGAACCAGTTGGACTGCAGCCACCAGCGTGGCCAAGCTGCGGTCTTGAGGAGCTGTTGTTGAGGAGCTTCCTCGTTGGAAAGGGCCATGGGATGCTCAATGTCCCCTGCAGCGCAGAGGAGAAGGGCAGCCCTGAAATAGTCACTGGGGATGAGTCTTCAGGAGTAGAGCTGGGCTGGACCTGTGGTTACAACCTCGGACAGTCTAATCACAGAATCATCAAATGGCTGAAGTTGGAAGGGACCTCTAGAGATCATCTAGTCCAATCCCCCTGCTCAAGCTGGGACACCTAGAGCATGTGGCACCGGCTCGCATCCAGGTGGGTTAATGACCCTGACCTTAATGGTACCAACTGATGTGCCTGAGGAAGGGGACCATCCTCTGATGGTCTCATGGCTGGCAGGGAGCTCCTGCTTGTGAAGAACCTGTGGTTGGACCTTCAGATGGGTTCCTGGACTTGAGCGTCTCAACTCTTTCGCAGCATGGTCAGAACCCTAATGGAGACTCTGGCTCCTGGTTGCTCCTCTCCCATGCACGTTCCCATCACTCGCTACCAGCTCTGGTCATTGTTGATGTGAAATCCTGGGAGCTGCGATGCTGGGGGATGGGCAATAAGATCTGGTCAAAGAGAAAGAGCCAGCAGAGTCTTCGGCATCTTGGAGAAAGGGCTCAGGGCTCTGCTGACTCATGACCCTGGCTTGGGAGCTGCCAGTGAAAAGAAGTGAGTAAATCCTGACAAAACATGTAATTTGCTGAAAATAAGTCACTGCAGGATTTATTGTTCTCTTAAAGTGCTAGTGACAAAAATGAACTTTGCTCATGATGATGCTCTCTGAGATCATCTTGGTGAGTCCTTCAAACTATTCTTCCATTACAAACAAAACTTTCAACGGCACCCTGCTTTTATAGTTGCCATTAGAGTTTTAGCATATTTTATGCATCTCAAAGGGTCAAAAGATGAATTTGAAATCAAAAGGTCTAGTGTGTTTGAAATAACTGGAAGGAAAATTGATTAAAAAAGTGTAATCCAAGCTCATATGCACTTTTAAATAAATGTTCGTGTGCAGAACATGCTCTAGAGATGGTCCCAGCTGTGCAAACACTCTCCCCATCTCAAGCCCAGTACCTCTTACCTGTTTCCGTCCTGCGTAATTTATATTTGAAAGGTGAGTTTCATATCCTCATGGGCTGTTTCGAGCTCATCCATGTGTTTTAGTCCACAGAAACAAGTTCTTCAGCCCTCATCTCTCTGTGGCCTCTACCTGATTCTTTTGCCTGTAATTGCATGTATCATTGCACTCTGACATTTTCAGTTGCTTTTAACAGATTTTCATGCCAATATTTTGTTTTTTTTTTTTTGGTTCTGTTATCATAGTGAATTTTATGGTGCAGTCTAAACAGGTTGTTTCACTCCACATTGCTAATGTCTGCTCAAAAAGTGTGGCCAGTTTCCTTAATGTCTTCTGAAACTTATTTACTCTAGTGAATGAGTTGCTAGAAGTGAATAGTCTACTGAAGAAGTCACATACCTACACGTACCCGAAAGCATAGGCAGCTTCTCTGTTACCGATAGCTGCTTTGGATTGTGACTTTGATTAATTCATTGGACTGTAATTTTACGCAGTGGAAAAAATGTTGGAGGTGGGGCAAAGTGAAGGACCTGTATTGTGCACTCCTGGCAAACTGATGGAAAATATTTAGAGTGGCTCCTTGTCTCCAAACGAGATGGGCTGTCACGTTAAGCAGGCAAACCGAGAGGCCACACAGGTCTGACCACCCACATGAAAATTGATGATCTTGGGCCAATGTCAAAAATGATAAGGAAGTGTTCTAGTCTGTGAGGAGGCACAGTCCACAGAGCCTTAACTGCAGATTTTATTATTATTTGAAAATATATAAGGTAGCAAATGGAAAAGACTATATGGGCAAGTGGGTTGCTTTTTGTAGTGCTGAATATATGCTTGTTTGGTTTGGCTTACAGTGAGAGAGAAGGACATATTTTTCAGTTTGGGTAGAGATGATACTCTCTTACTTCATTGCTAAGCCATGACAGAGAAGGGACTTGAAAGCAAAAGTCCCATTGGAGGTTGCGCTCCTAACTTCACACTGCAGCTACGTTATTTCTTGTCCTCCCTCCTCTCCACGCTCACGTGTTTGCCAAAATGCAGACTTAGGGGCTCTCCAAACAGGCCGGCTGCTCCTGAGCGCTTCTGGACCATGGTCATGGTTGGACTGATGTTCCCCAAGCTCTCCCATGGATTCCCCACATTACAGGTGATTTCATCCAAAAAAAGACTCCTTGATTCTGTTTTTGCAGAAACATATCGCCCTCTAAGGTGAAAATTCTGTTTCTTGGCTTAAACCCTCATTGGCACCTTGACATAAATGAGTCCTGGGATTATTTCAGTGACATGGATGTAGCTGGTGCTCTTTTGGGAAGAGCAATTGCATGATTCTGCCCAGGAGACCTTCCTAACCTATGCAAGGGTAAGACTATTTGGGGCTGGATAGCAGGAAAATATAAAGGTAAACAGGTGAAAGGCTGAGTTTGGTTACTTGTTGTGGCCCAAGGTCCCTGGCATGACCTTCAGCCAACGCTTGCTTTCCAAACCTCTATCTTGCATCAGTAAATGGGACAATTTCTCTGCAATAATTACATTTATTGATGCTTTAAAAAGGGGCTGCATTTCCTTGGTTTATTAATGGAGGAATGAAACAAGTTATAATAAGGCTACATAAAAACTCAGGGGTTTGGTATTCCCACAGCTGTCAAGACCTACCATTCTTTTGCCACCTGAAATACTAGGAACAACCTGCTTTGTGGGCTCTCCTGGTGGCCCAGGGCATGTTGCCTCAGTGGCTAAAGCTGCTTATAGGTTACTTGCTTGAGAAGAGGTCCTCTCAGCGCTGTCTCCCAGGGACTTGCCACCTCTCTTAGGAGGACTTTTTGCATAAAAAAAGTCCACAGCTAATGGAGGAATCCAAGGAAGTAGTAATTAGTCTGCATCCCCTGGTACTATGTACTTGGTTTGGAGATGCCCTTTATTCTTTTTGAGGCAAAAATACCCAGCACGGGTTGTGCTTTCTCATTTCTCCCAGGGTAAAGGTTAAGTTAACTGAGAAATGAAGAGGCGAATTTTGTCATCTAACTGTACATAGTGACTTTCTATTGCTATTTCCTCCAGCATTTACATATTTATTTCCAGACGTTTAGATTTTGCCTAGCATTTGTGGACACAAAAGCTGTTTGGGAACCAAAGCTTCTTCTAAGAAAGTCTTGTCCTAAGTCAACAGTTGCATATTGAGATAAAAAAATTGGGGTATGAGAACACTTGTTTGGTTTTCCATGACTCAATAACCCTAAAAATCTATTTCTGTGAGTGTTCGGAAGTGAAATGTAAAGGTGGAGAGGGGAGAGAGGAGGCCTATATTAATATCATATTAAGTTTGCAAAGTTAAGCAATGAAAAGATGGAGTATGGAAGTGTTTGGGCTGAATATGTAATCTTAACTCCCCTTTGCCTGGGTAGCGTTTATCAGATAGGATGCAATCTTGTGTTATTTAAAAATTCCAATAAGTAGATATTTAAGATAAGCCTGATCATGTAATTAAAGACTTTTGACGTGGCCAGATGCTCTACCTTTATGTTTGTGTAAATGAGAGTGGAGGGTGGCTGTGTATCATAGTGCCTATCTTGTGGCTCTATCAAGTGGCTAAGAAGAGAGAGAAAAGAGGAAGCTCTTTGCCCAAATAACTGCATTTTCAGCATCTAGATGTCATGGAGGCATGAGACTGTCCTCTCCATGGAGCTGAAAGGGAAACAGAAAAGTATAATTATTTACTTAGCTGGCTAAATGACACCTGATCTGTTTTTACAACAGTTTATAACAGGTGTGCCCTCAAGAGGGAAGGGTACTGTGATTTTTCCAGACATTGTTTCAGGAAGGAAATTCAAACCACCCAAGGGACGAGTGGTGGCTCCATCCTTGCTGTTCTCTAGGAACTGGACTTTGCTGGAGATCCTTCTCCATGGGCTCCATGGGCGTTAGGGAGCAGGACACCACGTGTAGTAGGCTGGGACCTATTCTAAATATCGGGCACTAGGATTCAAACCTTGCTTTTAATGCTAAAGTTTTCCTCAAGGCAAGAACCTGTAGTGCTGGTTGCATCTTCTCATTTGTCCTTCCCATTGTCCCATGTCCTTTATTTCCTATACTCCAAGAAACTTGTTGGCTTGCAAACAGGTATAATCTTAAGAGGAGTGTGACAAGAGATGCTATGGGTTGGTTGCACAAATCTGGAAACAAGAATATTGGAAGAGGGAGAATACTGGGAAAGAGGAGGGTTGAATTAATAGGTTTTACACAGCTATCATGTGCTTCACTGACTGCTTATCGGCAAAACTTATTAAGTTTTTGCATGTGCAATTCTCTGTGACCTTTTTCTTTCTTTAAGAAGTAGGAGATGAGTCTGTGGTTGTTTAGGCAGGATGAACTGCTCTTGAAAGACCAAGTTATACCAGTAGGAGTCAACTGCAAACTGAGTGTTCCTAGATTTAGAAATGATCAACCCTGACTTGATTGCAAACAGAATGTTTTATTCTTGAGTACAAACTTCTGTATTTGCACCATATCAAAGTCCATAAACTGGTACAATTACCTTGGGAGCCTGGGAAATAGCCCAACTTGCTTTTGGGGGGAATGGTTTTTTTAGCAGACTAAACCTTTTTAAAACCTAAAAGCTGCATAAGCAGCTTAAACTATTCTAAAGCCTTAGATCACTTTAAACAGCTTGCGCCAATATAAGGACTTAGATTATCTTAAATACCTTAAAGAGATCTAAAGCTTTAGTAAAAGAATTTGGCCAATCTCAGATTTGGGATTTTTTTTTTCTTTTCATAGATAGAATGGTCACTGCTGGATGATTGCACCCAACTAGTTCTCATTAGAAGATTTCCTGGTTTTCTGTATATTCTAACTTTTATTTAGTTTTACTTTTTATTTTTTGGGGTACTTGAAGCAAGGATAAGTGAATGTGAAAGAAGAATCAGATTCTATAACCTAAACCTACCCTCTTTGTGTTTATGTTTGTGATCATCTGCAGTTTCTGTATGTGGCCTGGGTTATTTTGGTTAAACAGCTATCTAATTTTTAGAGGGCAAAAATAATGAATTCTGTTATATTGTGATCACACCTTCATTATTCTTCAGAAAAAAAAAAAACCCTCTTAGGTGCTATTTACAGCTTGGAGTCTTTCAAATTGCTCATGTAACTTTGGGGGAAAAAAATCTCATCTTAAGATGTGGTAGCTTAATTAAGCCTCTTTAAAAACACACATATAAATGGGGGAATGAGTCGTAAGTCTGCGACTTAATGTTAATTTGGATGCTTTCTAATTATTACCTGCCTCTCTCTGCAGCTTTTTTGTAGTGATAATGTGAGATCTAATTCCTCCTTCATTTTGCAAGGGGCCCAATGTGCCCTCCCTCCCCATCTTAGCCAATCCTGGACATTAAATTTGGGCAATTGCATCACTCCAATCCCATTCACGCCAGTGTCACTTTGGCCCTTTTGAGTGAAATTTGTCTTTATTGCAAGCCCCATAGCAGTTTGTGTCTGTGTGTTTTTTTCTTTTTCTCTCTTTTTTCTTCCCCCCTTAGCATTGCATGTGAATTTGCATTAGCCTTAAGGTCTGTGCACAGTCCTGGTGTATAAGGGTGGCTATTGGAAGAGAACCAAATGCAAACAAAATAGCAAGCAAAAATGCAACCGTTCACAGAGAAGACTCAACACGAGCAAACACGGCACCTGGTGTGTCACCCTTGTGAGCGCCACCATGCACAGTATCTGCTCTCCAGTCTATGCTCTGTGACACCAGCACAAACATGTGGAGGCCTCAACATTGGGAAGAAAGTATTCTGGGTCTTTCGATTATGGTAACTGCTTTAATGCACAAGAAACTCAAGAAAACAAGAAAAAAAGTTTCAGTTTTAGAAATACGACCTTTTCAGATTGCTAATTCAGGTTGTTCACAGTGCAGCTGCTAATGAGTTCTGTATTTTATCCACTTAATGTATTTATTATTTGGAGAAATGGCGAGTGAGTGCTTGCTTGAAGGTAAATAGCTTTATATTATTTTTTCTTCCATTCTGCCAAGCTCTGGATTCTGTTGCAGATTGTATCATTCCTGCTTAGAGCAGGAAATCAGTTTGCTCCTTAGTGTTTGTGAGAATATCTGGTGGAAAAAATCTGGGATTTCACAAAACACCTATTCCTCCCCACCTCTGCCCCCTTAATGTAAGCTTAAGAAAGAAAAGAAAAGAAAAAAAGGTAAAATAAATATTTCCAGAAATTCCTTGGAGGTTACACAATACTGGAGGTCTTGCTCCAAACCTGCTTCTTGAGCAGCTTACCATGTGGATGCAGCTCTGGAGTAGCTAATAAATTTAGTGCCTTTTCTTTGCTAGGCAATCTGGCCCAAGGAATTCAGGATTAAGTTTGGTCATAATGTAAACACATTTCAGCTGGATGAACTGCAGCTAAATGGGGTCAGAGAGCAGAGTAGCCTTTTAAATCTGACAGTATTTCTTTTTATTTTCCTTTTCCCTTCTGCCTTCTTGCATCCACAGCCCGGCGCCTGACACTGGTTCTGCTTGTGTCCGTACTGCAGAGCAGTAGATCTTTGCAGCTGTGATCTCTGTGCTCTTACACATGGAAACTCATCAAGCATCTGCTTCCTTGCTGCTGGTCACAGCTTGGTGCAAGGTTTTCCTTACACAGATTATCCAATTTCACTTTTTTATATATATCTTGCTCTCCTGCCTCCATGCACCCAGTGTAGCAAGACCTCCTGCCCTCAGAAAGACTCCCATCCCATATTCTGTGCCATTCATAGAAATGCAACAGGAGGAAGTTTTCTAAAGCTGTTTCTAACAGGAAAGAAAACACATAAAAGAGCTTTTTCTCCCCTCCAGCATGATTCTAGTCTCCTCTCCTAGTTGCTGTATGCCTGATGGCCTATGGACTCTTTGCAGCTGCGGTTGCAGGGGATGCAACAGTGCAAAGTGTAAGAGGAAAGTGGGGTGCAGAAGAACACAGCTGCGCTATGGGGATTTGCAGGATACCCCAATATCCAAGGGCTGGATCCATCTGAAACAAATAAATTTGTTCTTTCTCTCCCACCAGCTGCAATGGGACAGACAAGTTGGTGTTAATCCAACAGCAACAGCATCCTCCTCTGAGGAGGCCCTGACTTCAGCAAAGATCTCCACCCAGAAGAGCATTTAAGCATGTGCTTGCCCCGAAGTGTGTGTTTGATTGTGCCCCTGAGTAGCTCCGTGCTTAGTCACATTCCTCAATGTTGTTCCGATCGAGGCCAGTGCTGACACCCTGCGGTGTGGACAATACTGTAGGAGGCTGCTGGTGCTGCAGCCTGCATCTGTAGTCTATGCTATATACTATGTATATATATAAATGATATAGGAGTTATGGGAGCTGTGGCTTAGGACGTGAGCAGTGTGGCTTGTGCAGTAGGGTATGGGAGACAACGCTGAAAGCTGACTGGAACAGAAGATGGTCAGTGCCACTTCAGCGGGTCAACTGGTGAACATGGTGATGGTCTCAGGATACACAAAGCATCTGTACCAGCCCAGAATTTGAAATGTCAGTAAATTTGGGTGAGGACTAGGAGCCTTTCTGCTCTCAGTGACTTGCTTGAGCCTTGGTGTGTCAGCTCTTGGAGGGTTCTGAGGAGGTAGGTGCATGTGCCCACATGCATGACTCTGTGGGGAAGGCCACCAAACTTGTAGACTCAGAAGAGTATCTCCAGCCATGGGATGGTGTCTACTTCCAAGCAGCGCAGCATGGCAGCCAACGTCCTTGTTGGTCTTGGGGACGGATGGTCTCCTCCCTGAGGTGTCTCTAGGTTCCAGCACAAGTCACCATACCTCACTGTTTGCTGGGAAGCCCGTTGTTGATCCCATGATGTTTTTTTTTTTGAGGAGAAGTGAGCTCAGTAATGGTGCATCAAGACTGAAAAGCTGATGAGATGCAGGGTCAAGCAGTAAGCTAGTCTTCCCTGGGTTTGTGAAGATTGTATTGCATTGTGTCATCCTTCTATGAGGAAGGAAGATGTATTTTATGGCTGGACATGTTTTGTGAGGCCTAGTGCGTTGGGTCAGTGTCCTGGAGGACACTGTCTCAGAATTGACTACCCTTGCTGGTGTTTGGCTGTGGTGAATTAGCAGAGCTAAGAAATTCCTGAAGTTACTGGGCCAGAGATGAACCTAAGAATGAGTGGGCACAAATTGATGGAAAGTTTGAGCATGTCAGGAATTTAGGTGGAGTTTTTTTTTTCTGCAGCAAGTCTGGCGTGTGAACCAAATTGCAGTGGGAACAATTACTATAAATTATTTTCAAAAGTGCTTGGACATTGAGGACAAACATGAAGATTACAGCTGATAAATTCAAAGAGCAAAATTGCCCCGTTTGCATTTGATGTCAGGGTAGAGAACATTACCCCTGCCAAATGTGCTCCAAAAAGGAGCAGACTTGGGGAGCATGTGGGGGTTTGAAGTCTTAAGGGAGAGTGTTTGGGTCACCTCTTCCTGCTGTCTCAGGGTCCTGGGACAAAGTGGTCACCTGATGTCACTAACGGGCAGCACATTAGTGAAAGGAAATACCTCAGACTGTGCGTTCCCGATGCCTGGAGTTCACTGCAGGAGGGAGAGAGATGAGATGGGAGATGCACTCGAGTGGGACCAGGAAAATGTGACTAGGAGTCCCTTGGCTGCCTGCCCTGCACATGTGGGCTGCGAACCTGAGGCTCTGTAGGCCTTGTGCTTTAGAGGTGAGATAAACTCCCTCTTTGGTGTTCACAGTGACTTAATCCCAAATTGTGCATTGGCGTGAATGCCAGTCGGGCATGCTGCTATGCATCCAGTGCTGCCTCCAGGAGAAGGGAGCTGGTGGATCTGCCCTGCATCCCTGTGCTTGCTGCACCCTCCACTCCCCTCCTTGCAGAGAGAGGGGAAAGGATGAGGGTGGCCTTGGTGCTTATCATTCCATTTCTGTCACTCTTGTTTGGGTTGCAAGCAGGCATGGGAGGCCCTCGTCTCCTTTACTGGGGTGGATGTGCATGAACCCAATGCAATAAATTGCGTGCTAAAGCCCATCTGTGTAACGGGGTGAGCTCAGGTGTGCCGCGGTGCTTTGCAGGGTGATGTGCATGGGTGTCATCCTTAGCTGCAGAACAGCTCGGGCTGCGGATGCTCCTGCTCCGATTGGAGCTCCCTGGCCGGGCCGGGTTGCAAGCCGGGCCCCTCATCAAGCCTCGTTTGTCTGCCAGCGGCTACCCCGTTGCCATGGCAGCAGCCAGGCACAAGGATGCAGGAGTTCTGTGTGCGGGAGATGGGGGCTTGGAGCCTGAGAGGGGGTAGGTGAACCGAGGGCTTTGGCCAAGGGGAAGTGACATGACCCATGGGAATACAGCGAGCACCAGCAGGAGCAGCTGGATAGGTGCAAAAAAGTCCCCTGAAGCTGCGAGCAGTGCAAGGAGGGACATGGTGACAGATGTTGCTCTCATTAGTCCTTCTGTGAAGGCAAACCTGGAGGGCATAAACCCCAACGGTGCAAGAAATGGTGAATTTCTGTAGTCTGAAAAGCCTTAAATCGCCCCTGCGTCCTGAATACCTCAGATCATCTCTGCGGCTCTGACCTTGGTTTTGAGGATGTCTTTAGCCAGTTTGTCTTCAGTGGCACTGCCAAGTATCACTGGGGCACAGGATGGGATGAGATATATGATCCTGCAGGATGTAAACACCAGCAGGGTGAGGCAAAATTGGTGATGTGGTTTATAAAAGTTCCCTTGGTTCTTAGGAAGTTTGATGCTGTCAACATGTGGCAGAAATCCTAAGGACTATTTTGGAAAACTTTGTGGTTTTGGTGTTCCCCAAAAATGAAAAGAAAAAAGAAAATAAGAGAGGAGGAGAAGGGGAGCAACAAGCTACAGATATAGTATTTGCTTGTAAAATAAAGTTGGGCTTGGGTCCAACCTGTTTTATAAAATGCTGCACCTCACAGCATCCCCCTCCATTTCCCAGTCTCATCAGATGTGGCAATACGGGTAGTCACTTGGGAAGTGATGTGACTGTAAGATATCTATCACATGATATATAAATATATTTATATAATAGATGTTTTTTTCCCTTCAGCTTTTGCAGTTGTGTGTGTTCTTTCTCTAAATATGCATGATGTCCTGTAGGAATTTGCTGTGATTTTTCACGGGACCGTGGTAAGAGAGGAATTAGTCCTCAGAGCTGGCAAGCTGTGGCGCTGAAAGCTGAAATGCAGCAGGGAGGCTGCTGAGCAAGGAACTGAACTTGCACTACAGATTTCCAGCCAGGTTTCCTAATTCTCCCCTTAACCTTTCCACAGAGGCAGGGCACGAAGTACAATGTTAGAGCTTGGATATGGTTTCTTTTGCTTTTTCTTTTTCTAATGGAAACTTAACATTCTCTAGGCTCTTTGCTGTTCCACAAGAAAAAATAATGTTGTGGGAGTAACATCCTCATGCAATAAATAAAATTGCACGTCTCTTGGTGCAATAGAAGCGGCTTGCCTTCCCCCAGCTCTTGCCTTAGCACACCTTCCTTTAGGAACAGACTCAAAGTCCTTTAATTATTGACCGCCTAACGCAGGGCAGTGTGACATTATTTGCCAGTAATACAATACTGGAGGAACTGCACTCTTCTCTTTCTCTAATTTTCCAATCAGGAAACTGAATCATGCACCATGTGTGTTGAACCAGCCCTGTCCCTTGCAATTCCTATATGTGTATGGGTCCCCCATGTCCTTCGTGCACTTCGTGGGAGCGAGCAGGATGTGCATCCAGAGGCAGACCTCGATTATGTGGAGCCTTTCCATCTGCGTGCAATCCGAGCCCTGGATATTGCACATTTGCAGCTGGTCGTCCCTGTTAATTAGACAGGAATGTGATAGGATTTGTCCCGGGCAGGATGCTGGTTCATGATGAGGTGCTCTTAGGTACTCGATAGCAGTAGACTCGAGCAAGTTCAATGGGATTTTGCTTATGTGATACTGGCTGCAAGACTTAATCAGCAGAAAGTGGTGTTTGGAGATGCTTCCTAGGCTCTTGGGTGCCCAGGGCTTTTCCCACCTTTGCAGCCCCTGTGTACCCCTTTGCAGCACAGGATCCCCTTTAAGAGTCTGGAGTTGAATCAAAGTTACGAGACACTGATTTATGCATAGACATTATTATTTCCTTAGTATTTACAGGGTAGTAACACCTGGAGGTTGGATCTTGCTCATTTTCTAGGACATTCAGGCATAGGGTTACCAATAAGCCCTCACTCATGTAACTCCATCATAAGTGGAGGAGAAAAACAAACACAGAAAGATAAGGGATGCAGGTAGCAAGCACAGCAGGTCAGGCACCATCCTGAACAGCTCAGAACTGCTGGTGATTCAAGAGATAAGGGAAGGTGCTGCTTGAAAAATAATAATAGCATCATCTCATAATACTGAGGGACTTTTTTTTCCTTTTCTTTAAACACTATGTTTTGCACAAAATTATCATTTCTCATTTAAAGTTCTGGGCATGTATTTTCTGGGCAAAGTTTCCTCCTAACCCAACATGCCACTTGTGCTTGTTTTTTTTTCCACCTTTGTGTTGCTTTATCCCATATAATTTGGCTAAATATTGTTGTTTATTCTCACAAGTGCTATAGAGCTCCAGTGTCTTGTTAAACTGTTGGTTTCTGCTCTTGTGATGCTCATTGGCAGCAGAATAATTGCATACTCTAAAAAGTTTTTTTTCTCCCCTTTTAAATGCCTAATGCTGTCTTTAGATCTTAATTTCCATCATATTGCACTTTATCTCATCTTGCAAAGGTGGCAATGAGATAGTAACCTACCAGAACAGAGTGGAGCATATATATAATCTTTACCTGATTTCTTCCCAAAGTGTAAATAATTGCATAAGGTTAGAAGAGAGAAAAGTTGGAATGTTTATTGCTTTTTGTGATATCCAGAAAGTTCACTGTTATTTCCGTGCTGGAAATACTGGCTCTTCAGGGGAAATAATCGCCGAGTGAACGTTGCAAATTGCAACGTTGCAAATTGACACCGTGTGCTGGTGAAGTCATTGTGGGTTAAATAAGTTGCATTCAAATCATTTGGGAGTATATATTATACATATTTTTAAATGCAATTACTTGATCTGTCCTCCAGATTACCTAGGCTGTGTGCTCGTGAACCAGGTGTCTGCAGAAGGGTATTACTGAAGGCTGCTCCTGAAAGCAGCCCGTGCTTCCTTCAAGGTGCAGCAGTTACAGGAGCAATTAGGTGTTTTTTACATGCATGCAAATGCCGAGTAGCGGTTAGGCCTTGCAGCCCGTGACTGCTGCCTTCCCCTGCCGGTGGGCATGAACCTCCTTCCTGCCAAACTAGGTCTTGAGCATCTGCAGGGCTCACAAGCTAGAAAACAAGCCTTGGGGAAAACCCTTCTCCCTCCCTTTCTCTTGCTGTGTTTTGTTTCCTCTCCTTTCTGAGTGCACTGAAAAAAAATTTGCAAGACAAAAGAATTTGCTTTGCATTGTGCTCTTTTTTTTTTTTTTTTTCTTGCTTAGTGTCTCCAGACTTCATGGAAATGCATCTGCCATTTCACCACTTCCGGCAGCGGATGCAAATAGAGCATCCTCTTAGGAAAATGCTCCATCCCTTAAAATAACCGCTGCGGCTCCGCGGGGCGCGTGGTCGCAGGCTGTGCGCTGGAATGTGTCTGCCAAAACAGCGAAGCCGCAGGGTAAAAATACAGTAATAAAGAGGGGTTTCTACCGAAGGCACACATGCACTCTGCTAAGTTTCAGTGCAGAAATGCACTGTGGGGGTGGGAAATTTTCAGTTTTTTAATTTATTTTTTGTCCTCCCTCCTGCTCTTTGCTGTTTCCCAGAAGCTCCTTTGCTGGCTCCGTGCTAGGCTTCCTTGCAGTGCTTGGATCTCTTTCCTCTTTTTCCCTAACTTTGCTAAAAACTTCACCTAAGTGCCCTAATAGGAAAGAGCTGTACATAAAACTTAATGGGTCAAAAATTTTCTCGCTTTTGTTTTCCCCTGGCCAGAGTGGGACCGTGTCTGATGCACGTGTCTGATGACTTGAAACCTGCCTCATATGGGAGTTTCAGTCTTGGTTCATTTGATGGCTGCAAAAATTAATAAAGTTTCTTTCAAGGGCAAAGTAAGTATCCACAAAACAGGAAGAAAAGTGACTTCTTTATTAAAATTGCTGGTTTGATGTAGCCTTATGCCCAGGGGCTGTGCACTTTAGAGCTTGTGGTTCTGCAAATGTCTTGAGCCACCATCGTCACCTGGGCCCTGGCGTGGTCCCGTGGTGCTTTCCCTGCAGTGGGGCAGGTGCTGCAGCTGGCCCAGCATGAGGGCAGATGTGGGGGTGGATGCTCCAGTGTTTGGATCTACCGTCTTTCTTGTCATCCGTAGGAGATGCGAACAGCTTTTCAGAGGGTGAGATCCACTGAGCGAGAGGGACACGCAGTCACGACTGTCACCACATATTATGGCAGCAAATGCTTCTCTAGACTCGTGAGTGTGTATGAGTCCAGTCCCGGGCCTCCCCATGCATGAATTCCCCTTGGGCCTTGCTGGGTTCAGGTGTTGTTCCTCAGAACAGCTGCTTGATTGCAGCTTGCAGATTTCTTGTTTGTTTGTTTGTTTGTTTTCTTCCCTTTTATCCCTTTCTTTAATTTTCATTTGGCAGCAGCCATCCTTGTCTGTCCAGGGGCTGTGTGTATGGCACCTTCTCCTGTCTTAATTGTGACTGTGTGGTGGGACAGGGCACAAACTTTGCTTTTACTGGGGGTGCTTTTTTTCGTTGGGGTGATTCCCAGGAGACTAAATTGATTGCCGGAGCCTGACCCTCAGCTTTAAGCAAACTCTACTTGTAATTAGTTCTTTTAATCTGTTGTGCAATCACCTAGGGAAGTAGGGGCTCCTCCCTGAGGGGTTGCGTGGGTGCGTGGGTGCGTCACCCTTTCAGTGATGACACTTATTCCTCCACATGTAGGACCAGATTCTTTCTGTTGGCATCGCGTGCTGAGGCTGTGCCTGTCCATGCACCCACGCTCCGTGGGTCCGGGACTGCGCGGCACAGGGTGAGCCCAGCCACGGGCTCCCTGTGGCTGCAGTGGTGAGACGGGACTTTCAGCACTGCTGGGTTTTTCCTTTTTATGCCTGCTGATCAGCAAAAAAATTAAACTTTTAACTTAAATTTAAATAATTTAATCATGCAAGTTAAAGGACTTGCAGGATAGAGAGTCTTAGCCCCTAGGCTGCTCTCAAAGCTTGACCTCCTGGAATATCACTGCATGATGGGCACTCAAGATGTCCTATGTTTATCTTTGAGGAGACTCATGTCTTTGAAGGTCAGGATGGATCTTATTTGCTGAAAGAACCTCCTGAAAAGGAAGTAACCATATTTTAAATATGCTTAATCTGTTTATTTCTCTCAGGGAGGCCTGGACCCAGTCCTTTACATGTTAAATCGCTAAGCCAATGGAGCTGTGTCCACCATGGCTCAACTCTTTACCCCAACAGCAGTTGGTTCTGAACTGTTTGATTTCTTGGTGGGGCCAGGAGGAGAAGTCCCCTCCACCATCCTTTCAGCATCACCATCTGAGCACCATGCCAGGGGCCTGGACAGTGTTTAGTGGAAGTGCCCAGAGTGACCGGGAGTTGGACCCAGGAAAGACACTGCGAGTGCAGTACAGCACCTGGGAGCACTGTTGCTCCCCTTCCTGTGAAGCCATCCACATCTGCAACAGCTGTATTGATTCCCAGATCATATTAACATCTCTTAATCTCCCAGATCCGTAGAGCCCTAGCAGATCAGCTTGCTAATATGTTCTTGAGCAGCTATATGCATTTTTAGAGATCTCATTCTATGCTGAATGTTTCACAAAAAATGAATAATGCCAAATATTCTGATCAAAGAGATCACAGAATTACTTTTTCATCACATCCTTTCCCTACTTGATAAAAGCCCGTCTGTACTGCTCTTGGTAATGACAGAGATCCTAAGAAAACACAAAAGGGGCCGTGGTGAAGATCAAGCTATGTTCTTCTGGCCCCAGGCAGCTCTTTTCTCCCAAGTGAATGAACCTCTCCAAAGGGACTCCAGTAACCTCACCATGGACAAATGCACCGCATGGATCTGCTATCTCTGCTGCACACAGCAGTTGCTAATTTCCTAAATGCTAGTGAAGGAGGCTGCTGAGCTGGCTGTGAGCATCAGCACACAGTGCAGAGGACCCAACCAGGGTGATTTGGAAGGGGTTTCACTGCTTGGGCAGCATGACGTTCCCTGTCCCTTTCCAACATGCTGATTCCAGCTGTGAACTACCTGCCTGGGATCTGAGGCTCTGCCCCGGGTTTGTTTCCCTCAGTTTCTAGGCTCACAAAGAGCTTCTCCCATGTGTTACATGAGCCTGGGAGCCTCCTCCGTCCTGAAGCCTTAATGCAGGCATTAGATGCGACAGAATGGGTGCAGCACTGCAGTAGATCTCATCCAGCCTTTTCAAGCTGAGGCTTGAGCATCTGTCTCCTGTGGGACCTGACCAATGTGCTCCCAATGTGTACAATATCAGCTGGAAGCAAAGGAGGAATTTGGGCGCTGGTCCAACTCCCACGGTGTTCCATGAGGTAGGGTTGGTAGACATCCGTGAAACATGATATTTCCTGTATTTCAGACTCAAATCCTATGACTCGTATTGAAAACATACGGGTTACTACCTTTCCTGTATTTCCTGTGCATTTCTAATATGGGATGTGAGAAATCTCGCTATCACTTGCCCCCTCCCCTGCCCTATTTCTTGCAGTCTGCTCCTCTTCATCTTCCTCCCTTCCCAACATTGTGAATTTGCCCATCAAAAGGTGCAGATGAAATGGCTATTGCAATATGTTCTGTTTTTTCTCTGGAATGATGAGCTACTCCCTCAAGACCTTTGGCAGAGTCAACCAAGCTACATAACCTTGCTGTGATACTTGCTGCTAAGGGCATAGACTAAGCAATATCTATCAGATGATTATCTAATTTTATTACATAATTGGGATATAAAACCAGATTATCCCAATTACTTAATGAGAAAGCTGATTTCCTCCCTCACCCGCTTTTTTTTTTTTGCAGGCAAAACTTTTGCTGTCAGCTTTTCAGATTTGTGTAAATATTTGATGCAGTGTTGCATAGAAAACTATGAAGAAAATGCAGACTAGTTCAAGGGTAATTAGCAAAGTAAGGAGAGATCACTGAAGGCATCCCTTGAATGTTAGTTTTGGGCTGATCATCTGTTATATTGATGATGCAGCTCACTGAGGAAAATACGTGGTCATGTTAGATTGCATCGTGAGAAGAAGGGCGAATTGCAACAGTGGAGAGGAAGCGTTGGAAGATGTTAACTGCCTTCGAACAAAGTTCTGGTTCCTCATGTCAGGGGGATGTAGTCCAGTTAAGACAAATGTGAAGACCAGATAATATGATAATCAGAACAGAGCTATTTCCTTACTAAGAGGACATTAAGGGCCTGTCTACATCATCATAATGAAAGACAGTCTTAAGAGTTTGTAGTCCAGTATAAACTAGTGGTCAGTCTATGATGACTGAGCTCAATTTGGGACTTGGCAAATTCATCGTATGTACCATCAAGTATACATTAAATAGGAATAATAAAAACTGTAGAGCTAATCAGAATGCAGGACCGGAGACTACAGTGATGCACACAGTCCTCGCAAGGGCCATTCCACCATTTTGAGAGTTGGCTGCTTTTCTGGTTATTTAATCAAGTTCTCATGAGCTTTTTAGAGCTTGACTCAGCAGAGCTTGGTCTCAGATAGGTTTTGTTTGTTTGTTTGTTTAGCACACCTTGCTTTTAAACATCAGCTCCCCATAGCAGTGGTCTTTCAGCTCCTTTAACTTCTGCACACCCACAAATCATAAGAGTTGTGCTCTCTGCTCCACAGCTAGAAATGTAGGAATGCCAAATACACGGAGCAACTAGCTCTCTATGCTGTGCTAGAGAACAGCATCCTGCTACTGTGCTTTAGGCTAGCCTCAATTACTTGCCTGTTATCAGAGTGGAGATCAGAGTACATCATTTAAAGAACAAATGCAGTAAATACCTTGAATTTACGTATTTGCTTTTTTGGGGAAAAGTGTATTGTCACGACAAGCTCAAGCTAAGGTTTGCATTTTGCATAAAGGAGGAGGAGGAGAGCGAGAGAGAAGTGTTACTTGAGGTGTCTGGATCTGCATGATGCAGCGTGATTTTCATGAGGATACTGCTGCCGCTTGTGTAATTCATGACTCTACCTTGGCGCTGCTCTGGGAGCTCTGCGGAGCCTGCAAATGTCCTCAGGTCTCTGGGTGCTGCAGAGCGGGGTCAGTGCTTCTTTCATCTTTTAAAATCTGACTTAAACATTAGCAATTTTTTTTCTACCTTATGTTTATTTTTAGTATTGCCAGAGAAGTTGCATACCTTTAAAAGTAGAACAAAACTCACTGCTGGAGATTCTGCAAAGGAACTGATTACTTTGGGTTAATCTGGCCTTTCTAAAGAGATTTTTTCACTATGTAGTAGCTTTGCTCCATGAAAACTTGTAGTATATTTCATGGAAAAAATGTAAATGAAGTGTCACTCAGGCTCAGTCCTTTGCCATTTTAATGCAAGCTGGAACTGGGGCAGTTGTAAGTACTATAGTATGTTCTCTGTTAAAACTGCTGAGTATTCCCTTTTCTCTGCTGAGTGTTTTCAGTTATTAGTCTGAGCTATAGTAAATATTCACTGTAAATAAACCAAAATGGATTCCTGCTAACTTGGTTGCAAGTTCAACCCCTCTACTTTTAGAACCAGGTAAATGCAGAATTGACAGATCAGCTTTCTTTTACTTCTGCTAACTTGCAACGCAAGAGTCCTATTGAAAAAATTCAAAGATTTGGACAAGATTGGTTTTTACCACATGCAACTCTGTTGGCCCTGCCTGGGCAATGGACAGTGCTCAGCCCTTGGGGACTGCCGTGGCAGCAGGCTGTGGCCAATCCAATCCTCCTTGACTTGAGAAAGTGGCAGGAAATAATTGCTGTTCTTCTACTCCATCCCTTTCCTTCCTCTTCCAGCAGGTGGGTGGAAAACAAGAAGCTACAAACTCCTGTCACTAGTCATCTGAGAGCAGTTATTTGTGTGGCTTTTATCCCCAATTCACTCCTCTGGAGAAGCTGGAGTCAGCAGAAATCCCAGCGCTCAGAACTGCTGGCTCAGGTTCTAGCAGGTGGAGCTTGAAATGAAGCTGTTTGGAAAGATGAAATAATCTTGAAGAAGTTGCTCTTTACTGAATTTATGCACCTTCTGTTTGCAAGCATGGCCAGTATCCCCAGCGGTCTCTCTAGCACATTCTTGATGGGCAGTTCTCAGCAGGGTAAATGGTAAAAAGCCCTATTCAAGACCTAGGTTTTTTACAACTTGAAGGCTGCTTCCGTGGAAATGAAGACAGAAGTCCTTGCATTTTTTCACCTAGAAGCTGGACTATTTAGACTTTTTTTTTTTCTGTCTAAAAGTGAAAGCAAGAGAAGGTCAAAGCTCCCACTGGTGGGAAGGAGGCTCTGTAGGTCTCCAACAGGTTGGCTGCAGGGAGGTCATAATGCTCAGGCTTTCCCTGGCTCTACTGCAAAATCAAGATCTTAGTCTGGATCTCAAAAACCACAAGCAAACCTTATTCCAGCTACACTGGAATGTGAATCTCTGGTTGTTGTTTATTTTGCTTCTTTTCTTTCTTTCTTTCTCTCTCTCTTTCTTTCTTTCTTTCTTTCTTTCTTTCTTTCTTTCTTTCTTTCTTTCTTTCTTTCTTTCTTTCTTTCTTTCTTATGGGAACTTTTCTCACTTTTTCACTCCTTGAAAAGTTTTATTTTAAGTCTCAATGCCAGAAACTACTTGCCAGCTAATGACTCTCTTGGTAATTTTAGTAGCCTGTTGAATCGTTTTCTTTTGCAGTTTGACTTTTTATTTCATACTCCATCAAGTTCCTTAATGAAATTGTGCCCAAATCTTGCAAAAAATGTAAAAGAGTCAGAATTACAATAGATGTCTGTAGATGCCTGTGGGTACCGCAATACGAGAAATATGTGGAAGATGTGTGAACCTTGGCATTAATAAATGGAGCTGTTGCACTTTGGCTTGAATCACAGGCTATGGTGAGTTCTTCATTTCTTTACCATGGAGCATTTAACAGAAAACAAGGCTCAGTGTGATCTGAGCCTTGCACCGTGCAAGATGCTCCATGGTCCCAAGGGCTCAGAGGTGCAACTTCCATGGGGTCTCTGTGTTGCAGCATCTTGGCATCCAGGACAGCAAGGCAAAACTATGGAGAACAGAGTTCCGTTGTTTGTGTGCCTGAGGTGCCTAATATTTAGCTCCAGTTTTGTCAGCTGGAGCTGCTGCTGCAAGTGTATGAATGTGTTCTGGCTTATTTGGGCAGCAGATTTGTTTTTCCTTATTGGCTCAGAAATAAGTGTGTGCTGCCTATACTATTTAAGCCATTAATCAAGCTGCTTGCTTACCTCTTGGAGAGTCCTAAATTGTTCATTGTTTAATTCAAACAGTGCTTTATCTGGGGAAGTTTACCATGCGCATCTCACTTTATGCCTTTCCTCATGTATGTTTTGGTATGATTTTTAATTATTTCTTCTGCTATCCTGGCATTTGCTATTCTTGCTTAAATCTTCATGGAGAATTCAGACAAGCTTGATGCATAGCTGTCTTGTGTTGACATATAGGCATATATTATATAGTCTTTGTGAATTAATAAAAACGAATGTCCAACACATGACACATCCAATAATTCCATGTGCAGCCCTGCGAGCAGTGAGTTCCTCTAATTTACAGAACATCAGTTTGCATCTAGATTTTTTTTTTCCTCTAATGGAGAAGGAACCAAATGCTGCCTATCCATATTTCTGTCTAACAAGTCACACCTCATCATTTCTTTTGGGAATAGTATTTCCTCAACTCTATGCATGGCTTATTTTGCTTGCCTTGATGTTACTCTCCATTCTTCTTCAAAGAAATGGAGGAGCTTGCCTGGAGAAAGATGGTTGAGTCCAAAAGAGGTCTTTGTTTTTGTATATCGTTTTGTTGTCCAACAATATTTCTTATGTTTAAAATGTATTTAGAATATTTTTTAGCTATATTCTTTGGACTTGGGACTGTGGCTTGACCCTTAGCCCTGGGAGGTGAAGGTTTTAGCTTTAGCTTATGGAGCTACTGGTGTAGGGACCCTGGGAGAATATCATCTGCACCCCTTTCCTGTTATCGCATCCCATGGAGAGAGGGTTGTCAGGACTGGTGGGGACAACGTGTAACCCTCCCCGTTCAGCTGGGTGAGTTTGTTTTATTTGGATACTCGGGGTTTGGACAACTGTGCTGAGAACCATCAGGCATCCCCACGGGAGCCTCCAAACAGCAGCAACCACCAGCTTTGATGGGGTCTGAACTGGCAAATAAAGAACACGAGACACAGACTTTCACAGCTTCTACCATGGAGCAGCTCTGTCTGCGAGGTGGGCTCCTTCGGTTGGCTTTTCTGCATCTAATAGACCACTGGGCTGGGTTAAGGGACCAGCTTGGCCCCTTAAAGTTGAGTACTTTGCTCTCTATAGGACTTCAGAAAAACTAACCTCAGAGTTATTCATGCAGTTTTCCCACTTGTAAAATTGCATTAATAATGTTTGCATGCATTTTTTTTTAGGAAGTGTTTTGTACTCCAAGAATAGAAGTGCTATGTCAATTGTCATTATTTATTATCTGGCAGCTAATGGGAGCCAATAAAAAGCCTGCGGCGTGATGTTGGGAGCTGAAGGCCTGCTGCCTTGCTGATGACAGTGTGAATGACTGCAGCTTCGGGTGACAGTGAGAAGTGGAATTTCCTCTTTGAGGAATCCTCCTTTGTCTCTCTTGCAGCTCTCACCAGGTGGTAGGTGTTTTGGATTAGTCTAGAAGTATACTGGAGAAACTCTAGAATACAGCTGACGTAAACTCGGGATTTTGGAATGTCAACTGTTGACACATTGTTGGGAATAGTGTCGCAGGGTGTAAATGCATGACGGCAGCTGTAGAGAGATACTTGAGCTATATATTTTAGCCTTAAAAGACTTCAGAGACTTGTCATTCACCAGAACAGTATCTCAAATCTAAAGGGGATGAAGAAAAACTGAATTCTGTTTTTTTTCTCTCCCCGCTCTTCCTCAGAGCAGGTTGGCACACGTATGGTGGAGCAATTGCATAGGGCACATGAGGGTGCTATAATTTTTTCAGTTCTCTTCTTAATCCAAGTAGCAATAGACCTGGTCTAGTGCATGGACAGGGGCCTCCAGGAACCTCCCGAGCCCGGAGGTGCTGTTGAAGTGCCCTGAGTTGGCAGGACAAACCAAGGCACCATGGTTGGGATGACGAGTGTGGGGGAAGACCTCGCCATTTCTAGGTGTTGAAGCAGCCACTTAAACTTTATGCAAAATCTGGGTTGCCAGGCCTTGTGCTCCGACCACCGTCTAACCTGGGTGAGCTCCACCTACGCTAACTCTAGGTTGCCACTGAGTTTTGTGTTTTTTACCTCAAGAGCATTTTGGAAAATGCCAGATGTCTCTGTCCCTTGTTTTGAGGTGACCACTTTCGACTTCCATTATATAGACTGACATTTTTGAAGCTAATACATTCAATAAGTTTATATATATATATATATATTTATATACACACACACATATATATACATATATATATATATACACACACAAACTGCCTCTCTGTACTCCAAGGTGTTGGCCGCCTTAAACCACAGATCAATCTACAGATTTATTTTAGATCTTTAAAAAAATCAACCACACTATCCAACTATGTATTAAAATATGCAACTGAACATTTTAGATGATTAATTTTAGGTAATTAAACAAATCCTTAAACATTTGTAGCCCACAGTTTAAACATGACTTCCTAGTAAGTATGGACTGTGAGTAGAGTTTAAATCATTATGTAGTTATTTGAAAGGCAGAATAAAGAACCTGTGGCCAACAGAAACGTCACATCACATATCCTGGCTGACCTGCTGTTGTCTATCAAGGTACCTTTGAGCTTTCAAATATTAGAGCTTTTCAAAGGAAAACACATGGATACCACCTCTTTCGTATTAATATTTCCTGAGAGCTTTTCCTTTCAAGTGTTTCTGTTTTTGGTGGTGCCTTTTTCAAATTAAAAAAGGGTTCTCAAACCTTTAAACACAGTATGTGTCCAAAGTGTGGAAAATTCTCTTTGACTCTTTGAAGAGTCTTTTTTTCTTTTTTTTTCTTTCTTTTTTTATTTTTTTTGTCCTTAAAAAAAAAGGAAGAAAGGAGGTAAAAAAAGAAAGAGCAAATGCTGGCTGGTGTGCTGTGCAAGGCAGCTCGCTCCTTTCAAAAACAGCATTTCTGAGAGGCCAGAGCTTTGCTTTGCAGGCTCTCGGTGTTACCCAGATCAAGATGAATATGCATGCAGATACGCTTGGAAATATTTGTGTGATCTGTATTAACCACATTTGTGTTAACAAGGATATCCGAGCACTTGCACTGTTGGCATCCAAGGGAAGAGTCTTAGGATCCTTCCTTGGGGGGGAAACAAACAAACAAAAAGCTGAGTGGGATTTCTCTGAAAGGTTCTATGGAAAAGAAGGGACACCTGACAGTCCTGGCATCATGGGGGACAGGGGAAGGGGAAAAGAGTCTCTCAAATACGATGATGACTTTGCTGCTTAGGAGGAGGTTTGCCTTACGGCTCGCTGGAGCTATCCGTCTGCCTGCAGTTTCCTCCTGCAGATGTTGCTAAAATGCAGCGAGTCCAGCGGGTGCTGAGAAGTGGGATCTCAGTGGAGCGAAAGGCGCTGGATCCTGCCCTGCTCTTTTATTCCCTCCCTTCTTGCTGGATTTAGGGCTGCAGTGGTGACAGGGAGGGCTCAGTGCACAGGTCACAAATCCATGTTGGCTCCTTTAGCTGACTGGGGGATGCTCTGTCCTTTTTAATCTGTGCAAAACTTTCCTGGAAACCAGATTAGATAGTTATTTGTAGTCTGTCATTATCTGATTATCACAATACTGATTGATGGGCAGATAACACAGTGCATATCTGACCCTGGAGTGGCTGCAGAGTGTGGTATACTGAAAACCTACTGCGAAAGACAGTGTTTGGAGGCTGTATTAGCAGATGATTATGTATTTCTGTTGCTGAAACAGTTTTTGGGGTAAAATTGGACACTTGCTACCATTTTGTTCAGTCCTGAAGGTTAAATGGTGAGATTTGGGACCCCTTGACACAGGAGTATGTAGCAAGTTTAGATGGTTTTCAGGGAATTCCTCTGAGCAAGAATGTGAACTCCTAGGGACAGAGCTGCTGGCCTTAAAGGGGGCAAATACAAGGCTCCCCTTGCTGTATCTTAGCTGGACTTTGCATTTTTTTTGTCCTCTGGGTTATGTGCCTTTGCCTTGTTGGGTTGTTTCCTGGTGCTTAGAGGAGGGGAGAAGGGGGGAAAAAAAAAGGCTGAAGCCTTGTTCTGATGGGAGATTTGTGCTATAATGAGAATCCCTTGCTTTTATTAGTGCTATTTGCATAGACTCAGAGCATGTGGAAGATAAGAGGCTTAAACTGTTTAGTGCAGGGAAATATGAGGTAGTAATGAGGTTAGGTAGGAAGCGCTCAGTGGCTTCGTTATATGATGCTGAGGAGCAGGGTCAGACATGGGGACGGGGCCCAGAACCCCTCTGCCCTGTGTTTTGGCGGCAGTTTGAAATATTGGATACCCAAAGAATTCCCGGATACCCAGAGAATTCCCTCCTTCTCCGCGGTGGGCAGCGCGAGGTTTTGCTTCTTGGCCTCTCCCTCTCTCCCTCTGCATTTATACCCTCTGTTCCATGTCCCCTGTCTGGTGCGGGGGTTATCACCTGTCCAGGTTTTGATGGGGTCAGATGATGCCCAAGCGCCTTCAAAGAGCTGGAGCGGGTGGAGAGGTTTGATGCTGCCCTTGGTCCATCTGGTGCCTCTGCACTCCCGGAGTCTCCAAGGCTGAAAGCTACTATGAGACAGATGAGTTTATTATAACCATCTACTTAGACCTGACTAGATGTCCGACTAAGAGTCCCTTTTATTGGAACAGGGTCCTCTTTGGGATATATTGTTTTGCAAAAACACTTAAAGATGTGTATATATGCATACATATATCAGTACTGCAGTCATGTATGTGTGTGTGTCTGTGTATATATATATATTTGATTGCACAACTGATGGAATGTCCTGTGCAGATTGGTAGGAAATGCAATTATTACCTATTGCAGCCACATTTCACCCCATCTGTTCTTCAGTTAAGCAGAGATCTGAAGTACAGCTGCTCATTCGCAGGACAATTTTTACTACTTTGTGAAATATAGAGTTTGCCAGGGTTGAGTCCCACAGCTCAGTGTGAGAAGAGAAAATTCTTCATAAGGTCCCATTTATGTTCCCATATATTTTTCCAGTAAATCTTTCTGATTGCAACTAAAGGTGATTATAGATAGGAGGCTCTTAGCAAAGTAGGTTGAGATGTTTGACCTTTGGGATTGAGGACCGGCAATTTGCTTTATTCATTTCAAAACTATATTAGGTTTAGGAGCTTTTTTATTTGTAACAAAAAAATATTCATTATATGTGTACAGAAGTGACTTGATATGAGGCCTTCCAAAGGCTTAAATCCCAGAAAACAAAAGTAGTCCTGAGGATATGTGAGTAAATAGCAAAGAGCCGTGAGAAAGCAGTGCCCTGCTGCAGATATTGGGGCTGGCTCCTTGTGGTTGAAGCCAGACTATTATCCCAGCTTGACTCAAAATGACACAAGTTGTCTGATTAGAGCCTCTTACAGTCCTCTTGAAAACCAGTAAGTTTTTTGGATAAGATTTTTATAGGCTGCCAATGATATTACAAACAGCTGATTGTTAACTATCTTGCCAAAATGGTAAGTAATCACTGTTTTGACTTAAAATATCATTGCTATTTCTGATAAATCAATTGCTATGCTGTTGATTGTCATCTGGTCTTTTCTTTGTAATCCATTTTTCCTTGTTGTATCTTCCAGAATTTGCCTTAGGAATCTCAGCAGCACCCATGCTGGGATGAAAGTTTAAACAAGCTCTATAACTGGAGAAAAAGAATGGAAAATCACTGGAAATTTACAATCTCATACTTGCTGGTGCTCTGTTCCATGATTTCTGGAAGTAGAGTGGGAGGACTGGGGGTAAAAGCATGAGTTCTGACAGACAGATTGCCAGGTGAGATGCACAAAATATTAAGGTGCTTCCTACAATTTCCTTGTAACATCTCTCACTTCTGTGTTTTTGCAATAAGACCACATAGACGGAGCGTATCTCATTCAAGAACCACAGTCTGTGCTGGGTTCCCTGGGCTGCCAAAAGTCCAGGTGCATTTAGTTTTCCAGATAGAGAACACAATTTCTTGTGCAGCATGTGAAGAGATGCCCAACTGCTCGTCTTCCTCCTCGATTGGTGTGGATTGGACATATTCCTCTTAAAATTGTTTTTACACGAGTACAGCACAAACAGTTGTGGACAGATACCTTCCTGCATGCATGTCCCACACTTTCCACTAGATGAAGGTGACTGAAACAGCAGTTTAATTTGCTCATATTAGCCCCCCTCGGCAGCATGCAGAGCTCTCTTGAGCAAGGAGAGGTGTCGTCGCCTGCACTGAGGAAACCAGCATGACTATCACCCATCTCATACCACGCATAACATGGGCATGGATGCCTTGAGGGCGAAATTGTTTGCTGATTGTTGTGTTTTTGTGGAAAAAGAAGGCAAAGGACTCCTCCGTGATGTAGTAGCATGTTATTCCCCCTTAACACTGAATGAAATCAAGCCTTTGAACTCCTCTAGCTGCAACCCTAAGACTAGCTGACAGGAACACCAGAGCTGGTTCATGCACTGGACCTCCCGTATGGGGGTGAAATCCTTAAGGTCTTGCTACTAATGCATTAAAGCAGTGTCTGTTCTTCGCAGTTTGAAGCCCTGTAGACTGGTACTGTGTCTGTTGGACTTTTAACAGGCTTAACGGTGGCTTCTTTTTCTCTTTTTTGTGCATCTTGTGTCATGGGGAAGCTGCAGTCTGAACCTGTGAAACTACTTCTGGAAGGAAGCTCAGTGCATTAAATCTGCAACTTGGTAATTTTAGGGGAGCGGAAGACTGAGGGCTTTGCTACAGTTTACTTGACCTAGTTAAGAGAAATATCAGGTTGCCTCAGGCAAGTAGTTAATTTGTGCTTCCTCCTGCTCTTGGCATGTTGCTCACTGCAGTATCTCCCACGGGTGAAGATGAGGAGCCTCATGGGTCACAGGAAGCCTGCCCAGATTCGGAGCCACAATGTGGTGTGTTAGGTAGACAGGTGGATGCTGCATCGAAGGAAGAGGCAGCAGAGCTGCAAGGGAGCTCCAGAAGGTGTTTGTGAGACCTCAGTAGTTGACTTGGGGTGGGATAGCACGTTCCCTGTTGTGTTCTCCTTGGCACAAGTGCTGCCTTGCAGGGTCGTTTCCAGTGACTCCTGTTGCCAGAATCAAGGACCTCTCTGTCCTCTGCCGTGACAGATTACTGGAGGCTCCAAGGTGGTTGCAGACCTCTCCAGGTGACTGGTAGAAATGCCATAGGCCTCTGCCAGATTCCTGTGCTGGGTCCTTTCATCTTCTAGCGCCAGTCCCTCTCTGAAATGCACACATTTTGCAGCTTATCACTGCACCATGAGTGTGCTTTTTGGAAAAGCATCAAACATTGCGGGTGCAGAGCCAAAGTCCAACGAAGAGGAGGTGACAGTGTTGCATGCAGTCATGTTAAATTACCCTTATTAAGAAAAGTTGTTTTCAGATTAGGAGTCAGTTGGGACAAATGACAATTTTTTTCTTTTTTTACAGAGGTTTGAACCTCTGTGCTAGAAAAACTCAACTAGAATACCAAACAGATGTGCTCTAGCTGCATGGCAACTCTTAGAGGTGTGCAAAACTTCAATTTCCTAAATGCATTCAGCAAGTTTGTCTTCATATTATTAGCATAACTAGAGATGTTTGGTAGGTAGAAAACAGTCCAGTAAAGTTTTTTTTTTTTTTTTTTTTAACTTGTCCTGGCCAGATAAAAAAAATCAGAACTGGCAAAAAGATGACTCTCAACTTGCAGGTGGTCTGCTCTGAGACCATCCTGATGTCACTGGCTGGAGGTTGGCATTTGAAAGAAATATAAGTGATATTTTCTTGGTAACTATGGCAATCTGCTAAAGAGAATATTTTATTTAGTAAGCCAGTCCTGCAGTCATTTGGATAAGTTTGCTTTTTTGGAAAAGTGCAAGTACCTTATGTAATCTGTAAAATTTGGAGAAGCTGTTGGCTCTTCAGCAGGAGGGTAGGAGACTTCTGGAATCAGCTGAAGAGTGGAAATCAGCCCAGCTTTGGCAAAACACTTGCAGAAAGTTTGCTGAAGGGCTGTGCCGTGTTCAAATGGGCTGTCTGGCAGTGTGGAAACCACCAACTGACAGGCAGCTTCTAGAGCAGCTGACATCAAAGAAAATTCCCAGGTTGATATTTATGGACTTCAGAAACTGTATTGACCAGGCAGATGTAAAGGTGGAAAAAAAAATAAATAAATGCACCAAGTAGCTAAATTTTGTAATTACCTCTGTGTTGTGATTCTGAACATTGCTGTCGGGCGTATGCGCAGACACACGTGCGCTGTGCTCGTAACTGCTGTCTGCAGGGCAAGGCTGCTGTCTGCTGCAGCTGGGAGCCAAGTCTGCCCGAGCCATCACTATGGGTTTCCATCTCCTGCACCAGCAAACCCACTGCAAGGCCAGCCACAAGTCAGAAGGCAGGAATCACACACGGCTGAGTCTTTATTCATCTGGTACAATGTAGGAAGGGTTTTTCTTTCCATATAGATATATATATTGTCAAGGATTCACATAGTACTTGAAATGTTTTAGAAGAAAAGAAGAAGAAAAAAAACAACAACAAAACAAAAAGAAGGAAGAGGAATGGTATTTATAAAGCAGTAGAAAATGAAAGCAACAGAATTAAGAAAAATAGCAAGTAGGTCATAATACTTCCTTCAGGGCTTGATGCTTCTCCTACACCAAATCAAATACATTGTCCCATTTCAAACTGGCCAACTTGCAGGGTTTCTGCTGCATCTCTCTGGTGGTCTGTCATCTAGGACCTCTTAGTTGACACAGATCCCGTTTTCTCATTTTATTTCCATTTTGTAAATCAGGGGAAGGAGGGACTGCCAGCCTGTAGGTACTCAGGTGCTCACATCCTTGGGGACAGGGATGCTTGATACAATATTTAATTGGGGGTGATATGTTTATTTCTGCTCTTGTTATTCTGCCTCTGACAGTTCTTCTTGCTTTGACCCTGTGTGGGTGATTTTTCTTGCATTCAGTAGTGAGGTCTCCGAGGGCTTCAGTTTGCCCTCAAAGGTAATGTGAGTGGAGGATTTTGCCTGTCACCTGCAGCTCTTTTTGTTTCAATAATTAAAAATAAAATAAACAAAAATCTATTGCATCTTAAGATGGTAGTATCATTTATCAGTAGAAGCAAAGCCAATAAAACAATTTTTTTCCTGATGTTTGTATTAATAAAAAAGAACCTAATAGATACAGAAGCACGGCTAATTGTTGTTTTCAGATGTCTCTTTTAATCATTTCAGGTGTAGATGCTACTGAGCATGTGGCCATTTTTCTGGTCTTCTTTAATTTTTGGCTAAACTGATGTTAATCACTGTTGAAAAGATAAAGGGTTTGAAGGTGGTGGGGCAGAAGCTTCAGTCCAAATGGCTGCAGCCACCTGATCTAGTGAAGGTTGCACCCCTATGAATTATCCACTCAAGAAATGACCTCCTGCGTCTCCAGCTGGGGTTTTATCTGTCAGCAGGGGAGTCTCTGGTGAACCGTTGGTTGGGTTCTCCAAGCTGTAAGAACTATGCAGGAAGTCTGGAGTTTGGTCCTCCTGGAAGGAGGGAGACCATTTGCTCCAGTGTTTTGGCGAGCTGGTGGGAAGGGAAGAGGCCGCCGGCGCCCACTGTGAGGGTGCTGTGAAGCACAGGAGGAACCAGAAGTGGTCATGGCTGTGCCTGCTCATGGGCCAAACTGCCTCAAGCAGAAAGGCACCACCAGTTTCAAGGTAATTTTAGGGCTAATTTCAAGATACAGCACCAAACGTTGCTCAAAGGTGCTAGCAAAAATGCTGGTTGATGGGGCAGCTTTCTCCTTCCCCATTACCTTGATAGAAGCTCCTTTAGGCTTTATGTGTGCTAGCAGCAGCTTTTCTTCCCGTATGTTGGCCCTTCTTGGCTCTGTTGTGCTTTGTGGTTGTGCTGCCAGCTGATCTGCATGGTGGGAGCCTGTAGGATACAGCATGTACTGCGCAGAGCCATCCTGGACCTGTCTGGCTGAAAAGTAAGAGGAAAACTTTGTTGAAGAGGCTTTGCTGAAGGCAACTGGGAGTACTAGTGCTGGGGACGGGGAGGAATTGGAGAGGACCTCACTACAAAAGACCAAAGAAGGAAGGAAGAGCACCAAGAGATCCCAGGATCCCAAGAGAGAGACTATGGGGGAAGCCTGGAGAGCACAACTCTGGGAAAACACAGCTGAGACGAAGTCTGCAGGTCTATGTCAAAACAACTTTTCAAACCATGTGTCACCCAGAGCGGTACTTTGCCTGGGAAGGTACCTGAGTTCTGGAACCATCACCATCTGCATCAGTTAGGAGGGAAATTCCCGGCCTTCGCGCCATCCAGAAATGGAAATCGGAGTTTGCCAAGACAAGCGGTCCTGTTGGAGGTCGTTTTGGCTCTTTCACAAGGTTATTATTTGCATTTACTTCTATTAATTTCCTCTCCTAAAACATGCCCCCTGGGCTCCAGCATTGCTGTAGCTGCTCAACCCTGGATTTCTGCAGTTTGTTGAAGCCACTTTTGGTTTGGGGAGGGTATTAGAGAGAAAATTGTGCTGTTTAGGCATTATTGTATTTATGTTACCCGGCTCAGACTTATTTGAATGGATGGTTCTCATTTCAAACCATATAGCAGGATTTCCCTTCTTCCAATGCCCCCTTTGCAGCATCTCTTGCGGTTGTTTCCAAACAGCTGTGTGCTGAGCAGCGTCTCTGCAACAGAGTGTGAATAAACACGAATCACAGCCACATCCCTCATGAAAGTAGCTTGAAAACCATGGCATTCCACGTGTAATGCATTTCTGAGATTTAGCAATTTTCTCTATTTATTTGTTTTAGATTTGTCCTTGTGAGTCTTTGAGCACTGAGAATTTAGATCACAAGTTCTCTCCTGGCGTCCCTGCTAAAGAAAACCGAACCTCTCACAGCGGGGCGGGATGCTGGGAATGGGGCCTTTAAGGGGAATTCTGCTCAGGATATTCTTGGTAAAATGCTGAGCTGGCAACGTCCAGATGAATCTCCAGTGAATCGGCTGGGACGTGTGAGTGACGGTGTTGGAATCCGATCTCTTTTTGTAGTATTGCTTTTCTGTGCATCCCGTTTTGTGAGAGCCTTCGGGGTTTTAGCTCCGCAGAAGGGAATGAGCTGAGCATCAGCTTGGTGGGCGGGATTCAAATACTCTAAACCCTGATTTGAGCACTGTCAGGGAACCCTCTAGGGGTGATGAACTATTGAAATGCGTGGGTATATTTATTTATTGGAGACTTTGAAGTGATGGATGTTGTGGATATATGCTGATATAAAGTTTTCCAGAATGGTAGTATTTAGCTTTTGTTGCATGAGTGTGAATGATAGCACATGGTAGCACATGGGTAGGGCAATGCAAAGCCCTGTGATCCAGCTGGGGAGTTGCAATAAGCAAGCTGGCCAACTTGACCATCCGTACAGCAAGGTGGTTTTGGTGGAGGAGGGAGCTCCAACCTCCTCACTGCAAAGCGGATGGGACCTTCTGCAGCTTGCAAAGCCCCTCGGCCCCGATGGGCACGTGTCTGCGTGCGCTGCCATTTCCCACCACCCTGCAGCCTGCAACGGCTTAGGACCCGCTTGCAGGAAGGTGCCCGAGGAGGTCATTGCCTCCCCAGTTTCCTGGGGCTGAGCAGGCTCTTTCTGAGGCTGCTGCTTGCAGGGGTGTCAGGTTATCTGCCAGGAGCCCAGCAGCAGCATCCTGAGGTCCCTGGCATGTCATCTGCACACTGGGGCTGAAGAGGCAAGTGGATCGCTGCGGCTTTGACCTGCTCTGGTTGCAGGCATTGCAGTGAGGCTGAATTAAGCTGACCTCGCAGTGACCCGCGTGCGTGGGCTCTGCTGAACTGCCCGTTTCACTCAAATGCTGGGACTGAAGGAGCAGCTGTGCTCGAGTGTCAAGAGAGGCCAGAGCCGAGCAGTGAATGTCACGGCACTGCCCTGACGCGTGTTGGCCGGGACAGGGCTGCGGGCCTGGCTGAATGTTAGAGGGTAGGAGTGAACTGCACTAGTAAAACAAATGAACAAAACTGTTTTCATGAGATTCCCCCAAATGGGAAAGCAGGATTTGGTAGGCTTTTGGAGAAAGAAAAGCATGTAAGCCATAGATGAAGTAGAAGATGTTTGCTCCCATGGGAATTGCCGTAACCCCTTAAGTATGACACAGCCAGAAAGCATCTCGGCCACGTACTGGAGATGTCATTTGCTCTGGAGGTGCTGAAGCAATTGACTAAGTCATGCCAGCTTGTGTCATGGACCTTAAAGGTTACCAGATCCCACACTTGCAACAGGAGTGTTACGATTACTTACATCATGCCTGAGGGTGCTTTAGGTAACATGTGTCAGCTTTACCTGTGCTTCCTCTGTGCTGCACCACAACTCTCTTCATGAGGAGGGGCACGGAGCTCCCAGCAACCTCTTCCAAAACCCGCTCAGAAGCAGACACTTTCCTTTGGTCCACATCTCTAGGCCAGGAAAGGCGCTTTCCTCAAGGTGTTCCTCCAACCACACGAGCTGGCGGAGTGAGCAGGGAGCAGAGCGCTGTGGGTTCCAACCTCCCTCCCCTCCGCAGCAAGAAGCAGAATTAATAATAAACCCAGTTTTCCCTGTGCTGTTTAAGCAGTTCTTAAAGAGGCATCGCAGACCGGCTTTGAAGTATCAGCAACCAAACTTTAATTGGCCTAATTCATACAGGAAAATAAGGTACCTAATAGGGAAGACTAATAGTTGAAAAATGGCTTTTAATTTTGAGGATTGCAATTCTTGCTCTTGACTGAAATTGGTTTGGAGAATACTTGGTTTTATTTTTCTTAACTGTATAAGCTTGTATAATAAAAAAAGCTATCCAAAATCAGAAGCCATTGGTGGAAAACATAAGCCTAAATCTCTTTGCTGTGCTTAATCCATTTGTATAATGCAGATACTGTTGCTTACCCACCCACCGGAATGAGACTGTCTCTTAATCCTGGGTATTTTGAGAACTGATTTGTAGTAACGACACTCCTTCAAACCCTTGAAAGAGGGAAATGCACGGCTGCTCCCTGCAAATCACTTCATCCCTCTAAGCCCTATTTCTCACTTTTGTGCTGGTGATAACCCAGAGCAACATCAGTGGAAGCTGGGGATTACCATTAATGTTTGTTTAGTGATTTGAAAACAGAGCTCTGCTTCATGGTGTAGCAGTTGTCTCCTCTTGTAGGAAGAAAATGGATTAAATCCTTTACTAAAAGCACATTGATTTAGCCAAAACACCATCAGTTCACCGAAAACATATTATGAGTGGTGTAATCAAGTGGCTACATGACCTGGTGGTTGTTTTTTCCCTGCCAGCATCAGGGGCTTCTGGTAGCAAAGATCTTCCTGAGAACCCAAACACAGGTGGAGATTTGGGCAGAACATGGATTGGAAACCACTAGAATATAGTATTATACAAAGGAAAAAAAGGGGGGGATGGAGGGGAAAGACATAACTGGAGTAGGTTTTCAAGGGCCCACTGGCTGGATCCTTAGATGGCAACCTTTTGGAGAAATATTTACATCCCTTACAAGTCAACAGCACTGCAAATGGGAATATCTATAATAATTTTCTTTCTCTGACCTTGGGAAGAGCTGAGACTTTGGAGAGGGTTGTGATTATGTTTGTTAAGGTCTAGGAAACTCAGATGCACTTAAAAAAAATACAGAAAAAAAAGTTACAGGTGGAAATTACAGGTGTAACACTAGCCTCCATCCCCAAACTCCCTTCAAGACTGCATCATCTCAAAACATTTCTGTAGAAAACTGGTGATGAGAATGAACTTTTATCTTCTCTGAGGTATTTATTGCCTTACAGGCCCTGTGAGGCTTGTGCCTAGGTAGGAAGAAGCTTTGGCTACGAGCGAGGGTTATTCAATCCATTATCTTATGAATTTATAGTATCTTATTAGTTTCTTAAAAGCATGGTGATGTGTGAATAAAAAAAAAAAAAAAAAAAAAACCTCTTCCTGCAATAACATCATGTAACATCCAAGGAAGGAGCACAACTTTTAATCCTCCATAGATCTGTCTGGGTTGGATTCAAACTAGCGTTACAAAGCCTTGGGGCATCCACTTTCATCTCTAATGCTAATTTAAAGGAAGAAAAGGATCTAGATCATGGCCAGAAAGAGTGATTACAGTTTGAAAAGTTTAATTCAGAAATTGCAAAGCTAGCTTTGAATTGCAGGTCATGCAGTAGATGACATGTAATCACATACACTAATGCACACGTGGGCATCTATGTGTGCACACACATGCACATTTATACATATATACGTATGCACACACATATACAGAGAGACTCCTGGGGTGAATCTGTGACTGTGAAAAGAAAACCAGGGATGATGGTGAGATCCACGGTTACAGACAGCATATGTTTATATTGAATGCCTCTGTCTTGCTAGAAATATCTAAATACTATTTACAGCTGTGCCTTCGCACAACCTCTCAGTTCTGTATTTTTGGGTTAGATGCATTACAGTAAGGGCAAGGATTCAAGGTTGTGGCAAAAAAAAAAATAGAGAACTGCTGAACAGCACCCAGGTTGTAGCAGAAGGGATGAAGCCAAGCCCCATCCTGGCCTTAAAACAAGCAAACAAAGAGCAGTGTCACAGGGCAGAAAGGAGGATGTTAGCAAGACCAGCTCTTAGCCAGATGGTGCATCATGGGGTCAGTTCCTCCCCATAAGGATAGTGATTTAAAGCAGCAAGTAGCATGTAGCAGCTCCTGCAATAAAGTGATTTTAATTTTAGGAATGATTATCATTATGTCATTTCAATTCTGTGTAGAACAATCAGCCTCTGAATCTGATGGGACGTTTCTCAGTTGCTATTGGTAACATGCACTGTTCCTTCTAAAAACACTGATTCTGGGGGAAGGATGTTAAAACTGAGAGCTGAGTGATTATCTCACAATTTGTGTTTATTTTCCACTTTATTTTCCATCATTTTTATTTTGGGGGTCATTTAAGGATAACAGGCAGTGATTGATCGGGGCAAAGTGGCTCCATCTGGCTCGGGCATCTGAAGGTTTTGTTATGTCTTCTCAGGCAGATTTTGCTGTTACCCTTAAGGAGCTCAATGCTGCCCTTAAAATAGAATATTATATTTGTGAATATGACTTAAAATCCCCAGTGGTTTGGGCAGAGTTGCATATTAGCAATACAGTAACACTGTTAATTGCAAATCTCTCCTTTTAACAGCCTTTTATGCCCGCTTTGTGTTTTTATGAATCCTTAAAAGACTCTTCCTAACATCTTATGGCATAACTGACTCATCTCACCTGACATGAATAGTGAGAAAATTGGAGCCTGCTCTGTTCTTTTTCTGCTTTTTTATTCTGATTTCAGAATGCCTCATTTCTCTACTGTGGTTACAGCCAAAGCCTTAGCACCATTTCAGTTACTCTGTAAGAATGAGGTACTAAAAAAACAACAATTTCAGACAAGGAAGGACAAGGGTGAGGAAGGACAATGCTGGTGTCATGCAAGGTTTGATGGAGTCCTTTTAGATTTTAAAGCATGCTTGAGATTTTTTTAAACTCAGGTTCAGAGTCACTCTGTGTTTCACATTAATGCCTTTTTTTTCCTCCAAAACGCTAGGCACAAGGTCAGTTGCTTGGCTTCTCAGCCTGGTCCCATATTTTTCCTCCTCCTGCAACCCAAACCTGTGCAATACAAAGAGTTACTTTTTTTAGCTTTGCTTTACGTTTCTTTGCTAATCTTTCACTTCCGCCTGGTTAAGCTGGGGAGATCTGAAGTAAAAAGATAAACTTATAAATAAAAAGATAAAAGAAATCATGGTAGATGGAATGTAGGCTTCTAACCTGGCCTTTGGGATTAGCATCATGATCCAAGGAGCATCTGGAAGAGGCAGTGGTCCTCTGGGGTGACACTGTTGTCATTAAAAATCATCTGTCCACATAGAGCTGTGGAATTAGAAGAATCTGTTGTGGAGAAGAGGTATGAGCATCCTCCTTGGTCAAATTCCATTAAATAAGTAAACCTCCTGCTTTGGTAGGGTGGATATTGTGCTGCTGTGGTGACCATTGAGTCAAGCTGACCATGGTCCTACTGGCTGGTCGGACTCTGACTTCTGCCTTTCTGGGCATTTCTGAAGAGCAGAATTAATGTCAGTGTATGTGAAATGAAGTTTAAAATTTCCACCATCATTAATTCAGGTTTATGTGCCTTCCTCTCACAGATGCCTCACAATTATTCCTAGCCTTTCAAAATGTTGCCCCTGCTGACATAGGCTGATTTTTTTAAGAGGATTATTATTTGGAATATTCATAACAAGTCTGTCATTAATTAACACTTTACGGAAGTGTTACGGGTGTGCACACATGCAGTTTTCTGGAGCGATGCATATGGATCTGAACTGAAGTCCCTCTCACTGGGTGCTGCTGGGGCTTGGTCATACTCCGTGTGACAAAAGAGTGAGTTTAACTGAGAGATGCAAAAAAAAAAAGTCTTGAAATTTGCTTCATCCCGCTTTCCTCCCAGGGTCCCAAGAGTACAACAGCTTTGATGATAAAGATAAGTAGCCCTTTATTTTGATATTCCTTGCATTTCTGGAAGGCTGAGCAGCAAGCATGATAGCTGAGCGTGTTTGCACAAGTCCTGGGTTGTGTTAGCAGGGTTTGGAAGATCCTCTTGGCATCTGTGGGTCCCAGGAGGGACCCTGTTTGTGGAAACGCCGCTGCTGATGCTGATGCTCTCCCAGAGCATTCTGAGCTCCATGGAGCCTGCCGCACTTGATCACTGAGAGCAGGGAAGTCTTTGAGGAACAGCCACCCTCCCCACCCGTCTCTGCTGCACGTGATGAGTTGGATGGTCCTCTGTGTTGTCAGCTACCAGGAGAAGAGAGGAACAGGAGCTGCTGCTGACCAAGGGTCTCGCTCCTCTAAGGACCTGACCTTTTCCTCCTGCAACAGATACGAGAGATTCAGGAGCTGCAGCCTCAGCCCCTCCATGTGCCCTGGATTTATTGAAGGAAGCCTGTTTTTAGCTATTTGGAGAAGGTTTTGTTGGTGATGAAGCACGTTACTAACGACAAGTTATTTATACTCTGTGTGTTAGGAAGGCTTTTTGTTCACACCACTCGGGTATGGCAACTACATTCAGCCTAAACAGCACTGGCGTAAACGCTTCTTCTCGATTATCACTTTCCCCCTCTGAAATCTGCCATGTACTTTACTCTTCTGTGTGTCTATCTTTCTCCCCTTGCCTTGTATGTATTTATTCCAAGTAAGTCCTTTGGTGCATCTGTGAGAAATGCTGCAGTGATTAGCATGGGAGTTTTATGGTTATAATGTTGGATCCAAAGGAAAGCTTTTGAGGCAGGAAGGGTGTTCACGTCCATTCCCTGGATAGCAATGGAGCTGCATGGAGAAGGATGGTGGCTTTGGCAGGGTGAAGCAAGCAACGGGGACATCTAGAGAATGAGCCCCTGAGCTTGGAATCTAAGTACCAGACAAAGCGTGTTGGCAAATGTGCACATTGGTGCTTGCACTTGTAGAGAAGGAACCGCTCTCCCTCTCATGTCTCATTTCAGTATCATGAGAGAACAGCAGTCATATAGTCACATTAATGGTAGAGCTGCATCTCTGCATCTCTGAGAAGTGCTGTTCTGCTTCATCTCCCCCAGCGTCACCTTTGCATTGGTGGAAAAAAGCTATTTTGCCATTAGGTTAGTGGTACTTAATCTACCTTTGCTCCTGCTGTTGCTTTTGAACTTTAGCAATTGAATCATGGTTGAAAAGTACCAATTTATTTCAGATATGATGAAGGCATTTCTGACCCCCAGGAGCGTTTCCTCCTTCCTGCTTTGTTCCCGGGTTAAGTGGGTAGCAAAGAGTTTGCTTGTCTGATGACTTTCATAAGCTTCACTGCAAAAACTGGCCTCAATTACACAGTTTTACTGTAGTAAACAAGGAGAAAGACAGCAAGACATTTGCTAACCCCTGCAATGAATGCAGTCTGATTTCCAAGGGATTTGTATCTTGTGGTTTGCTGACTTTCAAACTAAATTAAAAAGAAGGCTTCAGAGGGAGCACCGCTCCTTTTTAGGCATTAGAGACTCCCCATAGGATGCTGCTATTATGGATGCCCCAACTTTGCTGGACAAGCCACAACTAGCATTCCATGCCTCTTAGACATCAGAGAATCTACATGGGAGCAGACGCTTCGCTGAGGAGTATATTCTCTGGCATTGAAAAGTTGTGATTAAAGCTTTTTTTTTTTTTTTTTTCCCTGTGAGTTAGGACATGCAGAATATTGTTCTCTTCTGGAATTTTCTGATAAATTCATGTTTCATTCTTTAATGGAGTCCTAGGCAGGGTCTCTCTCTTCTGCTTGTTGTCTTGTTCCCATGAAGCTTGTAGGAACTTAATACATGGTCTCCTGGTCACATTTGGAGTTGGACTTGGTTTTCAGAGAGGAAGGGGGACATGCAGGCAGCAAAAAGTGTACACGCACAGCAATGGTGTGGTCCTGTAGGCCCCACATGTGAGCTTTGAGACTGTGTGAAAAATCAGAAATATAAGTAAAATCAAGCAATTTTCAACTGAGATTTTTTTGAAATAGTCTGTCAAGCTCTAAAAAATATAGAAGCATGAGAAGTGTGTTTTGGGCTCTGAAGAGATGCAAAGTGAAAAGTTTCAAACTGATAGTTGTGTATTTGCCTCCCTTGGCTTTTCTCATCAATTCTTGGCTAATAAGAGAAGAAACTTCCCTCCTGTCTGTTAGTGCGAGCAGGAGATTGAGGCAGCTAAGAGGGAAGGAATCAAAAGCCTGGTGGTTGTGATCTCATCGGGATCACAGGGAAAGGCTGGAGAACTGGGCCGGCTCTAGGGGAACTGGAGAAAAGCCAAAGCAAACATCACATTCAATTAAAACAGGCCCTATGTTCAGAAAAGTCTGATGGAGTCTGTGTCTCTGGGGAGAAGCAGGGGGTGTCACTCAAGCCATACACACGTGGAGCCGAGAGTTATTCCAGAGCCTGTAAAATGCAGATATTCCACCTGAGGCAGTATCAGCAAAACCTTCGGCTTCTTATCTGACTTCACTGCAATAATGAGACTCTGTGAAATTCCTTTAAGTTCTAGCTATCTTCTAGAGGGTGACATATTTTAAAACCAATGACCTTCATGAATCCTGTCCTACACGCTGGATATCTTGAGCAATGAAACAAGATATTTAAGAGATGCTCCAGTGTCAGGTGTGCCCTGGGCTGGAGAAAATGTGAACTGAGATTGGTATCCCAAAGTGTTGTGGACAGGCATGGATGACTGTTTCATCTGCCACAAGCAGGAAACGTCCTCCTTCCTGTTCTTCTTCTTCTTCTTCTTTTTTTTTTTTTAAGATATTTCATCATAAAATCATAAAAATGACTCAAATGAGACAGCAGAAAAAGCTGAAAGTACTGGAAAGTGGTTTCTTCCATAGCTTTCTGGCGTGAAGACGTTTGAACTGTGTGCCCAGGTAACATCTGTGTTTGGAAGATAACGATTTATGAATTTACTCGAGTTATTGAGTGTCTGATGGAGTTGGTGCCCTCATGTGCACGGTGCTGCTCTCCCTCAGGAGCGCTGCCGGTCTGGGACACAAGGTCGGGGAGCTTCCAGGGAGCACCGGGCATTACTGGGAAGAGTGAGCAGGTTCTTCTCAAAGTGTGGACAGCAAAAACCCACTAGCGGGAGAGGCCTTCTGGTGTTCATGGTCTCAATGGCAATGCCAAGCATCCCAGTTACGTCTGTGCCTGGATTTCTCTGGCGATGAGAGCAGGCACTTGACTTGGGGTTGACAGAAGTAAATCTTCACATGGTTGCTGTCCCCAACGGGCCTTGGAAATTGAATTGCAAGAATTACTGCTAATGCACCTCTGCATGGGAGCGAGGGGAAGTGCTGGAGAAAAAACCAACCCTCCTCCCCGCCCCAACCCCTCCCCCTCCCCCTCCCCCCAAAAAAAGGAAAATAACCCCCCGAAAAGCTCCAGCCCCCTTGCTGTGCACGGTGGGCTGCACGCTGGGCTTCCCGCGCTCGCACTGCGGGATGCAGCTGTGCAGCCATGAGGATGTCCTTGAAAACCGACAGGCAGGACCGGCCGCTCTGGCTGCAGGAACAGCCCATCTGGTCCCGGGCCGCCCGGGGGGAGCTGGCAGGAGAGCCCTGGCAGCCGCGCAGAGCCCGGGCTGCAGGTCGGGCCAGGGAATCTGTTCCAGATTTGCTGGCTGCAGTTGCATGGTTGTTATGCTACCATCTTTCCCCTGCGTTTCTCTGTGGTTATTCTGGTTTGTCCTGTTCCTTTTTTTTTTTTTTTTTTTTCCCTAGTGACAGTAAGTTGAATCCTGAGCTTCAAAGTCTCTGGCAAACATGGCATTCTGGAAAATTTGGCTTTTCTCCCCTGCTATGCATGCACAAATGCAGCACAGAAAAGGGCAAGAAAGAGTCAGGGAGGACTGCAGGGGACTCAGCGTTTAAAACTGATGCTGCTAGACAGGGTTTTGTCTGTCTGATGTCTGCAAACTTCTTGCGCTGCAGAAAATCACTCCTCATTTTCCAGTTTATCCTGGCTCGGACCTAAACTCATATGCAGTTTTCCCAGTCTTCTGTTCATCTCGTGTTGTTAAAACTGGCCTGGGGCAGCCTGGTTCTTGGCTCCCCAGCATGCAAAATTGGAGCCACGTGCATCTCTTCCCATCAGGAAATCTGGCCCAGGTCTCTGGCTGCAGTGGGTGTCCCATAACGGTCCATCTGCCCGAGCTCTCCCGTGCGGCGGGACACGGCCTGTCAGCTGGACGGATTCAGAGGTTGGAACTCCCTGTGGCTGCTGCTGCGGAGGGAGAAAGATTTAGAGGCTGCTCCGAGATTTGTTTCCTTCTGGAGTTCCTCCAAAAGAACAAGTCCCCAGGCTGCCGCACAGACCGAGGAATGCTCAGACAGTGCCGTTCAACCCAGCCCCAAGGGGAAGATCTCTCTTCCCGTGCTCCAGGGATTAGTCCTGGCTCCCAACAATGACTGCAAGCTGTTGCCTTCTGGCGGCTGGTGGACAGTGGGCAGAAAATGCGTCTGTGGTCACTGTCCCCTTCCAGCTGGACCTGGCAAGTGCTCAGCCTGGATTGCCTTGTGGTACAGACAGTGCGGGCTGAGCAAGACCCTGGAAAACCAAACTCTTCCTTGCATCCCAGAGCCCTAACTTATACTGCTAGCATGTGTGGAGACCTTTGTTTCCTGTTCTTTGCAACGCTGCCCTTGCTCTTACACCGTGCTTTTGGAATGGGGAGTTTGTTCCTTGCAGCCTGTTTTCCACCTGTGCCACATTGCTTGCATGAGTTTGTGACGGAAGCAATGGATTTAAGTCTGTTGCATTAATTCAAAATTCTTAGGATGGGAATGGCCCTTGTCAGAGTTGAAGTCTCTGCCTGGAGCATGCAGAGTTTCCAGGCCCCATTGGTGTGCCCGAGCTCAGTGCAGGCAGACTCGCCAAGGCAATCCTCACGGTGGCATCTTGCTCCCCCTACCAGACCTGACTCCTTGGGTCTCTCCCTTATCCTAAAAATCTCTTTCCCCCTGAGGGGTTTGACAGATATCCCTGCTGTGCAGCTTTTGTTTATCCATCTGCCTGAAATTTCTGTAGGAGCTGGGCCTTCGTGCTCCGCATGGCCCCGGTGCCTGGTGTTAGATCGTCTTTTTCAGTGCCTGTGTTGAGTAGCAAAATGCACAGTCCTAAAAGCAGATGTGGCCTCCAACCTTAGGATTCGGTCTGCCCAGAGGGTCTTGTCTGTACCAGGGTATAGGGGAGAAATGGACTTGCCATCCCTGCTAGGGGACACACGTGCAGTGAGGTGAGGAGAGGGATCAAGAGAGCTCTAGCCAGGTAGTCCCTCAAAAATGCACCTCAAGATGTTTAAACCAACTCGAGGTGACCCAGGTAAAGTCTCCTCTGTGTGCTGGCAAAGTCTCCTCTTGGAGGGCGGTGGCTGGACCGAGATCAGGTACTGGAGGTACCTGGAAGTCGCTTGGTTTCCCGTTCCCAAAGCAGACCCAGTTCCTTTCCTCACCTGAGCGTAAGTCCTTGAAGACCAGATGCCTCTAGAGCCCCTAGCGCTGGGTGCCTGGATGTAATGCCAGGGCATAACAAGGCCTAGTTATTAATTAATATCTCTTGGCACTGAAGAGGTAGTGGGTTGTAATCAGAGGATGTTCTTATCCTGGGGTGCCTCTGCGAACCTGCCCGACCTTCCAAATCCGTGACCTGGAGGTGCTCAGCACCCAGCTGGATCAGCCCCAGACAGACTGTGAACCAGATCCTCAGCAGAAGTGGCAACTGGCCTCGTTTTTCTGCTCTTGTCCAGGGTCTGACTCATTAATTTCCTCACTTACTGGAAGGAGAGATTATTATTGCAACATTCAATATAATCAAAAGCCAAAGCAAAATATTGACAGCAAAATTGTTTCAATATTAAAGGGAAAACTGTAGCATGCTGCTAATGATTAAATTTGCTGCACTTCACTGTGTCTTTCTGAACTTAAATTCTTCTTACTACATTTTTTTATATCCTAATAATTTTGTAGGGTTCCCTATCTCAGAATCACAGCATGGTAGAGGTTGGAAGGGACCTCTAGAAATCATGGCTCCCGTATGGAATTAGAGACTCTTGTCTTACACTTCCTTTGGAGCATCCTTTGATAATGACAGCACCAAAGTATTTAAAAAAAGAGAGGAACAACGGCGCCCTTCATCCTGTTGGGAGCGGGGAGGCTATCACAGGGAGCTGCAATGATGAAGGATCTGAGAAATATACTTCTAGTTGCTAATTATTCAAATTATTATTGGTCTTCATTTTTGTATTCAAGTCAGATTTCTGTGCTAGGAACTGCAGACTTGGCAGTGGTTTGGCTTTTTTCAAGTAGAGGTAATTGCATTTAGTGATAAGCCTCTTGCAGCCTTTCTGTTTGTCTACCTAATTTAATCTGCCTGCTTGTCTGTATCCATCCAATGGAGGCATTAACAGATTGTGACTCTTGGAGCTGTGGTGTACTTCAAGCTTCCCCTGAGGACTCTGTGGTCTGAGCGCCTGTGACCTGCATCTGGTAGAGCTGCAGGAGCATGAGTTTGAATTTGTGCTGTGGCAGCTGGACACGAGAAGTGCACGCAAGGGTATTTGCTTTACTAAGATGCCACAGGTACAGCAGTCACTCTCTGCAAGATTGGACGTAGAACTTCGAAGTAGGAGACCACATTCAGAACTAGATGAGGTGTCTGAACAGGTTTGGGGTAGACCAAGGAATCCAGAAGCAAAGTCACAATCAGGAGTTGGTTGCAAGAAATGCATAAATTAAAGAAATGAAACCAGTAGATCTGGCCCATGTGCTGGTGCACAGCAGGACAGCTGAGATGTCCTGCCTTTCTTTCTTGAAACTTTATTGGCCTGATTCTTTTACAAGCTCTTGGAATTTTGGAAAAAGCTACTGGGAAAAATGTTGTAGAAACAGGTTTCTTCCTCTTCAAATTGTACATGAATTACACTGATAATGTGCTTTTTGCCTAAACACTACCTTTTTTTGTGTCCACGAAGTTTTCCATATTGTCTTTGCTGACAAAAATTGATGCTCATCAACGAGTATTTTGCAGTGACTACACAACCACATGTAGAGGGTCTGAGCTGCTGTGCTACGCTATTAGCAGAGCTTTCTTTTCTTTTTTCTTTTTCTTTTTTTTTTTTTTGAAGGTGCTATCACTTTCAGGTAGTTTGGATGCACTGGTATTGAGAGCATGAACAGACTTGCAGGTCTGGTTAATTAGTGGTGATGATGGGAGAGATAAAGAGCCCAGCTTAGCGCTTGGCTCATGTAGGGACATGCAGGGCAGTCTGCGGTGCTGGAACGAAGAGGGAAAAAACTTTATCCGTGTAAACCTGGCTTAAGCATGCTCGACCCGAGAGTAAAAAACACTAACGGCTCCTACGGTGCCGTTTTAGAGCTACTTCTTGTAGTGAAAGCTTGCTTTGACTTGGAAGAGAGTTTCCAGCCTTTTCAACAGAGAAGGGTTTAAGAGCCCCTGAGATGGAAATTTCATTTTCCGAGGCTGTCATTCTGGCACTGCTTTTATTGTGATGAAAACTTGGTTTAAAACAGCTTTCTGTAAAAACCATAAAGTCTGAACATAGTAGGAGAACTCTGCACTCCCGAGCGTTTTTCTTGGAGGCTGCTGCTTCCTTTAGCGGCTGCTCGCTGCTCTCTGAGCCTTCACCCTTCACGCTGAAGAACCACATTTACCCTCACCAAGTAGTGTCTTTTATGAGCCTTTACTGTGTAACTGGACTGCTGGAAGCAGCTGCGTGTGGTGCTTTTCAAATAGTAAAATTCACTTGTGTGAAGATACTATTTGTATGATGGAGCAACTGGTTAGGGTTATTTGCACATATATTTTATGTTAGCAACAGTGCTTCTTTTAGAATATTAAAATGAAATAAATCTATTTCTTTTCTACCTTGCTCTCACATGCAGAAAGGGATCATAATAAAACCTGTACGGTTTAGGGGATCCTAACGGGGTGTAAGAATAACTGAAGGAGAAACCTGAAGTCTGTGCAGAATCTATGTGGATAAAATGTAGATGTCAGTATTTTGTCGCTGAATTTCTGGAGACTGCAAACATGATTTATATGGCAAGGTGGTTAGGGTTTGCTTTTTCTTCTTCATTTACAACAGAATTGCTGTATTTCACATTTCTGAAGTGCTGTGTGTTGTGTCTCACCATATTTATACAACAACTGCTACAAGATATATCTGTTAAATTGTTAAGTTATAGATATCATACCTGTGAAATCAACCCTTTCATGAATAATTTTCCCAGGCTGCTTGACAGTCTCTATGGATAATTCTGAATTCATGGAAGGTTTCTTCACCAGGAGTTGTAAATCCAAATGATTTATTTATTTATTTATATTTAGTGCAGTTTAGGGTTGATGGTAAACCTCTATGAGAATATTAAAACTATGGAATGAGCAAAAAATTTCAACTTTAACGTTTTTAACATTTTTCTACTTGAGCTGTTCAGTTACTTTCTTTGGAGACCTGCAACAAGTGTATGCAAAAAAAAAAAAAAAAAAAATTAAAAGATGACAGTGCTTTACTACAGTTCATAATTATTATGAAATAATTAGAAAAAGTTATTTATAAATCAGCTGTCCGTCACTGCTGTCTTCCCCGAGGGTGGTAGGACTGATGCTGCGTCTTGCTCGTTCTGCGGATGTTGGGATGCGGGCGGATGGCTCGGCTGGTCTGTCATGCCAGGACTGAGAACAGCGTCTTGGGCATGGGGTGGATAACATCTCACCAAGGAGACCTTGAAAACCTGTCTCGGATGCAGACGCTTAGGCTAGAAAAGCAGTTTTCAGATCTCTGCTTGCCACCTGCAAGGTCTGTTTGTCTTCTACTCCGTGATTGTACTCCTGAATTCCAAGTTTGCTCCAGGGACAAGCACCACTACCTTAACCCAGCAGCACTTTTTGAGGTTTCCAGGATTTACTACATCAGGGTAAATATTCTCCTTCCAGGTCATTGCCCAGGCGGTGCAGTTGCCTGGTGTCCTACAAAGCCGCTGCCGGCCCATCCGTCTGGCTTATTTACGTTATTTCGGAGGGGGCGTCCGTTCAGCTGGAAAAGCTGGGTAAATGCAGGACCTTTGTTTTCCTGAGACAAACCGAGTAGGATTTTAGGATGTAAATTTGGTACAACTTTGAAAGCTGGATAAAATAAACTGTACTGCTTTTGTTCCTGGGATAAAATATTTTTCCCAGGAGGAAAGATGACACTGGTTGGAGACGCGTGGGAGCTAGGCTGCTTGGAGGGGGTAGAGGAGGCTTCTCTGAGGCTTGGGAAGGCCACACCTCACGTAAATATCTGCTGGAAATATTACAAAACATGGGAATGGTGATAGCCCTCCAGGTGATGCCCACGTTCTGGTCCTTTGCAGTGTGCACTGCATCACTGCAAGGTGCCTCCTCATAGCAAACAGGGCTAGCAGCAGGTCAGCACAGAACTGGGCAGCATTTCTGTGGCCGAGTCCTGACAATTGTATCTATTTGGTTTACTTTTGCTAAAACCTACACTCATATGCAACACTTTAAATTTTTTGCTGAGTTCTTAATCTCTCTGTATGGATGTACAGATGTGCTGTATGTGGGATAAATGACTTGCATAAAAAATAAAGTTCTTTTGGTGTTTTTTCTGTTCGTTGTTATTGTTCCTCTCTTTTTCCTACGTGTAAAAACCATACAACTTGATTTGTATTTGCTGTTAAGACTTATTTTGTGCTCCCACCTCTTCTCCTCCTCTTACCTATGGATTTCAATGGATGTAGGTAGCTCTTGAGGTGATTTACAAGTCTCACTACTCCTCACCCTAAGTAGCATTCTTGCATCCTTGAGTCAAATTGCATGCCTGAAAGCTGTGTCATCTGTCCAAGTTCGAATATGACCCAGGAAGCGGCAAATGACCACAATGACCACGCAGTCCATTTGAAAATCTTAATTTCCTGAGCTTGGAGCTGGTGAGTGCATCCTGCCGGTGGGAGGGCCGTAGAGCATCTGGAGCCAGGGGAAAGGATCAGGATGGGGGTGTTGACGAGTTCTCTCCTGCAGCCAGAATGGGTGAATCCCACATTGGCGCTGGGGCTCCGGCAGGAATGAGAATTCCCGGTTGGACACTTCCTCTGCCTGACTGCAGTCCGTTTGGAATGGTTCCGTGCGCCTAGTGCTCGCTTGTGTATTAAAGAGCCCTGAATGCAACCAGCAGCATTTACTGCACTCAGAGGCTCTGTTTAAAACGCCCACCCAGCGTCGGCGTGGTGCACCCTGACTCACGCTGTGAAGCTCTCGCGGCTCCACAACCCTCTTGGCTGCTCAGAATTCCCCTAAATGGTGCAGTTGGAGTCCCCGAGCTCGTGAGCGTGTTTGCCCGTGACGGCAGTGACGTCTGTGCCTCGTCGCGGGGAAGAGGGAACTGTAATCCGGCCTCGCTGAGGCCATCCCAGAGCACGTGTTCCCCATTCACCGCTCAGGTTACAGGGGGATCGAGCTGGGGTAGGCAGTGCTGCCTGGGGACAGATCTGATAAAATCAGGGAGGAATCTTTAACCTCTAAACACTGTTTTTTTCCTTAAATAACAACCCTTTCCCCAAGTGTTCCCACTATTAATACAGCAACACAAGAGAATTATCCATGTACCAGAATAGTGTCATCCGAGATGCCTCTCCGTATGCTGTATTTTATTAAAGACAGGAAAACTAAACAACACTAGAGTTCTGCCATGCTAACAGTGTCTTGTTACTTATTTATTTTTCCTTCATTTGTAATATTTAAACATTTAATTACAGGAAGGTATAGAAATGTTAAATGTTTCACTACTAGCAACTGTGTGTACAACAGGCAGGATTTAAATTTTGTTACATAAAGAACTTCATATTCCACTTAGAGTTTGAACTTTACTTTACAGAAATAATTTAGTTAGTAAATTATTTAGCAACATTATTAACGATCTGAAAGAGAGGATAAATACCACACTGCCAGCTGACACAAAGCTTGCAGATATCATACACAACAATAATAGCAAAACAATATATAATGAAATAGAGATCTAACAATATGGTTAACGAACAAGAAGATACATTTGGTGCTCAAAAATGAAAGATAATGTAACTAGCTGCAGAAAAAAAATAATTCAAACATATTAATTAAATAGGAAAGACAGACCTGAAAAGCAGTATCACCAAAGAGACCAAGGCACAACAGGCAATAAGTAAGACCTCAGCTTAGAATGGGAGTAAAACAAATAAAAGCAATAAAAGTAGGGCAAGCAAAACCTTGTTAGCTTTTGTAAATGTCTAGTACAGTTGTGTACAGTTACTTAAACCATACGTATGGTTACGCAGCTGAGCCTGCATGGGGGGAACTACGAGGAGCACCTTAAAACATCCTCGGGTTACCCGATACAGCTGGAAATTTGGTGCATCTTGGGGAGATCCGTGCAGTAAAATCCAGTGCCTTGTCTGTGTTCCTGCAGCAGTGAGACAGAGGAAAGGGATTGATATCAGAAAGAGAAGTTGCATTTTGTGTTTTGTTACTAGTTTTGTGTTTTCCTCTTTGACAAGGAAGAAAGAACTGGGGTGTCAGCAGCAGGGCTATGAAATTAGCTTTACTCCATCCCAGCATTTTCCTCCCCTGTCTTCCCCAAGACAAGATTACTAATAATTGTAATTCTGTCTGGAAGAATATCAGAGACTTTCCTGTAAAATTCTCTAAGGCTGAAAGAATAAGATAGTTTGAAAGTTTAATACATTGTAGAGCAATTTATTTCCTCTATTTTTCACTTCTGTTCTAAAACATTTTAAGATGGGTAATGGCAGCTGCTTCCATGCAATTAGGTAAGTAAGTCTGACCGCTAAGTCAGACTTGTAAGAACAGGATTATATGAAGAGCTCTGACGTACTGGTCCCACTTGTTTTATTGACACTAGAGCTATCACCCAGGAGAGCTGGACAGTTTCACAGAGGCAAAGGGAGAAACAAATTTCAGGTTCTTGGGGGAGAAGAAATAATTGTGAAAGAACCTGTCTACTGAATGCTACCCTTGAGAAATGTCAGGAAATTTCAGGGTAGGCTCTTACCTCTGTGAGAAAGTTCTCCAAGTTATTCTGGTATAATTGCACCGGTGCAGTTACGTCACCATAATTAGAGTGTCCGAGGTTCCTTTTGGGAGCGACGTATTCCAGGAAAAGAATGGCACAAACATTTGCATGAATAAAATGCCTTTGCCATAAAATGTTTGGGTTTATTTTAAACGCTCCCTGAGATGACCCAAGCTGAGCTGATAGTAGCATGACAGCACAAGACATCCCTGGTATTATACAGCCAGCAAACTGACGATACTTAGCACCATCCTTCTCTGACATTAGTCAAGCATCTTGGTGGAAACAATGTACCAAGACTTTGAGAGAGGAACTGGTGAAGACTGTTGTTTTTAACAACCTGTAATGTAGATATTTGGGCTTCCAAGTGGATCTGTATAATTAATCCTTTTTTTAGCTGCTTCACCTGCAGTGGTACTTTCGAAATTACTTGAAAATTCACAACAAGGATTTGTTTGATAGTGTCTGATCTCTTCATACCTCTTGTACCATTTTTCTTTGCTCCACTCCTAGCAAAATATCCCTACCTGGATTGGCGTGGGGAGGCGAAGCAGTTTCCATCATGCAGATGTTTTCAGTGGGATGTTCTGGTCTAGGGTTAGGACACTGGCCTGTCTTGGCATTGGCTTGGGACTAGCCATTTAACTACAAACTGGAGTAAATGATTATTGGCATCTGGAGAACAAGTCATTAAATGCTGTCCTTCGCCAAAGCAATCGTGAGCTTTCAAGACTCAGAGAATTGTGCAAAGACCTGGGCCACTGCATCTGCTTTGGAAAAATCCAGAGACCAGGGTAAAGCTCAAGGAAGATGGGAGCTTGTGACCAACAAGATGCATTTCCAGCTCTCCATCCTCAGCTCAAAGGCACCCTAGCAAGGGCTCAGACATGGCCAGTGTGGAGAAATGACTGTTCCTGGTCAACTGACCATGTCTTACTGGGATTGCAGTGCCTGCTGGAACCCCAACATGTTTTTCTGAGTGGTAAAGCTATCATGACCAAGCACAAACCTGCAGCTGCATTTACTTGCCTGTTCGAAGTAAATTAACTACCACACTGTCAAGAGCTGGAGCAGGTAAAACTAATTTCACTGCAACTCTCTCTTGGTAGAAATACCATGAGCCCAAACCTGCCGGTGCTTCCTCAGAGGACAAAGCTGTGCCGTTCCCTGCATGGAGCAGTGTGCAGTGGGAGCCAGTCTTCCCACGTTAGGGAGGAACAAACCAGCTCTTAGAGGAAATGTGACTTGGGGAGCTTGGCCTGCAAATCAAGGCTGTGTTACCCAAGCAAGGTCAATACTTGTGTTACCCAAGCAGTGAAATCATTGCCCTTTATTGCCTGTTTTATCACTTTTTTTCTTTCTTAAAAACTCCCTTGAATGTTGGATGGGAGCATCTTTTAGGGAGATGCAGTGCTTGGTTCCTGCTATTCAGACAAGTGTTTTAAGTTGTGTCAAGGATAAAAAGCAGGTTTAGTAGGTTTATCCAGATGTCATTTCTTATTTCTCTGGGTTTGAGACAATTGTTTTGAGGCTGTTTTCCAAGTGCATAAGTTTTGATTGAGTTATTTTCAGTTCTCTCTGCTGCATGCGTACCACAAGGGCATCACAGCATCGGGTGAGGCAGGTAGAAAGAACAAAGCAGTGTTGATCCTAATGCGGAAACTGTCTTCATTAAAAGTTCAGCAGAGATCTCTAAATGCTGAATAGACCATCTGTCAGCTGAAAGATGTACCTGTCTGGGGAGTCACAGGGAGCCCTGAGTGATAGAGAGGTTGATTTTGATTTATATATATTTATATTTTTTTTTCAGACCTTAGATATCTGGATGCTTTCCAGTCTCTGCCACGGAGACTTTAAAGGCCATCTCAAAGCCAGAGCACTGGGATCAAGCAATGAAATAAACCTTCGCATCTTCCACTTCCAAATAGAAATTATCCACCCTAAGATTTATTTTTAAAAGTGAAAGAGATATATTTGAGATTTAAAACTAGCTGAGAGTACCAGAAGGAAAGGATTAATGTCTTACTGTGTGTAGGAAGATGCCCAGAATAACTGTGACCTTCATGGTTATGACCAGACAGTGATGCTGGCGGATGGCGATGAGGTCTAAGGATCACCTGGGTGCCATTTCACTAATTGAATTGCTTATTTTAATGCTGTGCTGAAAGTCCAGATGGAATTTGAAGGGGAAACTTTGTTCTCTTAAAACAACCTTAACATCTGTCCCTTCTTCTCGGAGGAGACCCTACTGAACGAGTCAAAGCAACTGTCCTCTTGGGATGCTGCTGTAGAGCTGTAGGGTTTGGAAAGAGTACAGGATGGGAGCTTTCCCTCCCAAGGAGGAATACAGCATGATTGAATATCTGTTTATCATTCTCCTGTGCTTGTATCTGTCCATGGCTTGTGTCTGGCTCAGGGTTTGGAGCCTTGTCTTCTGGGCCCTAATGAAGCGTCATCACAGTTCCTGCATTTCGCCTTGATGTCCCTATTATCCATCCTGTTGCTTGACTTCTGCACTGCAGTGTGATGGGAGAGTCCATGGTTATTATTGTCTGATCAGCGTTATGTCCATCTGCTAGCGAGTCGCATGCAATGACCTTCCTCTCCTTCACACCTATTTTATGAAGAGAAGCATAGCTTGGACATTGGAGAGACCTGGGAAAAATCACAGTGTGTTTATATCAAAAAGATGCTTTCAAATAGGTTATATTCTGAAGGAGCAGGTCTTCAGATTATTGAATAGCTAATAAATCTTTATCAGTGGATCAAAGAGATTCTCAGGGTTTTCAGCACAAGTCAGCTGCCTTTCTAGCAGGTGTTGCTAGAAACATTTCTTTGCTTTAGAAGTTACAAATGAAGTCTCATTCTTTGGAGATGCAATGTGTAATCTCATCTGTGTGTTACATCTTTCTTACCTGAATGCTCTTGACTCTTCACCAGTTTCATGGACCTATGTGAGTTTATGGTGTGTGCTGTGTGGAAGGTAGATCATCCCTCCATGTTTTCTATCTCTTCATTAAAATCCTGCTGTTTTTCAGACCATCCTCTGTAAATACTTTTGTTATATCTAGTTGTGGGTGCTCTTTTTAAGTTATATTTGCATAATGTTGGCTTTTTAACCTTTTTTTTTCTGAAAATTTGAGTTACTTGACCAAAATGCGTGCCAGGCTGATCAGCTGAATGGTAAATTCATGTGAATTGTGGGATTTACCAGTGTTGCCTTTTACTTCTAACCCCTGTGAATCCTCCTGGGAACACAAGTGGAATTCTCTCTCCTTTCTGTCTTTTCTACTGCTCCTGTCTGTTTGCTCAGTGCTCACTGACCTAGTGGGGGGCTTTTGGTGAAGTCACCCTTCAAATCTGGGACCAGGAGAACATTGCCAGCGATTTCACACCGCCACCATCTCCTTCTTGTTGAACTGCAGGAATGTTGCCATCTGTCAATAGGGATTTCTCTGTGATAGACATTGTGATTGTAATCCCTATGTAAAAGGAATAGTTTGCTGTTCAATGCATAAATTACACGTGCATTTTTGGTGCCACATACTTATTGAATGGCAAGAAAGATGAGTGATGTCCTGATGCTGGTAGAAGAAGGTGTGAGATGATTTCTCCTCCTCTCTGGTTTCCAATTACTTTTTTTTTTTAATTATTATAATTATAGTTCTTTTTAGTTACACTTATTTTTTTTTTCCTCCAGTATCTTCAAAGCTATAAACCTAAGTATCAAGGCTTTTCCTCCCGGAATTGTCCCTTTGCTCCTGGGCTGGCTAGTATTTAACAAGACTTACTTCCAACCCAGCTGGTTTCCCTGAAATGCTCTGAAGATGCTGCTATCACCACTTCATCATTAAATCTCTCACCTGATTTCTCTTTCATTATAATGTCAATCATGTCCTGCAAGAAGACCAAAGTTTTTTGGATGATTTAGCAAAAACACTCTAATTTCAATATTTCAGTGTCTTATTTTGCTTTAGGCTGTGCCTCCTTGCCACAGGGTAGTAAAGAAGGTTTAGTTATCTGTTTGCTTCTTTTTTCCTGTTTGAACTTTCAGTGGGATAATAATTAGTCAGCAGGGGCTGTCTAAGAACGTGTTGTTTGGTAAAAGCTGGAGATTTAAGAAATGATGTTTCTTCAGCACCTTAAACATATATGTGTGTATATATAAAATATGTTTATTTATATATTAAAATTAAATATTATGTATTGAATTTAAATTAAAATTTAAATATTATGTATTATATATACACACTGCAGTTGAAACTGTAGTTAAGTTGTTTTCTGGTCCTGTGGATTGGCTTTAAGTTGAGTTCTCAGCTCTCCTAATTGTACGTTAAGTAACAAACAAATCAGGAAAGAGCGAGGTTATAAAAAGAGGTAACTTGTTTATAAATCCAAAGAACTTATCACCTATCTCCCTGCTCTTAAGCTTGTCCACAGAGTTAGGAAGCTCCTTGGGTGGGCACTGAAGCTGTAATGGTTCTGCAGGTTTGGAATTAGCCGCCAGCACAAATTAATTAAAACCGTCTTCCCTTCTCTAGCATCATGGGCGATACCATGGTGATGCTCAGTGCCCTGAAGGCAAAAGCACAGCTGGGTTCTGGGGTTGTGATAGACGAATGGGGCAAAGCAGGACCAATACTGGGAAATCTGTCCCCTCTTTAACAATTTGATATGCAAAAAATCAGAACTGGTGGAAACACACAGGGGAAAACTGACACGACCTGTCTGTCCGAGCGCAAAGAGGAGAGCTGCTAAGAAAAGACATGCTGCATCCAGACCTTGCAGTGACTCAGAGGAGGATGGGAGGTGACAAGAGCAGCACAAATCCTGGGGTTAGGAAGTCAGGTTAGGAGCTGCCTTACGTGTTACTGTACGGGATTCTTTGCAGACCAGTAGCGCAACTCACTGCTGAGGTTCTCCCTCTCCTTTTGCTAATGGATCAGACACAGAACTTTGGGGTTTGCACCATATTTTTTTTCCACATTTTTTTAATGCATTCCCCTGAGCAGTGTAGGGAGTCCTATAAAACCTCAAAGCAAGCCCTTTTGCTTTGCCAAATGCAGGCCGCAGCTCCATATTCATACTACAAAGGAGCAGGGAATTTATTTGCATCACAAAAATGGTAAAAGAAAACATCAGGTTATAAACATAATACTTATACTATACTATATATAATTATATATATGTAATATATTGTATATATTACATATTATAATATATAATATAATATATATTTATATGTTTATATACATTTATATACATATAAATATATATATCAGGTTACTAAAAGCTGCCTTATTCAGTAAATTAATTTTTAAGCTGTTTCAAGCCAAAGGCTGAGTCTGCCTCAGGACTCGATGTGTGTGTTTTAGCAGTCATCAGACACTTCTAAAAAACAAGTCGCTGTTAGAATTTGGGGCCATTCACAATGTTATTGTTACAACAGTTGCAGAAAGGCTGTATCTTGGATCTTAATGATGGCTCTTGGCATTGGAGATGGGGCGATTTCTTCCCTCCCCGTTTTGGGGTGGCTCACGGAGTTTGACATAAGATGGTGCAAGATCAACTGATGCACAAACCAGCAAAATATGGTCATTCACAGGCAGATTAGTTTGTATGTTAAACCCTCCATAGCCTGATGCTCTCTTATAGGTGGTTTCAGTGCAGACCTCTGGCCAACACAAATAAGTGTCTATAAAAGTGTTAATGGTGGAGGAGGACGAAGCCTTTTTTTTTTTTTTTTTTTTTTTTTTTTCCACAGCAGCTTTTAAGTTTGGAAAGCATGTGCCTTGATTTTAATATAAAGTGGCCATTGATGTGCGATGCTGTGAATAAAGGGCGCTTTTCTTTCTTCCTTTGGCATTGGCTCATTGTACAGTTGGTTTTGCGGCAGGGCACTCGTGAATGCGTTTGTGTGTGAGGGGGAGTGTGTGTAGCAAAAAGGCACCAGCAGCGCCCTTGCAGAATGGATTTATTTAGAAACCACTGCGTTCTGCCCCATGCATCTTTTCCCTTTCGTGTCCTCTCCAAACTTCCCTCAAATTCCTGTCTCTTTGCATTTTCGCTCTCAGGTGCCTGTACACATCTGACAGGGTACCCTTAAGCACAGAGATATGAGCAAGATTAAATTCCTCAGCGCTGTCCTATGCTAATGGTGTCGAGGCCTCTCACAATGCTGAAAGCTGCATTGTTTTGGAGTCTCCTTCTGGAATGCTGCATAATTGCAGCCTTTCATCCCATCACCCTCCTGTAAGAAAAACAATAATGCTAATTGCACAATTCACCTATACTGATCTCAGAGTAGATCCCAAGTGACGGGTGAGGATTGTTGTCTCCCTTCGCCGGTGAAGGCGCTGAGATCCGGAGGGTGGAGGGGATCATTTGCCCTGGGTGACTACGTGGGGACGGGCAAGAGCTGGTTCCTGGATGCTGTGTGAGCCGCCCTGCCCTGACTGCGCAGCAAAGAGCTATAAATAGTCAAAAAAGGTCACGGAGATTACACTTAGCTAGAATTACCATCCATGAGGGTTCCCTGCGCTGTGGGCTTGAGCGTTATGCTAAATCCCTTGCTGCTCTTTAGCCTCTCTCTGGGCAGAGCTCAGTGACCATGCCCTATAGACTTGCTTTCTGCAATGAATTGTTTAGGAAGGCAACACTAGTATGCTATAAAAATGTTTTTTGGGAAAAAGTGAAACATTTGTTTCAGAAACAGAGGGAAGGTAAACCCTTCCACCATCACTTCCCTTTGGGTTGCTTGCCTGTGCCTGTTTCTCATGGCCTTTAAGGTACTGCTGCGATCTGACTGCTATGTCCTTAAGGACTTTTGGTCTCCACATCTGCTGGCTCGCAGGCATGTTACATGACATCCAGACATGCATGTGTCTACCTGCCGAGCTAATATCTGCTGATCTCTCTGGCTCTCTGCCTGCCACGGTGGGGAAATATTGAGACTTAATGGAAGCTTTGCAGCTGATGGCTAAATGGGCTTGATTTTGACACTTTTCTTTAGGAAAAATAACGTGTTTGGCTGACGAATGCTGTATCATTTGTTGCTTTAACATTATCAGCAATTTCACTGCTCAGAAATATCAACACGCTCTGTTAAGTACCACAAGTGCCTGTGTGTCACTCATTCATTCCTACTAATTGCCCAGTGCATGAGCCTGGTGACTGCTCACAGCTTCACATGTATTTACAAATATTCCTATATGGGGTTTGAGAGGCAGAAGTGCTTGGAGTTAGATTCTTGGTCTCCCTGTATTTATTGCAAGAAATGTCAATGCAGCCTGTTTGCTGGACAAAGGTAATACCAAAAACCTCGCTCCTATGCACTGGCAGCAGGCAGCCAAGTGACTTAGTGTTTTGTGCCTCTTTCTTGAAAAACAGTGGGACAAGCATATTTGAGCCAAAATATTTCTGTGTTCCCTTGCTCTGTTGGTTTGAACTCTCCAGTTCATATTAGGAGCCGTTGCGGTGAAGAAGGGACAATCTCTGACCTTAGTCCACACAGAGCTTTGGAAAACTAGCTTGGACCCTGCCTCTAGTTGTGTTCAAAATCCAATGGTGCATTGAACCAGGAGGATTTCTTCTACCCCTGCATCATTTTCACCTGCTCCTTAGGTCACCCTTGGAGTTTCTTAACTTGACGTGAGCTTGGCCAGGGTTACAGCCCGGTGCGATAGGAGTAAAATGCTGGGAAAGTTAAAATTAAATAACAACAGGTAGTGTAATAGGGCTTGGTCAAAATATTGAGAAAGTTGCCCTCAACTTGGCAGCAGACCTTTAATAAACAAACTGAGATAGTAACAGAACGTGCTCGTTTTATTTTCACAAGAAAACTGAATATTTTTTAAGAAGTTTGCTGGGTTTGAGGCCTTGGCGACAGGCTCCATAATTGCTGGTTGACTAGTCTGGTAAACAGACCCTTGTGTAGATTTGCTGTAATTGAGGGTGTGTGGGTCACGCCGTTTAATTACTGTCTGCCTACTTGGAATAGAAACCTCTCCACGGCCACAGAATCACTCTGCATCTGATTAAGTAACGAAATTGCCGGGCACTGAGCTCCGTGGAGGCCAACGAAAGGATCCTCTTGCGCAGAGCATGTCGGGTGCAGGGAGGAGCCTTGGGCACATCTCCCACTCATCTGGCGTGCAAGGACCTAATTAAACTCCCAGGCATAAGTTGTCCCAAACAGAGAGGTGCAGTCTGGGGTTCAGGTTCATCCAGGATCTCTCCTCGATCATGGGATCACTTGGATGGCCAGAACATCTTCCCCTGGTTCACTAGGGCTCCCCAGTGCAGGATGCCTCAGCATGGTGTTTTATGGGTTTCTGGAATTTGGATGCTATAATGCTACGGAAGTCCAATAAAAGAGTCCGTATTTTTCCTACTGAGCTTCCAAAGAGGATTTTAAAGAGAAAAATGTAACCGCCCCCCCCCCGCGGTGATGCTGGACTTCAGGATTTGGTTGCAGTGCATTTGACTGATGCACAGGCTCTTGGGGGCTCCTGGCACCTGGAGCTGATTCATGTAGAAGTTACAGCGCAGTTTAGTCCTAATCTGTAAATTAAAAAATGGATGGTAGGACATATCTGTGCTTCCTTCTCTTGTCTGCCAAAGACTGATCTCAATATTCTCTTTCTTCTCTCCTCCTAAATCACGACATTTTCCCTTTTTGGCTTCTTGTTCTTTGGGGGTTTCTCCTCCGTTTCACACTGTTTTCTGAGCCCTCTGCAGTCCTGCTTCTCTGGTGTTGTTCAGAAAGAGCAAATTGAAAGAATCTGGAGTAATAACTTCTTCAAACTACCCTGATGCACCGAGTGCATCACAGAATCACCATCTTTTCCTACTACTTTACCCAGCATGTGCTCCATACTTTTATTGCTCCTGCTCCTGCTGCATTACAGTCACACTCACCCGTGTGGGCTGGATATTGCAATGCAGAGCAGTTACAAACCTGGCTGACTTTACAGCTCCGTCATGTCCCTGGGATAGCAAGGAGCGGCCAGAGCGGGCTGGAGAATCTACTTTGGAGACTGCAGGTTCTCCGGAGCACAGACTTTTGTGTTTGTTCTCTGAGCACACTTTATAATGGCAATGATACACGGGATCGCAGTGTGTGGCCTGTTTTCAAGACTGCTTCTAACTAGGGGTCTGAGAATTCCTGTTTAGAAATGATATCCAACAACTGAAAAAAAATATATATATATGTGCATGTATGTGTATATATATGTTTTTTTGCAGTCTAGAGTATTGTGAACATTGATGAGATGGTCTATCTTCAGTACTGCTCAGGAACCTCAGTCTTACATTTTGCTCCCCTGCACAACGTGTTGCCTTTCAAGAAAGTGGCGTTTATCAAATTCTCACTGCATTTGAATAAATCTGGGTCTCGGAGAGCAACCTATTTCCCTGTTTAATATACACACTGAAACTGCAGAATTATTTTGTAGCTCCAACTCGTGCTAAACATGAAAAAGTATCCAGCAGAGAAAGAAAGAATTGCAGAGGAGAAATAGTGGCTTTTTTTTCCCCCTCATCCCTAATGGGTTTGTGTCTGGGCATGATTTCAGTCCTTCCTTCCTATTTAGCAGACCAAATGTTCAAGTGGGTGTGAAACCTGAATGCAAAGTGAAAAAAAAGCAAGCAGAGAACAAAATAGCGTGATCTTGCTTGTGTGACACTAGGAAAGGCTGCTGGTGGCAGCAGCAGGACGTGCAGGAAGCAGAGTGCTTGCAGAGGCACCTGGGGGGGTTGGCAGGTTTCTGTGAACACTTTAGGCATGTGAAAGAAGAGCAAATCCATCTCAGGCTTCAATGGGCAATGGAAGGTGCTGGGTGTTAGCTCTGTTTTGGCTCACGTTGCCTTCAGCAGCAGGTTCAGACATTGCTGAGGGCTCTGCAGGCAGCAGCTCATGGAGCTGTGTGGCTTTGGGGCTAAGGGGATGGCTTCAGGTCAGCTGGTGCAAGGTTGGTCCTAACATGTGGAACAAGATCTTTTTGATGGCATTTTACCTTAGGTGAATGTTAGAAAAGTGGCTTTTAAAAGATCTTTTAATTATCAGCATGGAGTAGCACGCAAAAGATGGTCCCCATAGACCATCATATTTTCCTCCTTTACTGTTGCTGTACCTACAAAAAGCAGAGGAAAGAGCAAGAAAGAGGAGAGCGAGTCTGTTTGCAGTTCGTTAGGGACCATGGCGTCCCAAGAGCAGCCTGGTTTTTGGAAACGAGAATCAAGAAACTCTTTCCTTTGCCTCACTGGCCATGGGCAAGTCATCCCTCTTCCAAGAAGGTATAGGACACAGTGCTACCAAACACAGGAGCACCCTGAAGAGGTTTTCTGCAATCCTGACTCCTAAAACCTTCCTTGTCATTTAGCAATTTTGACACAGCAGCTGATATAATTTTTAACTTGTGCAAGGAATTAATTTCACCTAATTTATGGTCTAGAAGTCAGGGACCTATCCAAAGCTCCCACTAGAGTCACAAGAGAGACAGGAGCTGCTGGAGGGCATCAGCCCATCTACCCCAGACAGCTCTCCGATGGGAACGATCCCTCTGTTTCCCTACAGGCTCTACAGGAAATACAGACAACTGCCTGTGCCCTTTGCTTCCAAGGCAGCTGAAGAGAGGCAAAGCTCCCCAGACTGTCTACCCTGCTCCAGATTGCTGCGGCAGACAGAATTAAATATCCTAATGATATTGAGCAATGGAAAAAAAATAAGATACCTAGATATTAATGAATGGCAGATTTGCCATGGGAATAACAGGATTTTTTTTTCTTGGTGAGGAGAGGAAATAGCTGTGATCTTTCTCAGATGAAAACCAAATTTTAACAAAGAAAAGAAAAAATACAGTGAAGTGTTCTTGGGAAACAATCAAAAAATCTGAGCCCCTGGGTTTTTCAACGTTTGGATTTTTTTCTCCTTTTTCTGTTTTTGGTACCGGTTTCATGGTTTCCTGTTTATTGCAAAACCAGTGGGCGTCTGCATTTTGTACCTGTGGTGTGTACAGACCCCACACACTTCCTGTCTCTAAGTGGGCTACCTAGAAGATGACGTGTCTCATTATTTCTGCATCACAATTTCAGCCAACTTTTCAAAACCACTCGTAGCAGGGACCTAGCTATAGTGTGTTAAAAGCCACACGGGGCCAGAACAGCCTAATTGATACTCTTTGTCGTTGTTATTTGTTTTGGATACTGGGTTTTTCTTGTCCTGCCTTTTACATCTCTCTCCCTCTCTCTTCATATATGTATATATGTATAGATATACCTACAGTGAACACACTGTAATCAATTTCTCATTGTATGTTTGTCAGAGCTCCTCAAAGTTTCTTGACTGAAATTTTGTTACTCTCCTTGTGGTCACAAAATGGGGACCCCACAAATAGTGGGGTTTGCTCTTGTGGAATCTCTGGTGTCTTATCGCCTTGCTATGAAGGCAGAGATGCTGCACCCCGTTTGGAGTGAGACAGCTCAGGGGAATAATCTGAGTTTAATTTAGGCACTGGTAGACTGCCCACGGGGTCTGACAACATGTGTGGGACAAGAGTCCCCTCTAAATATTTGTCAAAACAGGACTAAGCAGCTGCGAGCTTGTGTCATGGCTGTGGGCTACTGGTAGGTCTAGATTTCCATTTAAAATACTGATGGTTTTCCTGTCCTCTTCCTTAGCTCCCAGAACTGAACGTGTGGATTCCTGCCGTTCGTGCCAGACTGCGGGATGCTGGCTAACATCCTGCTAGTCCCTTCAACTGTTTAATTCATTGGTTTCTTGCAGCACTACCATCCTGTCATGACTTCTGAAATTCGAGCCTTTCTCTTTGATTACAGAAACGCTTTGAAATTTTGCCCTTTTGGAGAGAGATGCTAAGGTTGACTTGTCTGCAGAGAAAAGTGGGGGATTATAGTTTTGTCAGAAAAATGCCTGTCTTTTGCTTTTGGTGTATTTTTCTTCCTGAGTAAATATCTATCTTGTGTTACTAAGTGGAGACTGCAGAGCAGAAGACCAGAATAACAGAAAAAACATAGATTATCGTATTCTTTTTATTATACCACGACAACTCCCTGAATACCTAACTGTACATGCAGGATATATTTTTACAGAGCTTGTTAAAATTGAATTGATTCTGCATTGAAGTTAAATGGTTATTTTCTTTTCAGCTTGATCAAAGATGTTTTTGTGCATTACACGGCAATCTTCTTGAGGGAAAAGAGGGAAAAATAATCTCTCCTTCTCCATTTAGTGTGGGTTGTGGACACTGCTCCCTGTTTATGCTTTAATGTTAGGTTCTCAGCATCACTTTCTTCTCGCTCAGGTTGTGCTCCATGTGGCTGATGCTGATTTTTGCACGCTGGCAGTTTCTGGTGGCTTTGCAAACTGCTCTTTGCATCTGTCAGTATCACATGCACATTACACGAGCATTGAGAAGAAGAGAAACTTTCGTGCCAGACCAGAGGAATGCGTCCAACGCGTGCTACACAGATGTGCAGTTCTAACACTTACAGTCTGGTTTGTTTGGTTGCATGTTTCTGGGGCTGTGAATGCACAGAGGTATTTGATCCATGGAGGACAACCACTACGTACTTGGTTCTGCACAGGAGAGCATCAAGCAGTTCTCCAAGTAGGACGTCCACCCCTTGAAGTCCAGCTTATCTGTTCAGACAGCCCTTTCTCTGTTGCAGTTTCTCTGTTCCCATTGAAAGGACCATTTCTAGAAAGCTCTCAACTCTTCTTTAAAGTACTTAAAGTTAATGATAGCCTTTCTTGTCATTGTCACGGGACTCGATTGGTCTTTTAAAGAGCTGATGGGAAAATTCATATCTGAATGACTGTTCTGCTTAAAATTCTTTTCCTTCAGACTTGGTTTCTTAGATTTTTCTCCTCTTGTTAGTTCATTGCTAGAAATATATTAAACTGAAATAATATTTTTGTTTCTTAGGTCTCGACTTCTATTCAGGGTACAATAACTGGTGTAAGTAGGAAACAATCCAAAAAGATAATAGGCTAAATTCCATGACAGCTTGGGATTGGAGGTTCCTATCCCTAAAACTCTGCTTATTCATTTCTTATTTAAACTCTGCATTCATACTTCCAGTGTTTCACTGATACATCCAAATTTGTATGATTAACTTCACACCTCCATGAGCGATTATTCAAATTATTCAATCATTCTCTCAAAGGTTGTTCTATCTCTCTTTTTTTTTTCTTTCTTTTTTTAATTTTTTTTTTTTCAAAGAGGGCCTTAATATGGTAGGCTCGTTTGTTTGTTTGTTTTGTTTTGTTTTAGGAGCATTTAATTCACTGCACCTCAAACCAATGGATTAGAACAAAAAGACCAAACTCTATCCCACCACTCCATCTACCATCTACCACCAAGGAAGCTCCTACTCTTATCCCATTTTCCAAAGCCACACATGTTGCTGATTCATAAACAAAAATATTTATTGTTAAGTGATTGTATACAGGAGTTTCTGACTTTAATCTACGTAGGTAGTTCAGAAATACCTCCTTATCATCATATATACAGTAACTCCACAGACCTTCGTTACTTGGTGTGCCCCAAAAAGGCCAAGAGCTCCTTGTTAAGTTCACGAATGTATCTCCAACTCTTGGAGCTGGTGCACACATGCTCTTGAAGAACAGGTTGGAGTCTTTTTGGGACAGCTGTAATGAAATGAGCCTTTTCTTCCTCAACCTCCCATACAAAGAGCCGCAGAGCAAGAGGTAGGTCTGGGAAAGTCCTTCAAGCAGTATACACATAGCAGATTTGTTGAGACTAAGACTGCAGCAAAATCCGCAACAGAAATATCCCACAGGACACACAAAACAAATGCAGCGAATACCATAAGTAGTGATATTGCTTCAGACTGCTTCTCTGTAAACTCAGAGAGATCTTCAGATAAGGTAGGTTTGTGCAGGAGGGGAATTCACTGTCGTGGTGTCGGGGCTGGGTTTGCCCATGAAGATCGCAATCGCAGGGTGTCTCTCACTCATGTATGTATTCTTGGTCACATCTGCCTCTTCCCACCATGTGTGTTCCCAGCCTGCAAGCCTCTGTTTTCTTGGGAGCATGTCGTCATGGGAGCTATCCTGCTTGCAATCTGCGGTGCTTTGATAACGTGTTAATTACTCCTACACCTTCACTAGCTTTTTACCTGGCTATTCCAGTCCATTCTCAGGAACAGCTAGAGAGATTGATCAGTCCTGTGCTACTCTTAGTTTCTTTGGCATCCTCGAGGCTCATGTGGGTTTATTGCTCATCCAAGAAGCATTTCTGCAAACATGATTTTTCAGTGCAACCTTTATTTTGCACCTCCCTCTCTTTTCCTACATCCTTCACCATATCTGAGTAGCTTGAAAGGGGCTAGGGGATGTGTCGTGGGAAAGCAGGGCACAGATGGTCTCCTCCTTGGTTGAAATTTTGCAAAGTCTATTGCATGCTGTTGTTGCCCGTGTGCTTCATCCCACATAGTGAAACCAAAACTGAAACCTTGGGGAGGTTCCCTTTGGAGAGGGCCATGCAGCCCTGACTGTCCTTTTCTGATATAGCTACTTGATTGCTGCCAGAGGCAACTGAAACCCACCTTGGCCCTGCAGCTTCTTTAAGGCTGACATAGAAACATCCCTGTAGGAGCTGACTGACTCCAGACCTTCCCAAAAGCCCCGCTCCTGCAACTGGGACCACCTCCAGGAACAGGGATGATCACAGGCTTTCAAGGAGCTCGTCTGCATGCAACCAAATGCAAGGAATAGCTTTTCCAAAATCTTTTGCAGGGTTGACTTTACTCCTTATCTTTACGGAATAATGATGCAAGCTTTGTCACTCCCTGAGTTGTTTACTGTACATAAACACTTGATAAACACTTCTTCTGCCTTCTGCGAGCCTTGGCATACCTGGGGTGGAGGAACAAGGTCCTCTGATGCATCCTTTGATCCTTTATGTTTATGTTATGGAAAAGAGGCCTCCTGAAATGGACTGGTTCTTTCTCTTGCCATGTTTCCCAGTTCTCTTTCTGGAGGATTTTTTATTTCCTGTTGCCCATGCGGGTGTTGAGAGGCTTCTTTGGAGTCCAAAATCTCTGGGCATCTGAGTGCAGAAAGCCAGAAAGCTGTACCTGATAGGTCCCTAGGATTTCATCTGAATTTTGACCCCGCTGTTTCTTCCCTCATGTCGGTTTTGTGTGTGTGAGCCGGAGTGCCCTGGGCCAGCAGCGTGTTTTCTTTTTTTCTTTTTCCTTTTGTTTGTTTTATGCTTGATTTGATATTCAGTCTCACTTGGATCTCTTTCGCTGCCCGTTCTGAATAAGAAAAGTTGTTTCAGGAGGCTTCTGACCTTTGTGTGTTTCATTTTGTTTTGTTTTCCTTCCACGTAAATACATTTCTTTCCTCATTTCGAAAGAATGATTTGAATTTAAAAATAAATAAAATGCTTATTTGTTAAATGGTAAAGCTGGAAAGGCCTGGGTTCTACCTTTTAGTCATGTGGATAGTTGATCTGTTCTTCATGTAGTTATTTACTTGCTAAGGATGGGTTTGGGGCTTTCTGAATGTGCGGTACTTTTTAGGGAAACAATGTTGGTTTTATAGAGTTAAAATCACAGTGAATTAAAACGAATAGAACTAGCGGATGATGACATTAGAAGTAGCTCAGCAGTAGTTCACACTTAAAAGATTAGGGATGTTTTAGTTGTTCCTACTGATTGTCACAGCTAAACAGAAACTAAACCTGTTTCAAGATACAGTTTCTCACTTGTGTCCAAATGCCTCAACTAATCCATCTCCCCAGGACTGATTCTGATGTTTCCTGACAGCCTCTTGTTTTTAAAGGTGGATTTACCAGAGAAATGTTTCTCTCCATCTTCCTAGGTACCGCAGTTTGTGCTTCAGGATAGGCAAGGCTCTGATGCCTTCCGATAGCTTTGTGTCATGTTAAATAAACCCCATTTTGTGTTAAATAATACCTGCTTAGGTTCCAAGTCTTGTTCCTCTGCATCCCTGCAGGGGTAGAAAGATGCAGTTACTACCACTGGGAAGAGAAGATTTTTTGATTTCTCAGCAGATGTGCCTCAGGTACCAACCTAGACTGGAAAACCTTCCCTTATCAATGATGTATTCACAACTCTTTTAGGCCAAGACATAGCATCTTAAGTACGTAACTAGTTTAATTTTGTTGTGTCTTAGCACACTGACTTTGTGATAGCTACTGTGTAGAGTCACAGAAGTAGAGCAAAGAAAAATTAAGCAAGCAAATAGGACTATTGTCTGGACCCACAGTCATGGGCAGGTTGGGATGGACATGCCTGGGAAAGAGGTGATGGAGAAGTGGCTGAAGAGGAGGTGGACTGGTTGGCAGAGGCTAAATGATCACTTGTGGATACACAAGTGATCATTTGCAGGTGAAAACTCTGGAAATGGTGTTATATGTGCTTGGAAGTAACAAAGCAGCAGGCTAGCTGATGTATCCCTTCCTCTCATGGATGTATGTAAGGAATGTTCTGAATACAACAATCAGTTGCTTAAGAGCAATTTTTTTTTTCTGGTGCATTTGTTTCCTGGGCTTGTGGAATGGTTTTGGTAGCAGCAAGAGCTTGGTGAGCAGGACAGAAGGTAAAAGTGATAAGGGCAACTGCAGATGGAAAACATTTTGTGTTTCAGCTGCTATCTGTGAACTTCTGTGTGTAACTCTCAGAGCACGACCCTTCCTCGTTATGGGATAAGACTGGTTATGGACAAGGGTGTCTCTGTGCAGATAAAAAGTCATGTCTTGCTGGGCAGGGCTGAGCTCACGTACCTGCTGATGTGGATGTCCACTGCTTCCTTGCCCCTCTCCCCATAATGTCCAATGCAAAGCATCCAGATAGCCATTAATCGGGTTGCTGTGCATGGTGCACAAATTTTCAAACTACTAAGGGCAAAGGGAAAGAGATTTAAAAAGGGATTAGAAAATATTTTAGATTTGGTAATTTAAAGAGGACATTCCCTCCCCTCCTCCAAAGAAGTGAAAATAGAAGAGCCTGCTCCCCAAAACAGATCTACTCTACTTGTTCCAGGAGGCTGCTTGGGAATCCAACCCTGTGTATCCAGGCAGTGATGGTGAGAAGATAGGCAAGAAAAAAAACAGAGCTAAAGTCAGACACTTCCAATTGGAAGCTTAATAGGAATCAAAGAGAAGGAAAGAGAAGGTTTGAAGGACATTAAAGAAGATCCTGGGTGAAATTCCAAATGGGTGTTTTTTTCCTTACTTTCAGGGGGGTTGGGGAGGTGGTAATGTATGTCCCTGTTTGCTAATGATAATCTCCCTAATAATGCTGTATATATCATTCTCAGTGCTTAGTCAGTGACAATCATGAGAGAACAGGAGATCTTCCCAAACACACTTAGTCTTGAAGCATATAAGAAACAGAAGGTGGTATTTTTCGTTAAAAAAAAAAAAAAAAAAAAAGAATCTCTTAAAACAGCAGGCAAACAGGCATCTGCTTTCCATTCAGAATATCATCTGCTTGTTTGGAGCTTTTGGTATGGCTTAAAATCCCCGTTTTCTTTGGATCAAGCTTGTAAGATTTGGTTTGATTTCTTTCCAGTGACACTACTGAAATGTCGCTTCCTCCTTCTTTCCGCCTTGGCTGAACTGTGAAGTTAAAATAAACGTTATGTTTTGATGTATTTCTTTATTTATTTTAGTTACCACAGGGGCAAGAACGTGGCGGGAGGAACTTTGATTAAATTTAAAGAGTAGTTTGATTAGCTAGGAGAGGCGCCAGGCATCTTAGGTGCCCTTGTTGCTTGTGGTGTTTGATTTGTGTTCTTAGGCTAGTTTTTCATGTTCGTCTGCGAATCTGGAGTAAAGTGAGTTTTTTATTATGGTCACTTCTCTGTTCTGCACAAGCTGGACAGGATGGTGGTGCTGGAGAAAGGAGCCTTTGGCATCACCATGTGGTCCTAAGTAGATCAGACCAACCTGGTGACAGACAGGTAGATCGATGTCTGAACATAGACAAGATTTTTGTATTGTGTTCCTAAAATAGGCAGCGATAATTATTTTACCCTCCTGCAGAAGTTTTACCTCTGTTTTGTGTTGTTGCCCTTTTCTTGTTGGGGCATTTAGACATTTCCAAGATTGAGCTAATGGTGTTCCTATGCGGATGCAAGGCAGATCTGAATGTTGTGAACCCAAGGAGCTTGATGAAATTCCCTCACAGAATTTGGTCCCTATGCTGGGAATGTAGCCGAGCCCACGCTGCTGGCCTGTGCAGACACTATGTGCATGCAGTTAAGAACAATCTTGAGTCTATACATTGCGGCAGACAAAGAAGAGCCTTTTGTCCCTGAGCTGTGACAGCTGCTCTATGTTCCCGAGATATTGGATCATTCCAGAGGGTGGCCTCTGCCCTGTCCTGCTTCCCAGTGCATGGTGATGCTCTGCTGCTCCATGGGTTGCCTGCAGAATGGAGTGGTCCTTATGCTCAGTGGCCTCCTCAGTGCAGGGTGATGGTGACCTGGGGTGTCCTGTCAACCCCAGGGTGTGCAGAGGGTACCAGAGCCCTGTAAGATGCTGCCCACAGAGGCTATGGAGTCTCCTTCTCTGGAGGTATCCAAAACCCGACTGGATGACGTGGGCAATGTGCTGGAGGTGACCCTGCTTGTGCATGGGACTTGGACTACATGAAAATCCCTTCCAACCTCAACCGAGTTTGAATAAGGGCACGGGACAACCCGACGTGGATTTACGGGCGAGCTCCATGGGAAAGCATAATTGTTGCAAAGCAAATTACCGCGAGCGTTGCCTTTAACCTAAACAGCGGGGCTGGGTTTGGCAGCTGGAGGTGGAGGTAGTTGGAAGCCGTGCGTGGCCGCCAGCCCATTACCACGTTGCTGCCTCTCTCGGCGGCTTGCGGCGTGCGGGTTGTGCTCGGGGCAGCATTTCTTGCCCTTGCTGCTTGCTGCTCCTGCCCACATATTATAACACAGAGTGTGCAGTGAGCTTGAAGGGCTGGCGAGGAGGGATAACATAAACCGCTTTTGTTGCAAATGCTGAAATCTTTTTGATGTTTGGGAGTCAACGTGTGATTTCCCCTCCTCTAGTTTTGCAATAGGCAGGCGCCCTCTGATACTATTTTAGTGGAACCAGATTTTCAATAATGCTGCAGTGGGACAGGGAAGGAGAGATGGGTGTCTTTGGGCTAGAGGTTATGCTGTTCATAAGAATATTTTACCCTCATTTCGCCTTTTTAACAACAACCAAACCTTTTCCTTTAAAGTTAATGAATTCATGCAGTAGCTCTGAAGAGCTGGTTACAGCACCAGGTGGATTCTGCAGACAGTTTTTGACTGAGGAATTGTTTGCATTTTAAAGGGAATTTATCTTAGCGCTTGCTCACATCCTTCTGTGCTTGCCTCACATTGCAGCAGAAGAGGTTACTGAGAGAACAGCTACAGGATGAAGCTTTCAAGGAGATATTTAGGAAAGTTTACTAAGAGCAAACTGCTGCTCTTACTCAAAACAGTCTTCTAAAAATGACATTCAGGCAATAATGAAAAGAACTGTAACTTGTGGCCTGTAGGTGTAATCCAAAGAGTTTGCATTCTAAATAGTCAACTGCTGCTATACGGGCCACAGGACAAAAATTAAGCACTGTTTGTCAGGAAAATTAAAAAAAAGAATGGGGATAAATAATATAAACTCTTGTTTGGCAACCAAATATACACAGAAGAAGGTTGTATAACATATGTTGAAGCAGGAGCAGTATTTTAATTCATCTGGCTCTTGGAATTAGTATCACAACAATTCTGAATATGTGAAAAAAGACAGAAAAAGGTATTTGTAATGTCTTATTCAATGCCTCAAGATGTTGTAGGAGGTTTGGGGATGTGACTAACCCCTGAATGAAATGCTTGAATTTCTGAAGACGTCACCTTTGATGGATCATCTCCAAACTGAAAGATCCATGGGTCTCTGGTAGTTGAATTCCTTGAAATATCTAGCCTTATGTAAAGGATCTAATGGTGAAAAAAATGGTGTATATTATACGCTAAAGGGCTTTTTCGTGCTTTTCTTGTAAGAGTCCATCTGTTCAAGAAGGTTCTTTAAAAACATTCACGAGCAGCAGGAGTTGCAAGCTGTAAAGCGAGTGTGTTCACAGCCCCATTTTGTGCTTCCTTGACTCTACCTATTTCCACAAGCAAAAGTCTGGTCTTTTGGAAGTACTGACCTCTGAGGATGGATCTCTGTGATGTGCTTCTAAGACACACTTATTCCTGGTTTTATGACCAACAGAGGTGGATATGGAAAGCTTCTGGGGCTTGCAACAGTGTGGCATTCGAGCTGTTATTTGCTTTTCATGGATCAGTAGCTCTTTCAGTGTGAGATTTTCCCCAAATCTTTCCTCTGAAATAGAGGACATCCGATGGAGTGGTCTCTGGAAATCTCTGTAGAGACAGGAATTTTGATTTGCATTAGGGAGGACTGGATAAAATCCATATTTATCACCTGGCTTTTCCCTTGGGCTGATCCCAGGCAGCCGGGTAAGGCAGCAACCTCGTGAAGCTCATGTTTTGGGTGATTCTTCTTTTCTGTTTTAAATGTTGTCACCGCGCTAGTTCTGATGTGGTCTGTGCAGATAATGTTTGAGAAATCAGCCTGGATTGTCTTTGGCCCCATCTGTCTTTTTTTAAGAGGGCAAATCTCAAAGCATCCATGGCATGGGACAGGGAACGTGCTAGTGGGGATATAAGGCAAGTAATTTCCAAAGGCAATAATTTTCAATATTTTTCCATGTGCAAATTGTTACCTCCATGGAGATCCAATCCCTCTTCAACAAATTGAAATCCACTGACAGTAGATGGCCTCACTTTTCTTTGCTACCTTTCAGGCACATCCAAGCAGTAATTTGATGCATCTCATAGATCTACAAGCTGTAATACACTGTTTTAAAGGCAGCGCAGGCTACATGGAGGTCATACATATTTCAGTTATTAGTGCTGGATTGCTCCTGTGCCACTTTGTGGGGGAATAAAAGATTTTGATTGGGGATTTGAAGAAAAAGTAGGGATTGCTAATAAACCATTATAGAAATTCATGCAAGTGTTACCTCTAGTTGGATTATTACCAATTATTATGTTTCTCATAAGAATGAATTCAATAATTTTAAAAGATAATGTAGCACCGGATGGGATATGGCTGAGTCTGTCCTGGTTGTGTTCTACTGAGCTGTTTGGCAGCAAAGTTGCTTCTTGAACTCGAGAGATTTTTTTACTCTAGATATATTATCTGTCCACAGGCAACTAATTAATTTCTTCAGGGTAATAGTTGGTGAACAAGTTTCTGTCTGTCTGATAAACATAGTTGGAATCTTTCTTGGAAACATGAATTTTCTTGCAAGCACAGAGATATTTTTAAAGTCCTCTGAAGGATGTCTCTGTGTGTGTATGTATGTGTGTGTATTTATTTATTTCTCCTCTGAATGTCTATTCACAAAATTTGTCCCTGGCTACAAAACAATCTTAATTTTGCTTCAGAGAGAGGTTCGCAAGAACAGGGTTTGTTCAAGCCTCCATCATGCTATGATTTCTCCTGCATTTGGGAACATTAAGACCTAGTCAGAGTGATTATGGTCACTATTTTGTTCATCCTGATACCATTTGGGAAACAAATAAGAGATTTTCAGGGAAAGCTTGGGAGCTTTATGAGCTCCTTGCAAGCCAAGGAGTCTGTTTGCAAGAGGTTTTTGCTGGAGAATTATAAATCTGTAAGCTCGAAAAGAACAATTTGTGTTACAGCTGTACTGTAACATCTTGGAATTCTTGAAATATTTCAGTTTTTAAGACTTGAAAGTCCTTTAAAATGCCCTTTTTTTCTGATTTTCCCCAATGATTGTTCCTTGCTCTCCAGTGCATGCACCAGGCTCCCTTTCCAGCAGCAGCAGAGCGATGCCCCGGGCGAGGGTCCAGGTCCGTGGCAGCATCGTGCTCTCCCTGTGCCCGTCTCGCGCTCCCCGCGTGGCACTGGCACCTCGTGTGCTGGCAGCTCGGAGATGCTGCCGCTCGGAGCCCATATGCCGGGCTCGACTGCTTGGAGGAGCTCTGGTCCTCCGCGGCTCCTCGCACCAGCTCTCTGAACTGGAAAGCGAGGATGCAGCTCAGCACCGGATAGAAACGCTGCTGCTTTATCCCAGACAGAAAATCAGGAGGACTTGACACCGCAGGATGCACATGGGTGTCCTGCGGTCGGGTGTTATGTGTATCGCTCCGTCCAGCCTGTGTGCATCCCCTGATGACACAAATAGCTTTTCATATTGAAATTTCTTTGTAATAATAAATTGAAAGTGGTGTCTGATCACCAGAATGCAGGGTCTGCAAGCTAAAAGTTGCGTTCCCGGCTTGCACAGACGATCCTGGCCATTGATCTGTCATTGGTTACACAGTAAACCCAGACGTGTCCCAGACATATCCTTCTGGAGGAGCAGATTCACCCTCTGGGTCACTCAGTTACTTCCAGAATCAATTTTTGTCCTGTTCCTATAGAAATCCATCAAAATGTTCCTCTTTCATTTCATCAGAAGCAAGGTCAGGCACGAAGCTGGTGAAGTACTGCTGAAGCATTGGACTTCTCTAGGCAAATTAATTAATATTTATTTTTCTCTTCGGTCCATTATTTTGTTGAAAGTGGCCTTTGGAGGAAAATCAACGATTAGGCCTGACACATAAGAGAAAATGAATGGCTACATAAGAGATGCTGCTGAGGGACTGCTTACCCACTTCCTTCATGGAAAAAGAAGCTTTGCTAGAAAACTCATAGAGCTGTTTTGTCTAAGGCATATAAATTGGTGCATTTTGTACTGTTTTCCTGAATTTAACCCTAAAGTCCTCCTACGCTGTGCTTTAGGTAATTGTATACTATTTTGGATCTCATCTTAATTCCTTTATTGGATCTAACTCTTAGCTCCTGCATGCTAATCTGTTCTAGTCAAGAGATGGGTGACAACAGGATTGCTCAGGTATGATAAGGAAAACAGCGCGGTTTGAGAGACTGCAGCACTTAGCGCCTCAGTTCAGATCGACAGGTAAGAGAAACTTTCCTATGCTAAAAATAAACCTGCTAGAGGCCATGTAGACCACACAGATGCTGTCGTGATTGTAGACCAGCATCTGCAGCTTTTACTGGCCACCTCTGGAAACAGACAGCATCAGGAGCATTAACTACTTGGTGAGGCAACAGCCTTTATTTTGTCCTGAGTTTCAAAACCAAAATTATCATTTGGAGAGGCTGAAAAGATATAATAGTGCAGCCCCAGAAAGGACAGAGTAAAGGTAATTAGTTCCTTGATTAAAGTAAAGCAGTATGTGATGGCTTTTCATCTGGGGCATGGTACTGTACCACTGAGGCAGACGGGATCTGAGTCTGATGATGGCTTTGAGCATGGCAGAGAAATTTTAGGCTTTTTAAAATTTATTTTTAACAAATGACATAGTCATCTTGGGGAAATTTCCTGCCTGAGAAGTGAAAGGAACAACATCTTTGGATGCTTTGGTTCACTCCCCCTGAATTAAGGCATGAGATGCTGCTGCTGTCTCAGCTCATGATCCTGAGCCCCATCGTTGTCACTGGTGGGAGGGCAACACCTCTAGAGATGATTTGTTCAGCTGGACAGAAAGTGTTTCTGAGGGTGATGCTGCTCCCCATTAACTGTGAAGGGAGACCACATGCTTAGGCTAAATGAGGCCCCTAACTCCTAAAGCACAAAAGTTAGCAGGGAAAAGAAGTTCATTCACCGGATGCCACAAAAATCATCACAGAAATATAGAATGCTCTTTGATCTTCATCACTTTGCTTTGCACTGCTTTGTGAAACATTTTGTTCCACATTGTTTTCTGTGACAGGGCAGTTGTAAGATCTTGTGGCAACATTCAAAGTTGCATGAATTTAATTTTCAGGTGGGAATATGGAAATGATTGCATATTTCAAAACATGAAATTAGTTTTTTCTTTCTTTTTTTTCCCTTCTTTTAATAAGACTCAAAGGCATGCAGGTGTATTCACTGAGTTCTGGCATGTTCCCAGCTCTTCTATGACCTCTGATTTGTACTCCTCAAACTCATTCCAACTTCTTTAAATATTAGGTTAACTCTGTTGACAACGTAAGAAAGTGGTCACCTCAATATGGCAAGTTTTCAAAGCTTTTGGAATTGGACTTGTTTTCTTGTGAAGCTTGTGAATTAATGGAAGAAAAAACAGAGCTGTAGAACTGCTCTCTGCACAATGAGACATGGGAAATAGGAAAATGAGAATCTAATCTCAATAGATACAGAGATGCTTTTTAAAAATAGTTGTGGAGGACTTTGAAGATGATGACTTTCAACATAAGTGAGGCTGGAGCCCATTGACTTGCAGAAGAGCCAGTGTGCAGAGGGAAGCACAGGCCTGAGCGCTGCCCCTGCGAGCCTGGATTCCCATTCCCAAATATCTTTTATAACCACCAAAGAATCCCCTGCAGGATGCCAACTGGCTATTTCATTCATAGGAAATATTATAAATAGAACGGGAATAAGTAAATACCCTTTATTGACACAAGGGCATCTTTGTGGATATTTTTTTTCATGCAGAGTGGCAAACTGCCTGCATCGTGCCAGCGCACGGTCGTATTAATAGCCAGCAAGTCGAGTCTCCCTGCAAGTAGCAGCAGTCGTGGTAAACTTTGGAGATAAAAAGGCCAGTGTAAACACATGCTCTGGGCTTTGTTGTTGCTTTTCAGCACAGCATACAGAGACCAGCAGGCTTCCTGGCACAGATCTGGGGTGCTTCGAGTGGGTGCAAGGGGAATCCGTGCCTTGGGTTTATGCTTCAGTTTGCTGGGACTTGCTGAGAACACAAAGACCCGGGGAGAAAGGCAGGAGAGGAATATTTACATGGAACCTTCACATGATCCCCAGGTGAACATGGACAACAGGCTGGGCTGGGCTGGTAAATAGCCATAGTTTAGCCACAGTTCCAAGTCCTTTTTAAGTAGATTTTTAATTCGGTGTAATCCTTGATCTGTGTACAGGTTTGCATTGCGTCTAACTTCACAGAGTTTAGTAAATTATAGCACAAATCTTTTCCTGGCATTTTTTTTGAAAGCCAACAGAGTGTTCCTGCTAACTTCTTTCTTACAGTAATGGGTTCAACATTTTTAGGTTGAAGACCCCTGATGAATTTTCCAGTGAAGCTCTGGATTTTCTAGAGTTTCTGCAAGGCCCATGGCATAAGTTGGTTTTTCTTTCAGAGAACACTTAAAATAATCCCTGGTCCCTCAAAGCTCTGTGAACCACAGTTTGAAACCCTTTACTTTAAAGCTGATCCAAAATTGTACCAAAATGCTAAAACTGAAGAAGCCTAAAAGGATGCTTACAGTTTTATAGGAGGTTGTTGACTTGCAGAACAAATGAGCTTCTTTTGGCAATATTTTACCATTCTGCTTAAGCAGGCAATAGGCCAATTGAAGCAAATATTAGTTGATTTTTATGCACACTTTTCTGCCAGCAGAATCCTGTGCATTTTTGCATGATGTATTTTGTGTACATGTTGCCAGCGAACAACCTGTGCAAATTGGGTTCTACCTGAATTGACTACTGTCTATACTAGTATTGTTACTGTTACTTTATTTACAGTATGAAGTATTGTCTAAGAGACAGTGACAATAATTATGTTCAGAAATAGTTCTCTTGCATTTTCACCCATCTGCTGATTTTCACCATGTCATCCTTTGCATGATAGCTATGCTTAGAAAGGAACTTGATCTTGTCTATTTAACAAGTATATCTGCCTTAAGAAGGTGACTGAGAGTGGTGCATTTATACTCATTAGATACTGGGAACATCCAATAATTTCAGATTTGCTTGCCTCTGTACCTAAAATAAATTTTATTTTGTTTTTTCTTGATTGTTTTTTCTTCACTCCCATCAGTGTCATGGGACCACTAAGGACCCAGGAGCTGGAACACTGGGATGAGTTTCATCAGCACCAATGCCCCCAATATTCATTGTTGCCAAGGACCTTCAAGTCCTGGTGAAACCAAAGGAAGCAGCAAGATGCTCATTAACCTCTGAAACAAGTGTCCTACCCTGCTGGGCAGGTTTAGACCTCATGCTCACAGTCTTATTGAATATTGTTGGGTTGCAGGAGGGCAGATTTTGGAGTGAGATTCTTAATGCCACTCTTGCAAGGAATCTGGTCAAGCTTCATGGCTTGGGATGAAGCGACAGGTAATGTGCCTCACTTTGACTAATTTGTGGATTAAACACAACCTGGACTTTTTGGGATCCTCCAAATTCAGAGCTGTTGAAAGTAATTTCTCAGTGTAAACTGAACTAGGATGTTCCCCTTGCCCGGGGCATCATTTTCCATGATGTCACATTCATTTCTACAGCTACTGAATTTGATGCTTCAAAGAGAAGATTCAGTTTCTAATAGAGGCAGACCAGCGGATTCTTATCTCATACAAATGTTCCTATTAATACCAAAAAGTGGGAAAAAAGAAAGAAAATCTGATTCATACACATTCACTTTGAATGGTGGATTGTCTGCTTTGTGAAGCATCAAAGACCTTTAAAGATAAGATACAGCAAGAGATCAAATCACAGCATCTTGAACTAGACATGAACGTTTGCCACCTGTAACGACGGGCTCCTGCTTGTTCACTGTGGGACGTGCAGTTGCACAGAAATCCTGTGTGTGTCTCTGAGTTTAGCTGTCCTCTTTTTCCTCCTTTCCTGCTTTGCTTCTCCCTGTCGGAGGCTGGGGAACTGGGAAGCGGACGCGTGTTGACTTGCTCTGTTTTTGGCTGTAGCCCACTTGCCATTTCAGGTCCAAGAGGAGGGTGGTGCGAGGACAGCAGCTGGGCTCCTTGGTGCAGCCTTCCTGCTGCCTGGGAGCAGGAGCAGATCCTCCCTTCCAAGCCATCTCTCACCTCCTGCCTGCCCTTCCATGTCATCTTCGTGTAAGTGGAGGAGACATCCGGAGGCTGGTGGCTCTTCTGTACTTGATGCTGCTATGGGATTGTGGGGAATTTGTAATCTAGTATTAAAGAACTAAGCTTTTATTAAAATTAAACAAAACAAAGCAAAACAAAATAAAATAAACTAAAATAAAATAATAAAATAAAATAAAATAAAAATAGTCCTTAGAAGGAGGACTCTAGGAGGTTTTGCATTGACTTGTCTTTGCTCAGATTTTTACCCCAAGTCTCCGGTTCTTATCCTGCAGAGAGGAATCTCAATTCTCAAGGAAGATTTCTGTTGAAAATAGTTTAATGCCTGCCCTCGCCCCCCCTCAAAACAACAACAACAACAAAAAAGGACCATGAAGAGCAGATACATCTTCCTTGAAGTTCTTGAAGTTTCGTGTGGATCTCTTTGCTTGTAAATCTCTTAAGCCTTGTACTACAGAGGATTCCCTGATTGCTTTCCTGTCCAAACCCAGTTTTTCTGTTGACTCTGCACAATAGCTGTTTTGCTGGTCTCTGTCAGGCCCATTCCCTGGTGCAAAGCGGTATCCAGCAAATGTGAAAGATCGAGTATGAAATGGCTGGAGAAGGAGGAGGCGGGCAAATAGGTGCCTAATAAGCTTATACTGATAAATATAATATAGTATATAATATAAGTATTATATACCTGATGGTGTAATTCAATGTCTCCTAGACAGTGCTAAAATAACTTTTCATCCTCATAGTGCATCAAAGAAGAGATGCTGGACCATTCAGAATAAAAGCAGAAAATTGAGAATTCTTAATTAACTTGCTGCAAGCTCCAACATTATGCTCTGATCAACTCAGTAAAAATAAGACATTATTTTTGAAAAGAGTCTTTCACTTTAAATCTATTCTGTAGCTGTAAATTTTGCACTAAGTAAAAATTCTGAGAAAATATTTTCAATTACAGATGGAAAGAGTTAGATTACTGATGCCATTAAGTGTGAATCAGTTATTTGTTTGGGAAATCCATTCTTTGTTAAATTTCCACATATTTTGTCTTTTCTTTTAGAAAAATATTTGCTTGCAGAGTGGCAGCATGGTTAGACATCTGGGATGTGTCTCTGGTACCAGCTTTCCCTATTGCATTAGCCAGGTTGTAATAATAATGGTAAATTCACTATCCTATTCACAAACAGTATGCTGTTGTAGTATTACATTTAGCATAAAATAAGAATAAATAAAGCAAAATGTTCTATTACTTTTTTAGACAGTAAAGCATTTTAAGCCTTCACAATGCATTCTTGGATCTGTGACTGTGCATGTTTCCTTCAAAGAGCCTGAAGCTGTATTTTCTGGGTTTCTTTGTGAACTATTGCAGGGAATCCTTCATCTCACAAAAGTTTTCTCAATTGTTCACATTCTTCATAGACATAAAAATATGAAAATCTTCAAATGAGATGAAAGATGCTCAATTTTAGTTTCCTTCTAAATGGAAAGGGTCATCCATGGTAATTTTAAAGGAGAAAATTGATGTTAGGATAGGCAAAGATTTTTGTCTTGCATGACATTTTATGCTACAGGAAAGTGGAAAGGAGTTTGGATTAAGCAAGACTTGATGCTTATCTATGAAATGGATGCTCTAATGAGTCTTGAAATACTTCTTTGCGCCTGTATGCTGATTCCTTTGGTGTGACAAAAGCAGTATAGCCTCAGAGCATTTCTGGCTGGCTGGAAAGCACCGTGATTGTAGACTTTTGATGTGTACTGAAAATTAAATCTATGCAGCAAGGAGATAGCACTGTCAGCCTCACCTTTGTGAGCATATTTTGATTTATCTCTATTTCTGCCGCTCCCTGAACTCATCACTGTTCGTCAGCAAACGTTTGTGCTTCTCTATTACTTGTTTTTCAGGTAGCTTGAGGTGAAGCTTATCAAGTGATAATAATTAAAATGTGATGGTCCTGACCACATCCAGATAAACAGTCAATCCCCCAAATGACTTCATACAAACTACCTGTTACTGGACGGGCATCTGGCTAGGCCCCAATTTTTTGGTATTGAATTATTTAGCCTGGTGCAACTATTCCTCCAAGGATAGTGGTGAGGTTGGATTGAGAGGAAGGAAGCTCCCATATCCCCCTATTTTTGCAAAGAGTGGGCAAATATGACATGGCAGATTCCTAAAGATTGAGAACCTCTCAGTGGAAAAATGAGAATGAACATATGAAATGGAATGAAAATCTGAAACAAAGGGAAGTTTCTAATAAAGAATAATCTTTTTTTGGTGCTTCCCAAGCCATATATCTGATTTGACCACAGGGTAGCTGATCTGGTTCATCCTGCAGCCGTTTGCCACAAGGAGAGACCTTTCTGCCCCACTGCTCTCATGGCCGGTTTGACATCCTGCTCTACACACAGAGGAGGTGAATCCAGCTGTCCAGACACCTTCCCTTGCAAAACCTGTGTGTTCGCTGCCAGGTCAATGGATGTGGGACAGTTCCTGAACCAGATGGGGGAACTCTTGGGTTCCAGAGATGAAATCTACCTTTTGTGAGCCTTATGATGTCTTCCACCTGAGCCCTGTGCATTGTTGAGCACAAAACATGCCTCTTTTTTGTTTTGCCTTGGAATGTAAGGAAGTTCTGGAGGTTCCCTGTGATTGGGCTGGTGGGGATCCCTAGCTGTGCACAGTGAGCTCACCAATCCAGGGATGCAGATCTACAATTCTTGAGGGTGATGCTGGTATTATTATTTTGGAGAGAGGATTGTGTTTGATTTGATTTTCTTGGGTGCTTAAATGATCCATGTCAAGCTGATCTTGGGGTAAAACTCCGGTTAGTTCAGGCAAAGTCCTGGTGCTTCTCATAGTGAGGATGGGATGAAGGGAGAGTGCTGCACTTCTAGAAGGAGAAATCACAGCATTAAAAAGGGTTAAACAACCCTGGATGTCAGTGCTGTTCGATGGATGTCAGTGAAATTGAGGACCCTAGATGCCAAAAGCATGTTCAACAGGATCTCTTATTTTTTAGCATACAGGCTTTATGCATGTCCTCTGTGTGACCTTATAATCCAGCAAACATCCTGAGCAGCTGTGGAAATATTTTGAGGCTCTGTCTTTCACTGGGCCATCATGGGTAAAACCCATAACTCTGGCAAATAGCAGACTGTATTTTTCTTCTTTTTAAGCTATGAGTGAAATTTAAAGAAAGAACTTTTGAACCAGCCTGTGGCTGAGTTTTTGGTTTCCTCTTAAAGAAGGCAATAAGGAGACTCATGATTCTTTGTAGTGCAAAACATAGAACTTTCCATTGTAAATCGTGCATTGCTCTCCATAGGCTTCACCCCTAAATCTCTCCAGAAAGGTGGTAGATATTTAGTATTTCTTATATAGGATGTTGATCAATAGATAACATTTAGCTGTTGGAAACTAGCCTGAAGCCAGAGTGATGGTGTTAACTCTCAAATATTTCTTAAAGGTTTTATTTTTTTATTTATTGGGTAGCGTGAATAAATAGTAATGCAGGTTTCCTCAGATCAATCCATGAAACAGAATTTTGCCTGCAACAGCAAATGAGGGGGTGACAGGGATGACAGGTTGGGTTGGGAGATGTTTCAAAGGGCTTGAAAACAGAGACAAGCAGTTTGTGTTTGATGTTGTAGAGAAGAGAGAGCAGTGGAAGGTGAGATGCTCAAAGTAACAGGCCAGCAGCAGAATATTCAATGACAAAATTGCATTTCTCAAGGGTGAGAACATACTGTGACTGTGAGAATCAAGCTGATGAGACTTTTCACTGTGTGAACGTGTAGGAGAGGTTGTGTCTTAGGCAAGTTAAACAGAGAAAATGAACAAGACAGCTGGGGTTGAATAATAGGGACTTCAATCTGTGAGTCAATCTGTGAGTTGATGTGAACATTATAGGTCTCAGATTGGGTTGCAGTGGTATTTAAAGGAGTTTGAGCAGTGTCATGAAAGCACCTGATGAGAATGTGAGGTAGGGAGGGCTTGCGTACCTAAAAGAGAGCTTCCTAGTACCCAGGTTGGAGAGCCTTGCCGTGCCTTCAACCTTCTCTCCTCCCTGATGCCTTGAGAGGTATGTGTGCAGAACCATCTCATTTCTTTTAATCAAATCATGAATGAAGGCAAGGCCCTGTAGCTTCTAGGGCCTTCTAGGGCACCTTTCTATTCATTTTTGTTAGTTTCTGTGCAGTTCTGTTCTTTTGGTCATGGTAGATTAGCTATAGGCCTTTCATTTTAAATTATAGTTTCTAGGTGTACACAGGGACAAACAGTTGAGGTAGGATTCATTGCCAAACTGTAAATATCTAAAAGTTGAATGTTTAAGTCTGGGCTTGTTATTTTAGACTCTCTCAATAGACATTTGGGAGAAATAGCCTAAAGAAGCATTAGCTCCTCCTAAAGTAAGTTCTGAGTATAAACAGGAGCCTTATTACTGGTTTGGAACAGACTACTTTAAGGCTCAGTTAGAGTGGGTATCACCCATGGACAAGCAACCCAGCACTGCACAGTGCAGATCCAACACTGAGCCCTCCAAGCTCAACCTGGATGAGATGGTCTCTCCTTGGCTGTGTGGAGCATTGGTGCTGGTTCTATGGCAAACACATTGCCCTGTCACACGGCGTGAGTGGGCTTTCACTTCCACTGAAAGCTGCAGGAGGTGGTTGCAGAGTCTGTTCTGGTGAAGGGGGAGCTCCGTGGTGTGTCATATCTGCCCATGATGACCGTGCTCAGATAAACTCAGCTAGTTTTTGAATGTGTCAGGCAGTTGGGAGTTCATGGCTTTGTGCTGCTGCTGCCACGTTGTGTGGCTGAAGGCCAACAGCTTCACAGCCCTGTTGACTCCATCCTCACCTAGAAGAAAGCAGTACTAGAAAGTGGTTACATTTATTTCAGAAATTACTAATATGAGTAAGTACTCTTTTTAATTATTACTTTCCCTGCCCAGCTTTTAGGCCTTGGTAAGCCCTATTTCAGCCATTAAAGGGTAAAAAGCAACTGCTCGTCACTCTAGAGTCAGCGGTCCATATGTTGAAGAATTTACAAAATTGGAAATTGGCAGGTGGCCTCCCCATTCTGCAGCTCATGGGACTCTCTGCTCCTTTTTATGTCATTTATGTGTGTTTTTTACATCACTCAAATGGCTATGGGGTCCCATGCGACCCTTTTTTCCTCGAAGTGGAAGGAAGACCTCTGAAAATCGTTGCTCAGGCTCAGCTCCTACCCAGGGCCACTCTAGGTTCATGCACATTTTGTGATGCCATTTGTCATGCACTGAACAGGAGTTTGGTCCTTCTGACCATCGGTTTTACAAAATCAAGTGATTAGTTGGAAAGCAGAGGATTAATCAAGGAAGGAGGAAAGAAAAGTAGGATGAAATATGAGGGGAGATATGTCCTTTTTACAGTCCAGACCCCTGGTCCTGTTGCCCCCAGTACTTTTTAATGGGAGCTGTTTATACTGGGGGCTCTCCCAACACCCCTGGTTGAGTCTTGAGGGACTCGGACGGTTTCCAGCTGGCTTGTAGCCACGATTGCCAATGAGCAGAGAGCAAGGCCTGGTGCCTCCTGGGTCACCGTGTCCTGTAGGCTGAGGGGTGGCCCTGGACCGCTCGTGTGAGCGGCCCCACTTCAACCCTGCGGTTTCCATCGCAGTTGGTCTTCCGGCGGCGGCACCTCTTTGCGGTGGGACCACGGCCCTGCCGGGAGGTCCTGCACACCCGGCAGCAGTGCAACGTATAGGGCGCAGTCCTGGAGAGCTCAGTAGTTAAAGAAACATCAGAGCTCCCCAAGGTTATCACCGTTCTATTAATGCAGATCTTTTTCATTTATTTTTTAATATATTTTTAAGAATGGTTTTCTTTTCTTTTTTTTTTCTTTCTTTTTGAGGAACTTGCACATTTACCCAAAAAAAAAAAAAAAAAAAAAAGGCATCTGAGCTTCAGATGTGCCTCAAATGATGTCAGTTAAAGATCACATCTTGTGAACTTCCCTTCTCTTTACCACATCCTGGTGGGGTTTTCTGTGTCCCAGCTCAAGTTAAACATTTCTTACAGAAGGTAAATATAGCTGAGCACCTACTCGTGATGAAATGCGTGGGCTGAAGCAGCCGCCTTTGGGGGCGTAAGCACTTTCTAATTTTAGCAGGTCCAACTTCCTTTTTTTCTCCCCTCACACGTCACTATGTAAAGCTCATTCTTCTCGGTTTTCTCTCCTGAAATAGGCCCTTAGTGGATGTGTGTACACAGATTAGAAATTAGTGTTGAAATTCTGGACAAATCTCCATTTTGACTGATAGGAATTTTGCCAGTGTAAAACAGATCACAAAGACGATCTTTGTTTTGTCTTGGGCAATTCCAGAGTGGGAAAGGTGAACATCGGAGTTATTTTCTGTAATATTTCTAGTAGGCTCTTTAGAAATTGGTTAAATACAGGCCATTTGACTTCTGTAGACTTGAGGTCAAGAATATAAAGATAAATAGCACTGTGAGAAACAGAAGATTAATTGCTGAACATTTAATTCTCTGTTTTAAATGGTTGTAGTATCTCACCCACTGACTTTTCTTTTTTCTCTTCTCTTCTCTTCTCTTCTCTTCTCTTCTCTTCTCTTCTCTTCTCTTCTCTTCTCTTCTCTTCTCTTCTCTTTTTCTCGAGAGTGGGTCAGATAAGGATTCTAATGCATTTTCTCTGTGTCCTGAAGGATCAATTCAAGCATTTGTAACTTATGAAGTGGAGAGGAATGTGTTATACTGAGGCACATAGCAAGGCTTTATCCAATCCATATGGTATGAGAAGATTTTCTTTTTGTGCCAAAGACCTTAGCAAAGGTATGTAGGGTCAGGCTTGCTCTTTACTTGGTGCAGTAAGACAGAGTTTTGATTGCAGGGAGTGCTAAAGAGGACAGTTCTACTGGAAGGGCTGCTCCTAGCATGCCGACCAACATGTACCCAATGGTCAGAGAGATGGTCCGTGCGTTGGAAGATGCATGGCGTACAGTGACCTCTTCAGCACTGTGACCTGAAATGTTGCCGTGTCCTGATGGCTTTGATGAAAGTCCAAGTGGACGCCACAGTGGGAGGCATGCAGGGTGCAAAAGGAAAGAAAGACTGGGCATTTGAAAACAGATGAGCATAAAGGTTGCCAATAAACCAAGGCAGCAAATTGCTCAGATGCCAAGTTACTTGATGATGTCTGTCATAGGGTGTACAAGATTATATGGTGATATACTGAGGCCCTTGCAAGATAATTCATCCTGTAGCGTTGCCTTGTAAGCAGAGTGAATGGTTCTGCCTGAGCAAATAAAGAGGGTGCTTCGTATCCCTGCAGTGTTCTCCGAGATAATACGCCTGGGTGTACAGGTCCATTGATTTATTCCTTTGTTTTTATGGACTAATGTTTGTGGCAGACAGACGCTGACATACTGATACTGCAGATGGGTGGTGATGTATCGTCCACAGAACCTTTAGCTGCTCTTCTTTTTTTTTCTTTTCTTTTTTTTTTTTTTTCCCTTAGTGTTTAAAATGCTTTTTATTGCAGCTCAGTCTTTTATTCTAATTTTCTACCCAGCATTGTCAGTAGAGAGCATGCTGAGGCTGGAAGTTGTCACTTTCCACGAAGAAGGAAGGGTGACAGCAAGGACAGGGATGTTCTCTGCAACTGAAGTGGACATTGGGAGTCTGAAATTACAGCAACCTTTTGGCGGTGACTTTCTTTTACCGGGAAAGGGGTGATGTCATGGAGCCCTGGCTGAGTAATAGACAGAGGGACATTGGCCAGGACTTGGGATAATTTCTGAAGTTTTTTTTTTTTTTTTTTTTTAATGGCTCTATCCTTCTCAGAATAGAATTTGCCGTTCACCCATTTTCTTCCACCAAGAAGTGTTGTGAAGTTACAGTCCTATGATTTCATTTATTTATTTTTACATAATTTTACTGCCATGTGGGCAAGGTGATTCACAAAAGGCATTACTGGTGGGAAAAATACCAACATCACCAGACCGTATTTTTCTGGAGTTGAGGCTCCCAAGGATACGTGGAAGGGCAGGCATGAGAGAGGATAAGAAAGGCAGATAACTACTCTTTTAGCCCTTCTTGTGCCAAAGTCTTCTCTTCCATCCTTCACAATAAACTAACAAATCCAGTATGTGGATGGAGGGAATCAGTGCTGAGGTGACTGTGGAAATGCTGATCAAATCATTCCTTGGGTTGGCCCCAGGAGAAGCCAGATAACAAGGTGATTGAGCACACAAGAAGCCAGAACTAACATTAAACTGTATATTCTTCCTCGTAGCATAGGTGGCTGGGCTCCCTTTCTCTGCTAGTAAAGTAGTGGATGAGATGTATGGACATGAACATTGTGCTTTTATGCTTCTCTCTGTGTGTTTCAGGAAGTACATGGAATTATTTTAATTCCCTGCGATTACAACAATAAAAAGCCTAAAACCAGTCTCTATTTGTGGTCAGCTCCTGGCCTGACAGTCCTTCTTGTAACATTATTTTGGGTGGTGCTTCCCTGCTGTTTTGGGAATGCGATTCCATGGAAAGAGGCAGCTCTTTAAAGGCTGGAGCAATTTGGAGAATCCATTTGAGATGCAATTGCTGAAGCATCCTGGACTGCTGTCCCAAAGTCCCCAAAGGGATTTGGATACTGGCACTTGGAACAAGTGTTTGCAGCAAGGGCTGTTGGAGAAGGCAGGGATGGAAGGAAGCAGCTGAATTCCTTGAGGTGGGTTAATGTCGTGGAAGAGCATCGTCACCCCAGCAGAAGCCTAAATCTTCTCCCAGGAGCCATAGGCCAGAGCTTCAGCAAATTCCTTGGTTGATGGAACCGGTGCTTTAGGGCAGAGTCACTGGTTTTCTCCAGGATGGGCAGGACAATGCACATGGGGGTGGTCTTGTGGGTTTAGCTGTTGATTACAGACTCATGACCAGCTTGATGTGCTACTCAACGGTTTCAATGCAATCACATATATTTCAAAAATACATATACCTTGCCCTTTCTCACAGGAATATTTGGGTGAGCTTTGCAAATCCAGAGAAATAAGTATTACCATGCCTTAGTTTTTCTTTATAGACTTTGTAGTTGAAAGCTTCCCAACGAGAGCGAGTTTAGCAAGATTATTCCACATAATAGTCATTTGTCTTTTCTGTGTGAAAATAAGGGATACTCCTTTGCAGAAAGGATTACAAAAGATTTCTCTTGCTCCCTCCAAATGTTATGTAATAAAGCCAGAGTTGGAAAAATCTTTTCTCTTTTTCCCTAGCGTAGCATGATACATTTTCTGGTAATGACTGTCTCATGTGCCTTTCTGCAGTGGAAATGACCTCATTTTCAGAAAATGTGTGTGGATTCTGCGGCTGTGACACCGTACGGTGCTACCGCTCTCCTCTGGAGGTGCAAAAACTCAGCAGCTCCTGGAGGCAGCTGAAAAACCAGCCCCTCGATTCCGTCAGTCCCTAATTGATCACATCATTCATTGATCATTTAGGCACATCCTGCCAAAGCCTTGTGTTGGGAAGTCTCTGCTCTTGACACCATGAATCCATGCGGGGCTGGCTCAGAGCAGTCCCAAATCCTGTGAGGCATTCGAGAGCCGATCCAAGGTGAAGTCATCCCGGGCCTTCCCCTGCATCCGCCTCGACTCATAAATCACTTTTAGGTTCCACCAGTGAAATGCCCAGAGTGTGTATTAGTGAAGGAAGCAGCAGTGTGTCCCGTGCATGTGTTGTAAATAAAGCAGTTCGTAGCTGGGAGCTGAGCTTGCTGCAGACATGCCAGTCATTTCTAATGATAATGATAGACAAATTATTCCTTATAGCATATCCAGCTCTGTTGTATATAAACAGAATTGCTCTTTTAAAGCATTCTGGGGGAAGGAAGTTGCCATAAAATTCTCTATCTCCAATTCTGTGTTTGATCTTCTGGTGTTTAATGAATCGCCTAAGCTGGACACTGATATGAGATGTCATGGGTCAAGGTAAGCATGCACTGAATCACAAGATGTACGGGAAAACCCCTCTGAATTTTGTCAGCACTAAACTTTATTCTTCCCTGCAAGGGCATGATCACTCCTCCAGGTTTCCCTTTGTCAACAGTAAGCCGGAGGCACTCTTAGTCAGCGAACTATCAGAGGAGGAAATGCTTGAGCAAAATAACTTAAAGAGAAATTAGTCAGCGGAACTGGGTGATAATCATTCAAGAATCTTGAGGGCACTTAAAGTGGGTGCGAGGCTGCTAACAGAAAAATATACAAACCTATGAAAACCTGCCTGGCCCTAAGAGGATCTTGTACCTATCTGCAAGACTCTTCAAGGTGATAGAGCGTCCTGCAGCAGCACAAGAGCAGTAAGCTGCAACTGTCTGAGGAAACTATAAAAAGACCCAAGGTCTTTTCACTGCAGGACTCATGCTATTTTTTTGCCTTTTTATTTTTTTAAGGGAATCAATATACTGTCCACACAGGGAGCCAGCAGACTAGAGTATATATTAGCTTCCCAAAAATCTCTGATGAGGACTCTAAGAACAAAGCTCTTAGTGAAATTTAGTTATGGGCACAAATGATTTCTGAGGGCCTGCAATTAAATGACATAGTGATAGCTGAAACTCTCTTTGGGAAAGTAGAGAAGTATAAGAGACTTGGTGCAAATATAATTACTGTCGTGTAGTAGGGTTTGTGCCAGCTCAAACAGTTGGTGGGAGACTTCACCATCATTTGGACAACTGGGTAGAAAGTTCTACACATCCCTGAAGAAAACAAAAAATGTTCTGTGTGCACACACAAAAAAAGATAGAAAATAATAATGGGTGTTTTAGAATTTGAGAAATATATCTGTGTTCTCCTTGGGCTTTCTGTTCTGAACATCATCTCAAAGAGTCTCTGCCAATGGGAGATGGGAGGGCTGAGATGTAAAAGAGACAGATTTACTTCTGAAGAAAGATGAAAAGTATTTTAGCAAAGGGGAAAGAAGAAAGATTATTTGGTAAAATATATTAAGTAACAAGTGGTAAAGGAAAAGGCAGACAAGGTTCCTATTGAGGTATTTTTGCAATACAAAAAAACAAAGGCACAACCTCTGATTGAAAAGAGAATTTTAAAAATAGTATTTTGCTGAACATCTGCTCAGCAGCACAGACATGAGGTTTTTAGGGGACTATGTTCATAATACTTTAGCTAAGATTAGCTAAATATTAGGTAATTATAATTTGCTGTAGGTATGTTGACTTTTATGCTTATGAAGATAACCTAAACACTAAATGCTTAAAGGTGTCTTCCGCCAGGCATAGTGGTAGAGGATGGATCGTTACATCCTTTTTAAAATTATTATTATGTTATTGTTTATTTAAAACATTTTACATATTTTTAATTTTACATTTTGCATATCACTATAATTATAATATTTTATATATGGTTTATGTCATACCTGAGATTTTGTGAATCCCTGTTTGAAATGTCTCCCACTGGTGACTTCTTTTGCCCCCTAAGTATTTGATTAAGTTCATCCCCCAAATTTTATGCAGAACTCATGCACTGTAGAGTAGGAGAATTAGAATGTTTCTGGTTTTGTCAGTTTTTTGAAACAAAAGAAAATCTTTTTTTCATTAGGAAACCGTACTTTTACAAAATATAAACATGATGTTTGTTTGTAAAGCAAATCTGCAGATGGTGTTTATGAACAATATCAAAACTGTGGCTTGGGACAGGCTAGATTTCATAAAATTACTGATTGTATTTCATGCTTGCAATACAATTCCATAATCTCTTTATTCTTGTGGCTCTGGGAGAGAAACAAATGAGCAGCATCTAGTAATGCTTGCACTATGGTAATATTTTTAAACAATAAAGTAATCCAAATGGAATATGAATTAATAATATGCCTGATCTTAGCTGTAGTTCCATTTAAGTTATGCATTTGCACCATGGCCCAGTAGATTTGGCCCAGTGCATTAGGTGTCCTCAGCTGAAAAATCTCCTCTATTCAGGTTTATAAAAGTTTTCTATTATATAGTGGTAAATCTTGTGAGACAATGGGGTCTTTATTTATTTGGTTTTGCCTCAAACTGTAAATTACTTCTCTTATCTCCTGCTTTTCCCACTTTCCTTCTCCTTCCTTGTCCTGGATGCTGGTGGTTAGCCAAGCAATCTCTGGAAGGGACCAGTGTTCAGAAATACCCAATGTGAGCATGCGGGTTGGGGGTCTATAAGATACTGCCATCATTTTAAGTTCCATTTTTACTTACCCTGTGGACCGTTTCCATTTTCATTCCATTTTGTGGGGGAGGAATGAAGGAAAGGGAGTTGACTGGGGAGCACCAAATAGCAAGATTCGGAGGAAGGTGCATTTCAGTCCAGCTGTCAGACTTGAGCCCTGACTTGAGCCTAGTTAGCACTGAAGAGGCTCCTTAGGGAAGTAGTTTGAATAACAGATTGGAGAGAATTTGGGAAATGTATTCCAAAGTACAGTCCTACTCATAGACTGACTGTATTAAAATGTTCCTCACTTATGCAACAAACCTGTTTCTGGTGCCAGCCCAACTGCTCTCACATCCACCTAAGTACCAGAGAAGCATTTTTACACATTTTACTTTGTTTCCTGCTTTGGCAGTCACACTGTCTGTCAGTCTTTCCCTAATATCTTTTGCGTCTATTGGCCAGTTTCAGCTTCTTTTGAGTGAGATGCTTGTAGAGATAAATAATTCTTGCAAGTTCTGTCAAAATTGGTACCAGGATAGAGCAGAGGGACTCAAATGGACATTGCCACCAATGATAGGACAGTTGTAGCTCAGCTTCTTCACAACTCCAGCAGGCAATGGCCTTGCAGCCACCAGCTCATGGTAGCCCCGGTAGCTCTGAATCAGTCACGTTCCTGTGCGACTGCTTCATTGGCAAAGTGGAAGAAGTATTTGGAAGAACTGGGAAAGAAAAGAAGATTCAAATCTATAGGAAACCAGTCTTTACAGCTTCTTCTGCTAATGGAAGGGGTGTTAGCCATGGCTATTAGACTTGGAGGCCGTTTGGGAAGACAGGAGTTGGAGTGCTCTCTTGGTCCTCCTCTTGGTCCATGTTACCTGATTTCTTCACCAAGCGTGAAGTATGGTATGGGATATGTGGAATATGGGATATGAGTGTGAGTATGGGTAAGGGATCTGTGGAAAGATACATGTAGGCTTCAAGAAAAGCTTTGCTGAGGGACAGAAAAAGGCTACTACTCCTAGACTTGGATTTACCATGTTTGAGATCTTGTTTTGGAGAAGAACTGAGTGATTACCTCCTAACTACCCATAAGTGCATATGGGCAAATTTTCCTTTCTTTTACTCTCTACTATGCCGTGATTTGTTAATTCAGTGAATAAATTAATTAAATATGTATGTATGCATATGGGCCCCAAACTAGTGAGGCTTTTACTGCGTATCAGGGCAGCATAAGTTTAAAGAAGTGTAACTTGGACCTCTGACTTTGTTCCATCTGGAGAAGGAACCCAGGTCATCAGTGCAGAAGCTGGAAAAACTTCATCTGTCTCAGACTTTGATGCCACTCGTGTGGCCATGAGGCATTATTTACTGGTGGTTGCGGGACCGTGTAGATGAAAGCAAGGAGATATGTACATCCCTACGGTCTGTCTGAAACAGAGGCTGGATCAGAGGGTGCTGTGAGCTCTTCCTGGGGTTTCCTGTTGGAAGGGACTGGTTAACTGGCACCAGAGAGAGCCAAGGGGCAAACCTGCAGATGACCAATAGGACTAGGATCCCAGAGAGAAACAAGGGGAAAGCCACACTACCAATACAGTATCCACCACTTGTGAGAGTTCATCTGGAAGGCTACGTAAACTGGACAACTGGAAATTGTTCTAGCAAATCTGTGGCCCCTAATGGAAGCCTCTTTGCAGCTGGTGAGAACAAAATATGTCACAGCAACACGAGAGAAGGGCAAACCTCTATCTCCATCATTTCCACGCCATCACCAGTGCATTGCTTCTGCGATGAACCTGATGCTGGGAGCAAGCAGCGTAGAGCTGGAAGCCTTGACCACACAGTTGCCTTGAAATGAGTGTTAAAGCATCTACCTGGTGGCAATCAGGACTGACCACCCTGCTACGAAGACCTCTACGGCTTGTAGCCCCAACGCCTCCCCGCTGATGGGGCACACTGCCGACCACCTTGACTCCGCTCCTCTCGGCCTGTCTTTCCCCCCTGCTTCTACCCTGTCTGGCAGTTTTGCCTTTGCTGTGGTGGGTTTGGCAGTGGCTCCGCAGCTCCCGGAGGCGCCTGGTGCGGAGCAGGGAGCCTCGCACTGCCAACCGCCCCGTACGGTGAGTTTTCCACCGTGCCTTTGCTTGGATTAGTGCTACAGCAGCTAGAGCTTTCCAGCAGCTGGAAAAGCCAGGGAGCTATTTCCTTTACAGTCCCACCGGCATTCCTATACAGTATAGGTCTTGTCCCTAGTTTGACAGCCTTTTTTTTTTTATTTATTTTTATTCCATAGGCAAATGCTCTCTCTATTCCTCTCTCCATCGTCCTTCTGCAATAACAGAGTTACAGAGGCTCTCCTCTTCTCCCGGCCACCCCCAGGGATTTCCAGCCCCTCTTCTTTGCTCCAGCCCCTCCTTCCAGCATAAAGTCTCTCTGAGACTTGTTCCTACTCGTTTTCAGGATGATCTGATTGATTATTTTCTCCACAAAGATGTTTTCTTCCGTTTTAGAAATGTTAGAAGTGCTTTGAATTGATGCAGTGCTTGCTGGAGGGAAAAATCCTGGACCCAACTACTCCCTCTGTTCTGGTCTGTTGTAAAGACCTTTTTGCTGCCTGAGCTGCTTCTGTCATTGGCTCTTTGAAGAAACTGGACGTGAGGAAGGAGATGCCACCCACTCTGGATAGCAGCAGTCACTGATAACTGTGCAGTGGTTCCTGGGGAGTGAACCCAAGACCTGCACAGCTAAACATGTGAGCACCATCCACACACAATTCCTGTGTCCTGTGCCTTCAGTATTTCACAGGGATTGGAAGCTTAAAACAATTTTATGAAGTATGCTGAGATAGTTATGCGTGGGTTTTATTATTATTATTATTTTCTGTTAGTTAACAGACTAGGTTTGCAGTTTGTTTATATCTATCCTTGTGTGGTTTAGTCTTAAGATCTTCCATTTTCTCACCTGTAAAATAGGTGCAGAGATGTTTCCTTCACCAGCATCTGATGCAGCATGTCAGGAACATTTTAAAGCACGTGGAGAGGACTGATTTAAGGTGACAGACACACATGATCGACACTGTTATCACTGGATACCACAGCCCAGTAATGTGGATGCTGGCAGCTGCTCTAAGCAGATAAAATTGTGCTGTTTGGTTGTACTCTGAGACAAACATATGTAAGTGTATTCAAGCTTGTAATCTTTTTATTGCTGGAGTGGCTGAAGGCCTTTCTACTGTTGCTGAGCTTTAAGGGATCCTTCTGGGATGGAATCTAAGGGTTCTGTTATGTAACTGATAAAATGGAGAGCTCAGTGCTGTCCCTACTACCTCTGTTTTACTAATGTGAGGAGCAGAGCACTGGGATGTTATTAATTATAGACACAAGGTACAGAAAATAAGAGCAGCTGTATGACAGAAGGAAATAAGTAGTCATCACTTAGCACTGATACCCTTTAATTAATAATTACCCTTTCTGACTGTAGATGAGAGTGACTCTAAAGTGCCAACAGAGGATTTCAGCCCTTGGTGAAGTGGTAAGACAGACAAACAGAGGTCTCAGAAGCCAATTAAGTGCATTCTTCATCAGACCTACTCTTATCAGTATGTTTCTCTGTTTTGAAAACTATATGAGTGACTTGTCCCTGAAGTCCCAGGTCCATCTGCAGAATAAGACTGTGATTCCACAAGGAATGGTCCAAGAGTTTGGACTTGGAAAAAGTGATTTGGATAGACAGGGATACAGATGTAATGCAAGGCCAATGGGCTATGTGGCAGCTGGCAAGGCTTAGAGGGAGGGAGGAAGATGTGTATGGAGTTGCTCAAAAGCTAATGTGGAAAGCTACCCAAGAGGATAGCAAGGAAAGAACCCCTTTTACTTTTTGGGTCATCTTCAGGACTGGAGAAGGGTTTCCTCTTGCTAATCCTCTTGACAGCTTTGTCAGGTGTATTGGACTGACCTGCTGTACTGATGCTCTGAGCATGGTCCTGATCTTGCTAGGTCCAAGGCAGGAAGACTGGAGTAGGCTTTGGCCTTCTGTGCTGTGCCAAAAACACACAAGGGACTTTAGAAATTGCCTTAGAAATCCTAGTTTTACAGACTTCTGTGATCTTAAAACTGACTGGTCTAAGTTCCTTGAGCTGTTTTAAGGATTGTGCGTTAATGATACCAGTTTTATAAAGACATTTCAAAGTGTTCCTACTTTTTCACTGACTCAAAATATTAAATCTAATGAAGTCACATGCATAGTGCCAGAAATTGTCCACTTGGGTGTGTATATCAGTGCCAGAAGTTTAAAAGAAAAAAGTATGAGTTTGGGAACTCATTTTTCATACTGGGGCCAGTGAGACTCATGTAATAATTGTATGTAGTGCAGGATACACTGTTTATGCATATATCAGTGTGTATTCTTAAATTCAGTTTACAAAGGTGACTCTTGGTAGACCATTATACAAACCATCATTCAGAATATCAATGATGATGTTCCTCTCTTATATGTTAAAAACTAAAATTCTGTAAAATATATAATGCTGTACAGGCATTTTAATTGCTGGTCGCAAAGCTTAAGCACTCTCCTCCCATCAAAGACAAGGATTTTGAATTATTTAGCAGGTGCCCTAAAACTATTAGAGCTTGTGATATCCTCCTTATGGTCAACAGGTTAATAAATTTTAGCCTTTATGTCTCTTTTTTGTTGTTTATTTGTTTGTTTGTTTTCTTCCTGAGAAAAGTTACTGCCACCAGCACACAGAGTTCTTGGAAACGCAGCCCGTGTTGAGCCCTATGGAGGCGCTTGGGGAAGTGGCACTCGCGCGTGATGCTGGGAAGATACCTGCGGGCACCAAAACTCAGTTTCCTTAATCTAAAGGAGTGACATTTCTGGTACAGTTAAAGTCGCATGGGATATTTTATTCCAATGGCATTTTTTTGTTGTTGTTGCTGCTTAAAAAAAAAATACTAGTAAAAAGCCAAACGTGGAAATTAAACATTTTTTTGAATCGCTTTGGTATATATCTGGGTTGATTCGTGGTGAATTGAATTAATTTTGGAGAAGAGATGAGAAGGATTTTTCAGCTGCTCAACTTTTTTATCTTGTCCACTAAGAAAATGCATAAGCAGCTGGGATCTGAATTTTGCCTTTGCATGTACCTCTGCTACGCAATATGGCATAATGTAGAATTAAGTATTGCTTTTTATTTTCCATTTTTCCTCAGTTGTACAATCTGCAGGCTTTTTTAGTAAATTTTTCCATTAACTACCTATTCCCAAAATACTGCAGTTTTGGAAGTGTGACCACATGCAGTCGTAGCTGTCGTGAGTCTGGTTGATGATAATGTTATAATACTTGATTCTTGTGAAACTTGGGTAGTTATCTATTCCCATAGTGTTTCCTCTGGCATGTAGTCTTAGGAAAATACATTCTGGCACTGATTTCTATTAGATCGCAAAATAATCTTTCAAAGGAAGTGGCGAAAGGCCAAATGTTCATCCAATTAAAACAATGGTTAGCAATTAACCCCTTAACGGTTGTAAATCACATATGTAGGACATTAAGCGCAGAAGAGAAACGTGTTTGAAGATACAAAGGTTAAAGCAACCTTCAGCTCTGGGGAATCCTTTCTTCGTGATTCTTATGAAATTACTGTTATTTTTCCCATTGCTCAGATGGTTTTCTCTTAGTGGCAAAAAAAAAGAAAGAAAACACTGCAAATGAAGATAATACTTATGTCACCCCCCTGTTACATAAACTCCCCCCTAAGGCTGCATGGAAAGGGTGCTTAATAGAGATCTATGGCTATATATACATTGTTTTATTTTAAAAAAGGAGCTGTCTCTGTGACAATAGGGCTAAGTCTAAGGCTTGATTAGATGGTTTTGTCTCTTCCCGCCCCCCTTTCCCTCCGCCTCCCCGGCCCTGTATAGGCAACTCTGATTACTGGGAGCGATATCTCACCCGGGATGAATGGCATCGAGGGAGCTGCACAGACAAAGCCCCGTCTTTGTCTGCTCATGAATTAAGATAGCATGTGGGTGGCTGGGTGACTGGTGAATAGCACGGACTTCCTTCATCCTCCTGTCACTGAGCTTTTCTTGTGTTTTCATTAAAAAAAAAAAAAAAAAAACAGGCTTAATCCTGGGAACAATGAATTGAGAGCAAATTAGGGGGCTTGGAGAGAAAATAATGCTACATCAGTACCTTAATGGCAAGTGAGGTGCTGTCAAAACTCTCCAAGGCAGCAGGATCTTGGCTGTGGGGTACTTTATTAAATGCCTGGAGAAAGCTGCTACTATTGCTACCTTCACATACTTTCCCCCTGTTTTGCTCCCTGTTGTGTCCATGAACATAGCAAAGATGCTGGATTTGTGGGAACCCGCAGGGAATCAGTGATGGATGAGCGAATGACATTGGCCCTTTCCCTTTCATGATTGCTGACATCGCTGCACCTGAGATCCCTCCCCGGGCTTTCCCAGGGGGTCCCTGCCAGACTCTCACAGCACCTAGGCTGTTTCTTTACTTCTAGCGACTTCGCAGGATGGATTGGGCCCGTGTGAGTGAGGCTGAGGCCTGCTTGGGGCTGGGATGGAGACTGAGGGAAGCGGCTTTCAGATGAGGGCAGAGCAGCTCAACCCTCAGCACTGAGGATGCCCCATGAACCTCACAGAAGGTGACCGCGCCGTCCCCTTGCTTGGCTGGCGACGATCCCAGCCCTTCCTCTCCACATCTCCATCCATCCTCCCACTCGCTTCAGCTAAACCATCACCCTCCTCCTCGCTGGGATAGGTGACACCGTCTCCTGCATTTTGGAATGAGATGGTGACCAGGCAACCCTTCCTACCTCTGTTTGAGGATGAATGCTGCCTTCCTTCTCCGTGCTGATTTGGCTTTGCTGTTTGGTGCTGAACCGCCTTGTTGCTGTGGCTAAAAGAAAAGCTCATAAAAGGCATTGCAAGTATTTTCCCACATTATGACTTCCCTGTCCAGGACTACAACTGCACGTCATTAGTCCAGTAAAGGAACAATGTGGTCCACAAGGAAACCTGTGAGATGTGAGGTTACAGCTTGGCCTTACCGTGGCCTTACTGCTGCATGCTCGGATTTTCTGCTTTTCTCGAGATTTCCCAACAGCTGCTCTCATTTGGCTTTAGGAACTGCATGTGCAATCCTAAATCTGGCTTCTAGCCCACTGTGCTCCCAGATAGAGTCGAGGGCTTCACGTTTTGTGACAGTATAATTAATGGCTAATACATATATAAACTGGTAGTTTTTGGATGCTTAAACCAGAAAGCGCCAAACAAACAAAAAAATGATTGCTGTAGATGTTGAGTGCCCAATCACCATAGAGGTTTTGTTTTTTAATTTGTGCTGAAAGTCAGTTTTACCTTTGGTCTACCTGAAACCACAAGTTAAGATGATTTCTAAATCCCTAGTATTATAGGAATTTTATTAGGATGCAAGAAGAGAAGAATCCAATTGAATTTTCATATCTCAGGAGGAATGTGCAGTTAGAACAAAAAAAATTCTCTCTCCTTGCAAACTTTGCAAATTTGTTCCTCAGTCATCAGCAAAGGGATTTTATTCTCATATCATGGAACACTCATTATTTTATCTATCGGAAAAAGCAACTCATCTGCATGTCACTTCTGCTGAACGTTGGTGACAGTCCATGCCACTGGAGCTGGCAGACACGTTACCAAGTTGAAATGCTATTTGGGGCTGATGGAAGCTTCAAAAACAGAGCCGGTATTTCATTATATAGAGCACACTGTGGCATTTTCCACCACTGCAGAGCTATGTCCTGTAACAGGATGTAGTTCTGCATGTATATTTGAAGGAGGGTTGGGAATGAGGAGCATTCCATGGAAATGCACTGAATTAAAAATGATGGGAAATACAGAGCTTTTTGCCAAGGAATTTTGGGGTGGTTTGAATTTATTCCCACAATGCGACAGAAAACACTTGGCCTTGCTTGGGAAGTTGGATTCTTGGCTGCGACAGAACTCTGCAAATGGGTAAAGCAGGGTAAGCTTCAGCCACTTTAATATACTTCCAGGTGCACCAAGCTATGCAAGTCTGTTGGTTTCTTGGGTTTCCTTGTCTGTTAAAGTCGTGTCCTTTTTTTTTCCCTAGAGTGAAATGGAGTTTGAACCTGCCCTGCACATGTAAGGAAAACTATTTGTGGAGGCAGTGAGCATGAATTCTCCAGTGTGTTACTTTTGCACAATGAAAAGAATATCAAGCAATGAAATAGCGCATGGGAATTGATGCACTGTTGACTAGACAACTGGTGCTGATTCATTAGCCTCTAATTACAAGTTATTTTTACCCATCCTCCCATCTTTACAAAGAGCTGCTTGAAAGGCACTGTTGAAAGTCTTCCTTCATCCAAGCTTTGACAAAAGTCAGATGGAAGCCTGTCTGCCTTTTTGTGTTTATTTTTTGGAAGCAAAACAAACCTGATTTGCGCATAGAAGGCACTGCTGTATTACCACGTGCCTTGTTGGACTCTTCCTTCAGTCTGGGATAGGCTGGAAACAGGGGACGTGTGCTGGCAATCTCTGCTCGATGAGTGTTACTGGAGAGGTCTAAGTTTCTCTCCAGATTAGTGGTGTGTTGATTGGTGCAGATTATATTTTGAACATGGGATCTCAAGTCTCTACTTTTCTTTCAGTATGTGTGGTACCTGTGATAATAAAGAAAGTAATTTATTAGCTGCATCTCCATCTCTTGAATTTTCCTACCTGTGTCATGCAGTAGGTAAGAGGGTCAGTGCCCCATGTGATGTTGCTGTTCCTATTTATAACAGTATGAACTATATGCAAGGGGAAGCATTTAAATACCATATTAGTGTCTTTACTCTTAAGGGCTAGGTTGCGTTCTAAAGAAGTTACTTTTCTTTTCTTTTATGCACAATATACTAAACTTTCCTTAATGACCAGCAGCAAACTGCACTTTTTAAATAAATTGATGTTCGTGGGTAAAGCCTCCTGTATGAGTGTCTAGGTGACCCTGAGATTGTATGGGTGGAAATGTCCTTCTTGACTACCTTTTCTTGGTGTGACTCTTCCTTGTTTCCTTTTAGATCTAACATTTCCAAAGGCAACACCACAATAACAGGCCAGTGTGGGGACCCCATGGTTAGAAAGAACAAATTTTGATAGTGCAGTTGCCTGAACATCAGATTTCTAAGAAACAGTAGGCATTGTGTGTTTCAGTTTACTCTTCTCCTTGAGATTTGGAGGGCTGAGATCCATGGGTAGAGTTGATGCAGGTTCTGAGAAATGTTGGTGCAGGTAACATGCCAAAACACACCCCTTCGGTGCCATCAGAGTGATGCTGAGAAGCTACAGAGAGAGTAGGAGATAGTGTTCGTTGCTGCCAAATTTTTCCTGGATCTTTGGAGTTCAGGCAGGATTAAAAGGTGGAAATCATGGAAGGAGCTTGCTTTCCTGCAAGAGAAAGATAAATCAGTTGGGGAATCTGCCTTGGGGAGTGGGCCCAGAGAAATGTGTCCAAAGCAGTTGTTGTCATAATTTCTAATCCAGTGTTAATCTAAGCAATGATAGTTGTCTTGTTTAACAGTGACTCCTTTTTTGGTTTATGTGTATCAAGAAGTCAGAAAACTACCACCGAATTGGGAAGAGCTGGGTGACCTGTTCATACCAGCACCCACTGAGCCCATGGTGGGCAGTCCAGGTTGGGTGGGTGGGTGCCAATGTGATGACTTGACATGATGTGACGAAGTCTCCCTTTCTGGGATTGTTCTTAGTGCACGGACCGTAGTTTATAGGCGATGATACATGAGATTGGCCAAGTTTTCTCAAACTTTTTGCAAAGATGGAAAGGATGATTTATGAGATGGAAAGGATGAGTATTTATGATACTTGTGAACCCCATGCGCAATGGACATTTTGGTTTTTTTTTTAGGGACCAGAGTAAGGAGCAAGTGTGGAAAGGGCAGTGAAGTAATGCACCGCATGGGTAGTTTTAGTGGGATAGAAATGCGGGCCTGGGGCTTTTGGCTTAGTCTGGCTGTCTGGAAGGCAGGGCCTTGGAAGAGGAGGAGGGAGCTGGAGAGGAGGGAAGCACCAAACTCCAAACTCGCACGACCACAGAAGGGGCAGCAGAGACCCTAGGGGAGAGCTGGGTCTGTTAGCGGAGGGCAGAGTAGAACTTGTTGACTTGGAGAAGGAAGGAAGAACCAGCAAAGACTAAGGATACCTATCATTTTTGGAGTTAATATGAATTTGAGAGCAAACCTCCTAACCCCATTAAGTATTTCTGCAGAGAAAGCATGGTACGGGCTTTTTATTACCTTCTGGAAGAATATACAGGCAGAAACTTGGCAAGAGGTTGCAGAAAATCACTAGGTAAATGCAAACTGCAGGTATTGTATTAAAAACCCGCAGTACTTTTCTGGCTATCCCAAACTCCAGGGAAGGTTTTTTGAACAGAAAAATATGGCTAATTAGATTCTGCTCCTGTCCTCTCCACAAGTAAAGGGCCTGTCTAATGTGGTTTCTGCAAGCTTCAGTTGTGGGGAATGTTTCTTTTTGTGCTCATTTGAGGAAGCCATAGAGCTTTTGGTGTACTGAAGGATACAAAGGAGAAGGAGACCAAGACCCCTCTGTCCTTCGGTATGGACCGAAAGGACAACTGGAAAACTGTGGGACCTATAATCTCCAATGGGAAGTCATGAACACTGAAGTAGGACTGAATGGCAAACTGCACGATTGATTGATTGTAACCTGTATATAAATATATACCAGGTATAAATCTACATAGTGTATTCTGGTAGGCCTGAGGCTTTGGAAGGCAGATGGAGAGGTACCTTTGAAGGCCTCCTTCCAAACGTGACTAGCAGCTCTGGAGAAGTTGTGGCAAGCCTTGCTCTTATCTTCAGACCACAGTCCCCACAGAGGCTTTAAACTCAACCAAGTCACTGAGCTGATTCCCATCTGACATCATCTTGTGTTAAAACGCTGGGTTTGTACTTTATTTTGCTTTGTGAAAGGACACAACCACTGATCACCACTTTCTACATTTCCTTGATTCCCCTCTTCCTCATGAGAAGTACCATACAGCTTAGGTCAGGAAGGAGGCCGGCCTTTCCAATCAGTGTTTCTCAGCTTTAGCCAGCTCATGGGCACAAATATTGAAGAAATTGTAAGCTGCAGCAATGTGGGACTTCACCCTACTCTTCTTTTGACCGTGCTAGTCAGGAAGCATGAGGACAATTTTGGTCAGCACAGGGAAATGAGATCTGAGTGATGGAGAGGGCATCTGTCCAAAGAGGAGTTCATGGTCTCCAGGGTCCCATTCACAACGTTAGCTCTTAGGGGATCAGGTGTGCCTGTGCATCTAAGCATTGGTAGCATTTCTTAAAGTGCCTTTCGTAGATCTCAATAACTTCAGAGCACTGCCTCTGGGACCCTGTGTCCTTCGTGATGACTTTCTGTACCCTGAGCTGTTTCTAAGCTGTGTTGTGTCACTCTGGGACTGGAGGCTCCTAGTCTCTGTGGTCTGCTCTTGAGACAGGTTGCCCCAAGTGCACTGCATCACTGTAGTGCTTTGACAAAGAGCTTTGGACAATGTGGATCCCGAGAGAGTATTCCTGATCTTGTCAGTGGAATGTTCTTCATACACTGAGACTGAGACCACTGTATCGCTGCTGTAGTTCAAGTCATGTCTATGTTTATCTGTGACCCACAGGTCCAATATATGTTACCTCTAAGTAGTCCCTAGGTTTAGATAGGATTGATATGCCCAAGGCCTTGCTGTTGCAAAGTTAGAAACCCCTCCTGGGCATCGCAGCAGGTGCTGGAGGACGCAACAGGGCTGCAGTTGCTCTTGGCTTTGCTGGAGCTGGGAGCAGAGGTTCTTAACCCTCCTCCTCCAGACTGATCTGTTCTTACTAGTATCTGAAGCAGGGGCTGAGCAGGAGAGCTGCCTTTGCACGGCCCAAGGCCTCATCTATCTCCCAAAGTAATAAAACCTGATGCTTGGACCTTCCCCGCTGCCAAAATCCTCATCCTCTTCGAGTCTGATCTCCCTGCTCATCCCTCCCTGGCACAACGATGCACTTTGAATGCAGCAGCACGCGAGCACGGAAGACGCGAGCCAGCAGGAAACGAAATGAATGTGTTGTCAGAGAAAATGAGCAAACAAGAAGGGATCCTCTGCAGACGGCCTGGAAGGATGGAGGGGGAGGCATGGAGCTGTGTGTCGAGCATTGCAGACGTGTGGTTCAGTCGGATGTGCTGTGCGGGCTGCGGGTCGGTCCTGGCGCACAGACCACGCACCGTGAGGATGAGGTTGCAAATTGTTATACGACTTTGGTGAAATCTGTTCATATTACAGACGTCTGCATTGCATTATTATCCCTCCAGATCCTATAGACATTTCTCAATGTTCCTTTGGGGCATCATCTGTGCTGCTAGTTCCCATAACAACTTGTGAATTCATCATTCCAAATCTACTTTTTTTTTTTCTTAATAAAAAAAAGAGAGAATCAGCCGAAATTCTCTTGTCTTTTGTCAGCTACTGAAGCATTCAGATCCCTGGCAGCTTGCCACTTTTTTTCTCCTCCTTTTTTTCCTTGTTTTGCATGAAAAGAAAGCCAGGCATATACTTAGAAGGGTCATTGTAATTATTTATAAAGAAAAAGCATTTCACTTACACACCATTATAGACACTGGGCCTTGGTAAACATTAAAGTTGAAACCCTGATATATTAAAAGATTTTTATGCATTGGGCACTGTTTGGGTTGATGTATTAGTCTCTTTAGCTTCTTTCTGACAGGTCCATTTAGAGCTGCTTCTACATCTGGCCTTCCTCAGGCAATGACACTCGTTACTCTCAGCCTGTCAATCAAAAGGAGTTATAATAGAGCTTAAATGGGTCTCCTGACATGGATGCCCTTGTAATGATAACAAAGTGATAAATACCAACAATATCACTTCTACCTGTAAGAGCATTTAGGAGTGGGACAGGCGATATCCAGCAGCTGCCCAGAATGGAGGGGACCATTTTTAATTCCCACCTGGAGCAACCTTGGGGTGTTTTGGTACAAAGGAGAGGTGTTTATTTCTTTTTTTTTTAGTGGGAGTTGAGGGGTAAGAGGAAGGAAATTCAGGCTTTTGAAGGATTTGGAGAGATGGAGCTTATTCTAAATACCGAAGTGAGAAAAAAAAATCAGGATTGTGTCAAACTTCAGGGGATGTGGTGCTAAAAGGCCAGTAAATGAGGACAGGAAGATGAGATTCAGCACAGGGCCCAATGGATGGAAGTTGTCTTAGTAGAAGCACCAGTATCCTCAGGCAGAAAGTTGCTTTCTTAAATAAGCGTTTATTAACCTCCTTGGCATCTCTGAATATTAGCATGGGATAAATGTTGCTTATTAAGATGGTTGGAGATGAATGTAGCTGTTCTTTTGAGCTCCTGTGGTTCTTCACCTTCATCAAGTTTTCTTCTCCTGGGTACCCACAAGCATCTGAATGGAAGAAATTAATACAATTCCTGGTGTAATTAGGGCCTCCCCAAGTTTGGAGAACTTTACTTCCAAGTCTTTGCTTCTGATCTTTATGCTGGGTAAAGAATGGGAGAAACCTGGTCGCTGAGTTCACGTTGGCTCCTGTGGATTTGGCTGCAGGAGAAGGACTCACCACCCAAAGGCCATGCCAGCAGTTACAGTGCGCGGTTCCTGGAGCTCCATTGCTCTTGGATTTCTTGTTTAGATCTTTGGTGATAAAACTGAAGCAAATTAAAAGGGTAGGCTTTGCAAGAGAATATCTAAACCACTCTTATCACAAGGTCCAGGCAAAACAAGAACCACATGAACCAGCCTCATGGCCCCTACTTGCTCCAACCTCTGCCACCGGTGGGTTTAGGCACTGTGCTTCCTCCTGCTCCCAACTGACTTAACCTCTGTGTTTTAAAGACTGATATAACACTTCTTTTCTGTTGTTAGTTTTCATCATTCTTTTTCCTTCCTGCAGGAAAAAATGAAGGAAACTCTTTACACCTACAAAAATGCACAGAACTACACTGAGTTTAGGCATACAGATGCTTAATATCATCATAGATGACTTCAAAGTTATAGGTAGAGAAGGTAGAGATATAGGTAGATATAAGTGTATATACATATATATAGGTATATAGATATAGATATAGGCGGTGCACTGAGCCACACAGTGGTACCTGCCCATGCACAACGAGATTGCTTGGAGATAGATGGTGACTAAGGACAAAGTCTACACTCCTGGCAGTGGATGATTCTGCTGAATTACCAGGGATAGTAGTCTAATACAACAGTCAGTCTGCACTGTGCGGCTGAAGGGTTAAAAACCCTGGGGAAAAGCCTGTGTTTGCCTGAGGACCATTTAGCAGTCCTACTGTCAATCATGGGCATGACACTCCGAGCAGACCCGTGTTTGGTGCTTTTAAGGACAATGAGCTGTTGCTTAGGAGGAGAAATATTCCCATTTGAATTAGATTAGCTGACAATTTAAGTGCAATTGCATAAAAACAGCATTAAAAGAACATTAAGATATTCTAGATAATATGTCAGTCTTGTCTGCTAGTGCACAGCATTTATGTAGAAGCTTTTTGTTTCTTGACTTTCTCTGCTCTGTTCATTGGCCGTCCAGGACCTGAAGAAGGCAGTGGTCCTAAAAATTCTATTAAAAAAAAAAAAAAGGTACTGCTTCGTGTAAATAAAACGTAGTGCATCTGCACAATGGAACGAATTAGGGTTGTGGAGTCAGCTGTCGTTTTGGCATTTCGTAACTTTGCAAATAAACAGTCTTTAACTGAAGCTTGTCTCTCACTTCCAATGATTAAAAAAGAAAAAAAAAAAGAAAAAAAAAGACAAACAAAAGCAGCGTTCCCTTGGCTACTGGACCGGGAACGACCCTCTTTCTGCTTGCACAGTCTGCCTTGGCACTGCCACTGCGTGCGTAGCTGGTTGCACCAGGGAGCTGTTACCCTTCATGTGCAACAGTCTGTCCGCAAGGATTTTAGGGGGAATGCAACTCAAGTCTGCAAATTAGTTTACACAGTTATTTCCTAGGCAGTACGGCAATGGTGAAGCCCAGAGCTCCGTACAGAGAGGTGGTCTAGCCATGTGAGACAGCAGAGCCAAATACAGTTGTTGTGATAAGTGGGATATCTCCAACAGGATGAGGTCTGCTGGCTCGAATCGGTCTCAGACTCTGGTTCTCAGCCGTGCTAGAACTGATCTTATGCAACTTCTATCTTATTTGTACAAGTTCTGAATTATGTTTGCGTGCCCCTTGAGATCACTACGAAGCGTTGCTCAATGCCAGTGGAGAGGGTAGTAATACGCCAAGGTCACCAGAAGAGCTGAGGCTGGGGCACATAAAAGTGTGCCCAGGTACTCCTATGCCTTCCTTAAAAAGCCTTTGTGTTTTGTGTAGGGGACCTGTAAGAGATTCAGTGCAGGAAAATGCCAGAGAGAAGGAAGGACTGGAGATTTTAGCCCAAAGTAAGAGCAGATGCCGATTTTCAGGTGCTTGACGCAATGGAGTGAATTTTCATGGGAGCTGTAAAGGTCTTCTACCCAAATCCAGGATTTCTGCAGTGACAAATCTCCAGTTCCAGGGGGGAGACCTGGGAGTACTCTAGAAAAGTGGTTGGACAACACAATTACTTTTCCTTGGGGTAAGGCATTTTATTTTTGGCTTGTTTTTTGACACTACTGCTAAAGTTATTATTCCAGCAGGACTTGGTTGATCCTTACTAATTTGAGTGTCTAAAATAAAGTTATAAATGAGCTGTGTTTCCATGAGTAAGATTCCCATTCATAGTTGCAAGGTTTATTTCTTGGTAGTGAAATTGTTACCAGAAAGCAACTAGTGTACTCTGAAAACACTGAAATCATTTAGCAATGATAATTAAATATAAGGACTTGCTCTAATAGCTGGTGTAGATTAATTCATCACACTAAGAGTTTCAAATTTATTTACAAACTGCAAAAAGAACCTGTTGTTAAGAGAATTACCCAGCGAGATCAGCCTTTAAAAACTCTCTCCTCTCTAATTTATTTGATTTATGCAACCAGTTTCCAGCAAACAGCCAGACGCTGGTGGGTTGCACCTCTGTAAAGCTGCCATAGTCGACTGTGAAATTTTCCCCGAGTCTTTTTTTATTTAAATCAGCAGTTTTAATTCTAGTTTCCCCCCTGTCCCCTTGACTCTAATTTAGTCCTGAGTTCTGCCCCTGGGAAATTTCCATTTTAGGTTTTCCAACATTGGCCAACATATCAAGTTATTGGATTATATTCTGCAAATGGATTTGAGAGGAAAGAGAAGAAGCATGATCAATAATCTGTCCTCTAGGGTTTCATGAATAAATATTCCCAAGGAATAATTTAGCCTCTAATTTTGCACAGAGTTTGGCATGGCTCAGTATTAGCTGGAAGGGTTCAGCATCTCGTGGCGATCATGCATTTGGATGTGAACACGGTTGTTCCACTTCTATACAGCATTTTGCAATACCGCAGCATAATAGTTAACAAAACTGGCCTTTGGCCAGGGTTCGTGACTTGGGATAGGGCTATTCCCCATGTAAGCCAAACATCCCAGATGTTACTGTATTCACGTGCTTTCATTTTCCTGAAGAATCGAATGTCTCCTCATCCCTCTCACGTTACCAAGTGATGCAGTTAAGAGCGACTCTTCATGGCTCCCAAAGGTTATCTCTGAGGTTGTCACTAGTTTAAGATGTTATTGGCATTGGTTGCAGGAGTTGCCGCCAAGAAACATGTTTAGTCATTTGGATTACTCTTGTAAATTTTAATTAATTGCTTTGCTGCTGCATAAGGCGGGATTGTAACACATACTTAATGTTCAGGTATTCAATTTCTTGCAGCAACATTGCATGGCAGACTCAAAAAAATAGTGGTGGGGGCAAGGAATGCCCACGTTCATCATGGTTTTGTTTGCAAAGCCCTCCAGATGGTGGTTTATGGGGCCATGGCAATGCACTGGCAATGTCCTGTTGCAAGGCTGGCACCTGACGGCTCCGTGTGCTTGTGCAGACCTCTGCGAAGGGTCCTTGGGCAATGCTGTCATCTTCTGGTGCTCCTCAAGTAGCTAAAATTACCCGATCCTCTGTGTGCAATAGCTGGCTCCTAATACAAAGCATGTGTTGGGAGGCTGTTTTATAGAAGGCAGGGGCCAAACTCCTCCAGGGGCTGCCCAGGGCATTCTTGCACTTGTCCCTTGGTTTTATATGAGACTTAGCATAAGCCTTTAAAGCAGCAAGCGTTCGGACAGAAATAAACACTGACGTTGTTTTGCTTCTCCTGTCACCCACGGTGCCTCCCGAAATAGCCAGGCCGAACCCGTGCTGTAAATCTAACTTTGAGCAAGGCTGCTGCTGCCGCCCTCCCTGACCTGGCATCGTTTCCTGCCTCTGGACTGTGAGCGCAGCCGGAGGGAAAGCGAGCAAGCCGGCCAGCCCAGCTGCAGGCCACAAATTACCACGTGCCAGTGGGTGCTGACAGGGGCGCAGAGCACAAGCCCTGCACATTCCCCCTGCTAATCCCTCCTTGCCAGCAGCTCCAATGAGATGCTCGCGGCGCAGCAGCATCTGGAGCAGCTCTGGGGACTGCCCCGACACCGCGAGCCGTCACCAGGGTCTTCCTGGGCAGCTTTTCAGACCCTTCCGTAATCGCTCCGGATGTGGGGATCAGAGCTCGGGTGCCCAGCGCGATACCCACGCTTTCCTTATAGACCTTGTAAGTCTGTTCTCTCTGTAAAGCAATCCACACAAAGCCCTTCTACCTTTTAAATAACACTGAAATACTGTTTTTTATTATAATTTTGGTAAGAGGATATAGGTGGTGCAGAGGATTTTTTCTCTTTATTGCTTGACATAACAAGCTTTTCTGTTTCCAAGTTGGTTAGTGCAACACTCACCGTCGACAATGAATGCATCAAGGAAGACACAAAAGGGAATTAAAATATTTTGCTCTACTGACTTTAATGGATTACAGCTGTCACTGGTAGGAAACTCTGTGACCTTATGGCATGGCAACAAAGTTCATGGATGGTGACAGATCCAAGACATGTCCTCGATGCCATTAGCAAATCGGATAGAAACTTGAAAAGTGGAGGTGAGGAGCATACTCGGGTATGAGTGGGTACATTTGCTGTATTTTGGTGCCGCGGGTTAGGTACCTGCTAGAACAGGGACTTGCAGGGACTTGTACATTGGGTCAGTGTGATGTGGAGCAGCCAGCTGCTGGCGTTGGGTGCTGACGTACCCGACGCACCCAAGTCTGGAGCATCCTGCTGCTCTTCATCCCGGGAGCTGTGGCTCAGCAGAGCCTTGCCACGAATGTTCAAGGGTTTTGTCCAGCCTAGTGTTACATGTGGTCTAGCACGGCTCTCTTCTCTCCTGTAGGATGTTTTTGTAGTGCTGAGCCTAAATTCTTCATTCTATAATTAATCCATTAGTCAAAAACACTCCCTAGATAACTTCCTTGTAATCTCGTGTTCATACCTGTGAATTATTTCAAGACCTTTATTCTCTCCTTTATATTTTATTTTATTTTTATTTTTTGACTTATCCACTTTTACCTTTCCAAAAGGCTAAGTGCTTCCTGACTCCTGTCGCTGATTCCTGAATGCCCTGTGAATAGGCTACATTTTCCAGTACGCGTCCTCACCCCCAAAGCAGCTCTGGGCTGGACTGGGCTTCCTGTGCAGGGAATGGTGCAGAACTGTGTCATCCCAAGAGACCAAGCTGAAAACCTGCGTAAAGGAATGAAGGGGATGATCATTTTGCTCCCCCCTTGTTTTGGATCCTGGTGCTCTGTGTACCAGGGTAGACTCGCTTGAGCCTGGGAGCCAGAACGATCTATGGAACTTTTATACAGAAATTTCATTTCAGAATTTACCACCAGAGGCATAGTAATTGCTATAAATTCCTATGATCTTGCACTGCTGTTATATTCACAGTAGCTATATGGTTATTTTTTCATTATTTTATTTTTTTTTATTTTGTTTGACTGTTTCTGCTTGTGAACTTGTTGGAGGCATTAGCAGGGGTTAAGTACATCAGTCCTTAACACGCTCAGGTGTAGGTGGTACCTCTCACCTACCCGTCCTGGGACAGGGCTCTTGCCCGATCAGCTCTGCTGTAGCTGCCCCCACCACACCGAGTCACTGTGCCTGGTGATGCAGCCTCTTGATTGACATCTCTGTCTCCAGCTCTGATCTCATGTCTTGACCATCTGCTTCTTCTGATAGTCTCTGGAGGGTCTGCCAATCAGCAAAACAGACTCAAAACTCATAGGCAAATGGGTTAGATTATTTTTGGACCTTCCCTGCAGCCATCTGTTTGGGAGGGAGCCATGAGCTTGTCTTACCCAGCTGGGTTAAGGTACTGTGGCAGCCTGCAAGGGAGGAGGAAGCAAACAGGATAAAGAAAATTACCCTCTTCTTAAGGAGCTGAATCAGCTGTGAGACGATGCCAAGCTCTCAGCCAGCAACTGGCACCAGCAGGGAGATAGCAGGATATTTCCCATCCCCGTCGGAGCTGGCTGCTGCACTCGGATGACACCAGGCGAGACAGCGAGTTTTGTTCGACTTCAAAGCCAACTCCTGTTGCCCGCAACAATCTGGGTCTGGATCTATTCGACACACACACGCATGCATGTGCACACACACACATATATATGCATGTGTTGCTATAACAACAACCTACTACTTTTAAAAAATGTTGTCCTCTCTTTTCCAGGTGGCAAAGCACCTAAGTTTTGCTGCAATCCAGGTGGCAAACAGCTGCTTTCAGCCTTTTCCTTTTTCCCTTTTTCTTTTTTTTTTCTAAATGAAATATGAAAGGTAAAATGTCTGTGTGAGAAGACATTTTTTTTACTTTTACTCCATGCTAAGAAAGGAGAAGCGTGTAGGGCTCTGTCTGTCATTTTCGTGTTTGAAATGATCCAGACATTTCTGGCTGAAATAAAAATGGTGTTTGTTGTCCCCATCTCGGCCTCCAGAACCTCAGAATTAACTAACACCATCAGCAAAGCCACTGGTATCACCAAAATGGAGTAAATTATTAATCCCAGGTGAAAATTTTGACCTGCAGCCCCTAGTCCAAAGTGATCCAAGATCTGGAGAAATGGGCCCTTAAAGATGGAGCGCTGTAAAGGGCAATATGCTGCCAGGAAAAGCAGCCAGATGTGAACCACTGACATCCCCATCGTTGCAGTGAAGCTCTTCCCTACATCTTCAAGGCCTTGGTCGAGGCACCTACGATAGCTACTCAAAGATGTTAGTCTGCTGTAGCAGGTCAACACCAATAACCGAGGACTTCTGCCTTTTGTTGGAGTGACGGTAGCATTGCTGTCTTCCAAGTAAAGGGTTTTCTTGACAGGAACAGTGGAAGTGAGAATCATCCCTTCCAGATGGCATATGTTACGCAGGAGATGCATGTGTTGGGTTGTCCTTGTGTGCTGGTCTTCATCTCGCACTGATGGAAAGCGAGCCCTGCCTGTAAAGTGAGCCCTGACCAGGGAAGGGTCTCTGGTTCCCCCTCACAGGCAGCACTTGGTCTTCTGGCACAGTCCATGACCCAACTGCTGCTGGGGCTCACTCCTCTCCATTATACTACAAATAAGATAACTTGCAGGTCATAGACCATCATTGGTGCTGAGAATTGAACCCAAGCCCTAATACAACACCTTTTAGTGTCATCTTGCTCCCATCTCAAGCCTCTGCGCAGCCATCCGCTATCCGTGTTGAGTCTTGGAGCTCCATGGGATCTTCAGCATTGAGAAATCAGCCATTTGGTGCTTTTTCATCAATAGCCTTGAAACCTGCTGGCAAAATCTATGTTCTGTCACTCCTAAAGGGGACACCATGCCCCATGCATAGATTCACGCAACAAAGCGTGTGTTGGATCGTCATATTCCAAGTCCAAGCACATTATATAAGGGAAGAAAATACTTTGTTATTCTGTGATTACCCTTGTGAGAGCATCCAAGTCGAGGCTTCTGTAGACTTTTTTTTCCCGCACAGAAATTGTGTTGAGGGAAGGAGTTAAAAAAGTGCTTTGCCCATTTGCTTACTTTTTCTAGAAGTGTTAGTCCAAAAAAAGACTACCTGATGCAACTAGACTGCTGAGAGTCTGGTAACCCCAGATAAATGGATGTGCGAGCAGTATGGAGTTGTTCAATCTGAGAGCATGGGCTAAACTGGATGTGTCTACATGGTGCTGGATCCTGGTCAAACCAAGAGGCTGCGTTAAAATTGCATAAGCAGCCATAATTCCTGACCTGACTCCTGTAGGAAGAAAACAGAAATGTTAATACCAACTGTTAGCACAGTTGCTAATTCTTTGGATTTTGCTTATACCTCCTCTGGTAGAATATGCTTTTAAATTTAGGTGAGGGCTCTCAAAAGATTTTGGTGCTTCTAGTGGGTTTACACTGCAAAACAGCATCTGGGGGAATGGACTAGGATGGAAGTAGTCATTTTGCCAGGATTTTTTGTAAGTGGTGGCGATCTCCTGTTGGCATTTTTAATGGGGTATTTAATTACATAGTTTGCTGAATGGTATCTGAATAGCTGTGAGGGGTCTCTTTGCTATTTTTGGCGAGGAGGTTCAGGAAGGTTGGTGTAAACGTACCTTCCCTCAAGTCCCATTTTCAGACATGTCCCATTTACTTCTCAGGGCTGGCTGCAGCAACTAACCGAGAAAAGATAAAGCTTTTTATCCAGCGAATACCAGTTTGAATACAACTGAAATTCTCATTTCGAACTATGTGGATGGTGCATGGCCCATATCACCAGAAACCATCATATTTTGCCCAAAGTGGTGGATTCCAAAGAATCCCTTAAATTGAGTTGGCTTTGCGGACTGAGTTACCTCCAAGATGGGCTGTGAAGCACAAACACAATTATGGGAAGTTTGTCCTGGTTGATAGGAAGCAAGCTGAGTTTGCCAGGTCTGGCATTAAACACATATACCTTAGTGTTCTGAACGCAGCTTTATGGTGGCATGCAATCTGTCCTCCAACGTACAAATTAGCTCATTAGATGCTTTGTATAAGATACGCAGAAGCTGGCAGCTAGGGAGAGGAAATCAAACCTACTTACGCTTTGTTCACCTGCATTCAAAGTCATGATATCTTCCCAAAATGATTCATGCTCAGCTCTGCAGCCCATGGTTTCTGCCGTCTGCGGAGCTGCTCCCCAGCAAGGCGCAGGCTGCTGAGCTAAAAGGAGGCTTTTTAGTTGCAAAATTGTGCAAGCCGGCATGTGCTATTTCTGGAGCCCACTGTAATGTATGCGTCTAGCCTGGCTCTCTTCAGCAACGGCCAAATGTTTTTCAAGCAGTAAAGAAGGTAAAATAGACCAACACTGTACCGGAGCCAGATTTTTCCATGCATTCCCCAAACGGTGCTTGCAAAAGGCTGCACGCGCTCTTGCTAACACGTAATTAAATGCATCGGATACCAGAGGGATGGTGCAGGGGGACTGGGATATCCTGGCTGGGGGCTGTTGCAGGCAGGATCGTTGTGAGCTCTCTCCAGGGAGAGTTCCCAGGTCGGATGCTTGTTGATCCTGGATCGGCACAGACATTGGTGCCCCAGAAGGCTTCACTGGGTGAGGATGGAGCAGAGGAGAGAGAGGACAAGAGGCAGCAACTCCAGACACGTGAAACACCTGGGAGAAGAGGGGGCCTGAGACAGAAAACTAAACTGCGACACCTGATAAATGACAAACACACACAAATGAAAAAACAACCCCGGGCAGCTACAGGGCCTTTGCCTACCTTGAGATTATTTTTAGACATATTCCAAAAGTGCTAAAACTGAGCATACCACATAGGTCTCATGCAGAGGGCTCCCTGTGGCTGTGGAGCTTAGCCCACTTGTGAAGTGACACATGGCCAAAACTAGGTAAAAACCTTTTTTTTTTTTTTTTTTAACACTGAGGCAGGGATCTGCACCCCAGACAAAGCTGCACTGATGTACAAGCCAGCAGTGCGGTCACCCAAAAGAGGGCAAGGGGAAAGCAAACTAAGGAGGTTTTCACCTCCCAGGTGAAGATGTGCTGCAGGAGGAGCCCCGCATCCTCACCCTGTCTTTCCACTGGGAGCTCGAGATCCTTCCCAGCCCCATAGATTTGGCAGCTCTACTATATAGCTCTCACTCTCCTGTAGCTCCTTTTGGTGTGGCATCAGCCAAGAGAGCCAAGAAGTGCAGAGTGGGTCCACTCACCCAGATCCCCTTTGCTGGCACTGCAAGGGCTGTACAGCAGTATTGCAATGTTGGATGTCGTCAGGCGATGCTGCAGTAAGGGGTTGGCTGAGCATCACATGGCAGTGGTGCCTGGCACTGCGTTCTTGTATTTACTAACGTACATTGGATGAGGAAGCGTATTTTCTGGTATTTTTGAAGGCTGCTGGTTCTATAAGAACAGGGTGTTGGCAGGTATTAAACACTACAGAGATCTGGTTTGGGGCTTTATAGATCTCTACCAAATGCTAGGTAAATTTGTGGTAGTGAAAGAGCCATTAAAGTCCCCACACAGAAGAAACAGTAATGTTTGAGCACGTGGCACAGGATTTAATGCAGTTGAGTCCACAGCGTTGGTTTCTAAAAATAAATATATGTATATATTCATGAGCAATATGGGTTATAAAACTGACTTTGTAGCATTTTTAGTCTTTTGTCCTTGCTAAATTCAAACAGACTTTTCATGTAAGACATTTTCAAGATTAATATAGAAATGCTTTTTTTCCTCTCTTTGTTCAGCATTGTTTTGAGTAACATTTTTTTTTCAACAAGTTCTGTAGCTTTTTGTTCACAATGATTTCAGGTTTGCTCTGGGTTCCTGTCTAGCCCCGTGATGACATTGCATTCTGGGTGCGTGTGCTTTTCCAATAGCTTTGCATGGAGTTTTCTGTAACTTTGTGATAGCGCTTTAGCTTCATGTGTGCAACATGTTTACAGAGAAGTCACTGATAAGACTTCAAACCAATTTTTGGTGGAATGGATCACAGGGAAAACATTAGGAGGGATTGCTAGATACGTCAATAGCTTCATTAAATCCTCAGTGTAAGAGCTGAGTTATTTCCTCCAATGCAATGAGAAGAATGAATTTAGAGAGATGATAAGAATGGCCATAGATGCATATTGCTGTGGAGACCTGGAAAGAAGAGGACCTGGTGCAGTGGGCAGAGTGCAGGAACCAAATGGGGTCTGCACTGACCCCAACCCAGTTGTGTCTGGTCCTGGATGAGAAACTCCAGCGCTTCGTGCCTCGGTTTTCGCATTGGCAAAACAGGGATAATTACTTGCTTGCTGATCTGTGATTATGAGAATTAATGGGTGGCTGCAAAGTGCTTGGAAATCTCCAGCTAAAAGGAGTCACGCAAGGGCCAAGCTGGGCCATGGCTGCTATTTATATATTAATTTAAGCACCCATCGCACACACACCAGTGTGCTGTCCAGATGCCTGAGTCATCCCAGAGACATCGGAGCCTGTTTTGGGCACCCAAGGGTCTGCAGCAGTGCATGAACCTGTGCTGTGGGTTCCTGCACTAGGGCTGCCCCACAACCACGGCCCCGTGCTGGGGGCCTGCTTGGACCATGTGTGCTATGCCTAATTTTGTGCTTTTTTCCATAACTAGTTGCAATTTTTAGTTTTTATAAGGACTTAGATCTAATATTCCCAAGCCTTTACTTGCTTGGAAGTAATTCCTTAGTTCATGAGTATGGCAGGAGCAATTCTGGTTGCTTCTGCTGACTGGGACACGGTGAAAATTGGGCACATTAGGTGTCTACGCAGGGGACTGTTCCCATTTGGTTCCCATCCCTGGAGCATTCAGGACAGCATCTCGTCTGCCTTCTAGACCTTCAGCTTTAGATTGAATCAGAAAGCTGATCACCAACCAGTTTCCTCCTCTTTCTCTTTTTTTCCAATGGAAATGAATCATCACACATTCAAATGCAAACCTTGGGTCTTTGCAACAGCGCTCTTTAAAAATGATTTCAAATCAAATATTTATGAAGCCAACTGTGCAAACATCAACCCAACTACAGCAGAACACGATGGGTGACAGTTAATAGGTGTTGACCTGGGGAACTTGCTTGGTTGAATTTGGTGAGGGATCTGAAATCCATCTCTCTCCAAAATGTTTGTGTGTTCAGGACCTGCCTAGGGAGGATGTATGGAACAGCATAGAGAAAAATCCTGCAGAAAAAATTGGGGTGAAAAAGAGGAATTGGAACAAAAACAATGGGAGCAGAAGGGATCCTGGACAAGGAGTAGAAGTGATGGGAAGGAACATCAGTAGGTGGTATGGGGACGTATAATAGAAGGCTATGTATGTGTTGCTAAAACAGCTGGAATGGATGTGCTGGTGATATATTATTCTCTGAGGTAGCCGCATTACAATAGTTGTCTTGTTCTTGTCTCCAGGCTCCCTATCCTTGGCCACCGTATGAACACCTGAGTCTCCTTGAAACTCCAGAGAGATGAACCAGTAGCCACGTCCCCACCGGTAAGAGATTTTGGTGCCTGCTCTGCTGACCTGGGAGACGTGTGGAGATTGCAAGGCTTTTGGGTGGGAGCTCTCGTTTGGGTGACACCACAGGGCTGAGAGGAGAGGTAGGGTGACCTGTCACTGGAAACGGTGCTGAATGATGGTGATTGGACCTGGCTCCCAGTCTTCTTTACTATTACATTTTATTTTATTGGTTGCAGTGTGCTATTATTCTTGTTTGTCGCTGTCTAGTCAGACGGTGCTTCCCTACAGGTACTCGGTGCAATTTTTCAATCACGGTAGATGAAAATTATCCTGTTAGGATGGATGGTGGCCTCTCCTGCTCCCATCATATATTTTTTTCTTGTTTTATACAGTATATAAAGCACTTGGAAACAGAGGTTGTTGCTAGGTCTTTCCTCCAAGGTTCTGTGCCTCGTGCTGGTGTTCACACTGCTTGGCTGTTGGGCACCCATGTTACGGTGACAACTGGAGGTGCCCTGTGTTCAAAAGAGAGGTCATTCTTCACTGCAGTCACCCCTAGATTGAGTATCTAAGCTCCTGCAACGTCTGGGAGTCCGGATAGACCCTCATGTATATTCTTCTAGGGATGCTGCTTTCCTGATTTGGGGGGGAGATGGTGGGAGTAAAATAGCATCCTGAGAGCCCATGCAGAACCCTCCAGGGGCTCTGCTGCATGCTGGCCACCAGCACAGTTGTGATGGCACAACTTAGGGCCTGGGAATTGTGTTGGGAGGACTTTCATGACCACAAGTCACTTTTTATGATATGAATCAGCACAGTCCTTGCACCAAAAAATGCTTTTGAGTGCTCATTGCTTTAAAGTATCTGGCATTATCCATAGGGACGCACATCCCTTTTTGTAATTTGCTGGTGTCGGTGGGAGAGGTTCCTGGCAGCCCTTCTTGGGAGAAGCTGTTGGCCTGGAAGTGCTGTGGTCAGAGCACAGTGTGGTGGCTGCAGCGGTGTGGGCAGACCCTTCGTCAATCAGTGCTAATCAGAGGGGATGGATTTTGCACATGGGAGCAGCAAGTGCCCCTGCTCCAGGGAAAGCTCAACACGGGCTGCATCAGCAATTAGTCCTTGTACCACCACTTGTTATCTCACAGACCTTTAATTTCTGTAGTTCGTTGCAAGTTCGTCCATATTGTGTACTCCACTCCCAGCCATGCCAGGAAAACGTACTCACTTGTTCTTCTGTCTAGCTACTTCTCATCCGCGCATCTCTCCTTGCCTCCAGCCACCCCTCCATCTCCATCTTTTTGGCAATCTGTCATTTTTACATTTGGTACCATTCCAGGGGCTGAGTAAAAAGTCCTTGGCAGCTGGAGAGTGAAACAATAGGTTTTAAATATGCTTTAGCGTGTTTGTAAACAACTGCACTTCATCAAAGTCCCTATCCAGCACACTGGCGGCGGACTAAACTGATGAGACTCTTCTGATATCAGAATTAATTACGCTCAACTAAATGGTGTAAAGCAGACAACGATGCAGTGGAAAACATCTCCTGTGTTGCAGAAGCGCTGTCTGTGTCTGTTCATGTTTTACCGAGCATCTTAGGTTACTCTTCTCTTAGCTCTGGCACCAAGGATGATGAGCAAAGAGAGTTTAGAGAGGACTCTTGTCAGCTGTTGCACCTTGATCATTGTCCCACCGTCTGTCTGTCCAGCGGGATATCACTCCTGCTGGAGATCATGTGTCAGAGAAGATCAAAGGAAAGCAGCGTAATCTTGCTGTCTGATCAACAAATCCCCATTTCCCAGCAGATTTCCAAAGCTTGTTCCACAGCTGAGGAAAAAAAGAAAAAAAAATATATATTTTTTTTATCCTGGAATAAAAAGAACTTTTACTGTGGATTCAAAGAGGAAAGCAACCTCAGAAGCATGGAGAGGGGAGCAAAAAAGCCGTAGCTGCAGCCTTGTGATTGGACACCGCAAGATAACCCATTGGTCCAGACTGGCTAGTTTTGAGGCAGAAACACTGTTATGGGTGTAGGACCTCTGCTCCATTCCTGAGGGCTGTGGGCCTGAGACTTCACAGAATGAAGTAGACTTCACAGCGAGTTGACCTCACAATACATACCGTGTTCAACGGCTTGTATCTGCAGAAGTTTGTCTAGTGCGAGTGGACCAGGGAAATTAAAGAGGAAAAATATTGGCACACTTTAAAATCAACCCGTTTTTCCATGGAGTGACTGGCCTTACAAAACCCTGTCTGTACCTGTTCCAGCTTGGGGGATGGATGGAGTTAGGCTCTGAACTCTACTGTGAGTAACAGTGTGATTGCAGAAACTGGCACAGTAGCTTGGAATGAGTTCTAATTAATTAATACAAGACATGCGGGGATTAAATTTTACTAAACGTTGGAATCAGAGTAGACTAGATGAAATACAAGCAAGGGTTGAGAAGGGAAAGGAAGGGTATGTGCAACAGCTACCTGCCAGCACTTCTGCTCTTATAGCTTTAGCCCTGTTCTGATGATCCTGAGGCCTTTCTTCCCCTTGTGCTGCCCATCTCATGATGGGACATGGGTCTTGCTGTCTCCAGGATCCATCCTGTTCCTCCTGGCTCCAAGGTTCCCAGTCTTTCCTCATCCAGCTGCTCTAGATTTGTACCTAGAAGGTGACGAGCCCATCCTGCTGTCCTGCAGTAGGCTGTAAGAAGAGCACCTCATGTCTTGAGGACTTTAATGGCATGTGGGAGTGAAGAAGAGCTTTCTCTTGGCTTTCCCCCATGCTGTTAAAGATGCCATGCTCCATCCATTCATACTTTAGTCTATAAGATAATTCTGGGGACTTCTAGAATGCAAATGCAAGACATTTGTTGTTCACCCAGTTGCACCTCAAGCCTTTCTTAGCTCTCAGCAGTTGTGTGGTCAGACACGTACTGGCACAGTTCAACCGCGCCAGACTTTGCAGGGATAAGTCATTCTTCAGGCAGGTAAACAACTGTGGATGCAGTGTTTATGCAAAACCATCAGCTCTCTAACAAGGGGTGCAGCAAATGACCCAGCCTTTCCAGGGAGCTTGTTTTGCCTACCAAATCCACACCATCCCACACGAGACATCTTTTCTTCTGACAGCTTCAAGAATGTCCTTACCGCTAATTTTAGCTCTCCCTCCAAGGTGGATATCTTTGGGGTTTGGGCACAATGAATGCCTTATTCATAAAACTACAAACACTGTAAAAAGAAGAGAGGGGAGGAAAAATTAAAAAAAAAAAAAAAAGCATCCCGCCCTAAAATGTTTCTGATCTCCAAGCAGCTATAATTTTAGCTTGCTCTGAGAACAAGCTGAGGTAGTGTTCTTTTTAACAGCCAGGAAAGGGCTGTCTGTTTATATTTAGGGCCTTGTAGATTTGGGCAGTGTATGCAGGTGGCACATTAAAATGTGTGGATGATTTCTTACCAGGATAAGGCTGTGTTTTTACTGGACCGCCTTTAATTTAGTAGGAAAGGCTAAGTAAGTCAGCACAGAAATTTTTGCTGCAATGGTTTCTGGGGTTAAATTTTGTAGCTTGGGGAGTGTTGTTTTGAGATTAATCCTGGTGAATTCCTCGCGCTGGGCACCTTTCAACACAATTCTGCCCAGAGCACACATTTTTCAGAGCAGGTTGGCAGCTCCCACCACTCTTGAGTCTGCAAGACATTGGCATTAAGGATCACAATTCGGTTCATACAGGGTGTCTGTATACTGCAGAAGGAAAAATAATTAGGTGAGTAAATATCATCTTCCAGCAGTGAGGTGGGCAGTGGTATCGGGGACTTCCTCCCTAAGTATATTTTAGCATTTGTAACTCTGATTTGCACCTCTAAGCTGGCTCTGTCTGAAGATGGCTCTACCTCCCATCTTCAGCTTTGATGAGCATCCCGGTAGCTCAAGAAACTGCAAGAGCCGATTCCCTGCTCCTCTGGAATCAGCTTGATTTCAGTGGCTTTTGTTTTTATATGCTGAAGATGACAGCATTTCCAAACAACCACACGTGCTTTCATGACATGGCTTAGAGTGTTTGACTCATTACTGCCGCTTATTCCCCAGTATTGAGAAGATGGGGAATAGTTGGTTAAGATACAAAAGCAGCAGCTCTCCACTATGGCTGGGACCTGTCCTTCCGAGTTGCACTGCTGAGCCTTGGAAAAGTGCAAGTCTTTAGAAAGTTTGCATGACACTAGTTTTTGAGATGACAGAGATAGCTTTGCAGCATGCGCAGACTCTGAAATTCCCTTGCTGGCACTGGGTGTTTCAAAGCCTGGTCCAGCCACACATCGCTCTTCTGCCATCCTTCAGAAATCACTCACTGACTACTAATCCTGTTCTGATGATAGAGTAATACTGCATGGGAAAACCCAGATGCTCAGAGAGCATTAGTAAAGTTTTAAATGCCAGCACTGAGGAGGTCTGTAAGAGCAGAGTGCAGTATTACTGGTCTTGGTCTTCATGATGCAACCTGGGCTCGGAGGTCTGATCATGGATCCAAAATTAACAGGTTGGTGATACCTGTGCATTCAGAATTGTGAAAAGACCTGTTTGACTAGACTGAAACCCTGGAAAGTTGTGAGCAAATGAGGTTCACAGGTGAACAGAAGAGCAGTATGGAGCTCAGTGTAGAGAAATGTGTAAATTTTTTAATTGTATGTATCTGTGACATCCAGTGACTGGGCACAAGTATGGGAAACAGAGTAGAAGTTAAGTGAAATTCAAGTTCTGCCAGCCCTAAAATATCTTATTGCATATTTGGGTACTTTGTGGTAACCAGAGGGCCTAATTTTAGCACCTTTCTCAAGATGTCCTTCTATAGTGCACTGAATTTCTTGGGAAGTTGATGTCCAAAGTTATTCCAGGGGTTTTCAGGTTAAAATGTGTACTAACTTCAGGAAGTGCTGCAGAGGATTGCGCTCTCCTGAATTTACCAGATTCTGTCCGAGATCCTCCTGGCTGCTCAGGCTACATGTTGAGTGTCTGGGGAATCCCTGAGCCTCGCACTTCGGCACCCATACTGGGCCAGGGCAGCAGGTTTTACTTTAATTTGACTAGATACTGACCACAGCACTAAACTAACAATATTACAATGGCAGTTCATTTTAATGACAAAACAGTCACTCCAGTGTAAGCCCAAAGTATATTTTAACATTTTTAATCACAGTATGTTTGGTCTTTGGCCAGTAAAAAAGCCATTGAGTTTCATCTAGCAAAGATCACCTATGTGTTTTCCTGGGAAGATTGATCATGGAAGAGAACACATCTACATATTCAGTTAAACATTTCTGTGTGATTTTGGCATATCTTGATCTTCTTAAAGTCCCTCAAATTTCACTAGACCAACCCTGAGATATTTATGGGTTCCACTTTTCAAATAGAATGTGTTTCAAGAATTCAGGTTGAAATACTTATTTTAGGAGTATTTTGTTATACTCCGTAAGATAAATATTCAAAAGAGAAGAAAAAAAGTCCTATTCAGAAGAGCCATAATTTGGGAAAATACAGTTCTTATATTTTATCGTCTTTCAGTCATAATCATTTAAATGTGCTCGCATGTATTTGAAAAAATAACATCATGGCAACAACTGCACTTTATCCTAACTGTATGCTTGTGAATACAACGTATGCGGTGATAAATTAGTTACTCTGTTGGATTGTTTTTAAAGACGTTCCACAAAATGTTTCCATATGCACTTTAACAAAACAATTCTTCATCTATATGCAGGTTTTATATTTGTGCTTGCTCTGTGGCCCCATTATTCTGTTATTCTTTGAAAATTTTAGAGGTTGAAGGACTCAAAATATGTAGAGGAATGTCTGTGCACTGTGGGACACTGGAGGAAAGCTGTCCTTGTATATGCATAACATAAGGGTAACATCAAGGCTGCCAAACAGAATTGAGACTGGGGGACTAGGACATTTTGGTCTAACAACAGCCCAGGTCTGGCACACATATTTTTAATACATTTCAATATTGAAGGAAATTTCTGGAAGAAAAAGCTTCTAGAGTGATTTGTGAGGAATGGATCATCTTCACTCAGTGTGAACAATTGTAGCATTAAGTGTACGGGGGCTGGATTTGCTTACATATGATGCTTCAGATATGTGCTCTAGGATAGAAATGATATTATGCAAAATATACTCAAAAACCAAGAGTAGAAATTTCTTAACCATGCCTTGTCACCTGAAGTTACATTTTAAACACATGCTCTATTCTTCAGTCATGTGAGCAATTAATAATTAATAATAATTAATAATAATTAATAATTTTCCATATAAACAACATGAGAAATAAGCACAAGCAAGTAATATGTTCCCACAAACTGAATCTCACAATCAAGGCGATGGCTAATGTTTTAAAATGTTTTGCTTTAATGACATGTGAGTGAAGTTCTGCATTTAGAACTGGAAGACAAAGTGTTTTGAAAATGTGTTTTAAGAGTGATGTTTACCAGCTCAATTTCAGGTTGACAGGGATAATCAAAATGGCTCTTTGCTTTCCCCTGTTTTTTCTTGTACATGAGCATCGTTCACTTAAAAAAAAGGTATCTGAAAAGTTAATATTAAAAAGAGAAGGCTTCTCTGGATGTGTTAAATACAAATTATGAGTTGCATGTGGAAGAGCTAATCTGAAACCTATAGGCACATATATTTCTGATCCCTATCATTTCAGTAGGATTTCTTGGGCTTCCATGAAGCTACTGCAACTTTTAAAAAGAGTGGCTCACTTCAGAGTATGCAGAGAAATCATTTTATTTCCACCACATGCTCCGTTTTCACCTAAATTCAATCAATACAATAAAGATACTGAAAAGACAGTAAGATGCTTAGGTCACGTTATGTAACCTGCTCTGAAAGCACAAGCAGCCTCTAACAAGATTATTACACTTAAAAATACTAAGTCTGTTAAGACAGCATACGATTAAGCCCTAGAATTCATTGCCAAGAAAGAGACAGACACATCTTTTAATAATAAAATTATGCATAGGTCCGTTCTGTGACAGGTATAAAAACGACTACAAGAAAGAGTCTAATATGTCCACCTAATTCAAAAACTGCCTTTTTTGGGATTTTTTTCTCCCTTTTGTGCCTGTTGTTACGCTCTGATTTGTATCCATGCTTAAAGCATTGGCACCTGCAGCCCTGGGATATGATTGAGTTCAAAGGTCCGTTGGCAAATCCTGCATCCCGCTCCTGGAGATTAGATGCCTGCTCAGATAAGCACCAGGTCACCTGCGGCACTTGGGAGAGCACTTGTGGCATCTAAGGTCACAGGACGGTTCTTAGGGCATTTAGCAGAGCAAAAAAAAGAGGTGTCAAGTCTTAGAGCAAATGCCAGATGTTTGTAACGGCTTATCTATAAACAGACGGCCGTGGGGCCAGGTGAATCAGTGCATTTCTGAGCTTCAGCTCTTTCGCTTTTGAGCTTTTGAAGAAAAGCTGGAGGAACAAGACGTCTAGTTAATGCAACTGCCTCCGTGTATTCCCCACACAACCGCACAATCCCCACTTTTTGCTAGAGTTAACCCAGGTGGGATCCAGTGCAGAAGGAAAAATCAATCTTTTCTCACCAAGGGGTTGTCCACTATATCCGTGTCAAAACTAAGCTTTGAGGAGGGAATCGAGGAGTAATCAGCTTTATGGCACTGCAAATCTGGGAGATGGTGTGAAATGAACTGCTGGTAGTTCCTGCCCCACTGTTTCATGAGCTGCTTTTAATATCTTACAGTTCTACAAGGTTACATGTGGCTTGCTTGCATGCAGTGAAGGGAGAAAAGTGGTGTTCTTCCAAAGGGAAGCCATGACCCATGTGCCAACACCATGGGCAGAGCTCAACCGCGTTGATCAGGTCTATGGGTGGGCACTTGTCAGGACCTGGGAGCCCTGCAGCGTCTTCTCGTATAGTGATGGGTGCTTTGAGACCTTGATGGAACAGCCCTGAGAAATGGTCACCTCAACTCGTGCTTCTTACCTCTTATCTCAAACTCCTCCTGGTGGCGGGAGGTTGACCCACGCCACCCTGCCTTGCTGGCTCCATGAAGTGGAGAGATGAAGCCTGGTAGGGCTATGAATGCACCCATACAGCAAATATTATAAGGATGCATTGGACCAGGCTCTCTGTCCATCATGAGGGCTTGGTGTTGCTTAGACCATGCCAAGAAGCAGAGGCTGCTTCTTGCTAGCCAGCTCTGAATTCCTCATGGGACAAGTTGGTGCTGTATGTTTCAATGCCATGTAATTTGTGATAGATGTCCATTTCCCAGCTTGGGGGAGGCTATCTCAGGCAATAAATTCTTTCCTTTTGGGCTACTGTTTTCCCTTGGTGTCCTGGGGAGTGCACATGTGGTTTCCCCCTCTCTGCCATCCCTTGTGGCTTTGCAGCCACATCCTGCTTTTTGCTACTGTCTTAGACTGTGAACACTAAAGGACGTGTATGGGCAATCCACTTATATGTGAACTGCACAAAGGCTGAAAAGAAAACCCAAAGGTGCTTAACTCTCCATTTCTCCTGATTTGGCCTCTGGGAGATGATGTGCAGGTTTACCAGCTGGAGCAAAGAAAGCTTCTAAGCTGAGGAGCTCTTCTCCACCTTGTCCTTAGAGACGTTTTTTTTTCCAACCATCCAAGCTCAAAATAGATGGGGGGGGGGGAACTGCCAACTCAAACACCTGATCCTGGCTGTCGGGGTCGTTTGAAGACGGTCTTTGGCACAGGGACCTCGGGACGGAGCCTGCCTCTTGCTCACTCCTCCTCTTCCTCGCTGGCGGTGGCCCAGCAGTCACGTGCGTGGCAGGAGTCCAGCCAGCCCTTGCACACTGCAGCTCTTTACACTTTGTCAAAGGCCTCAATCTGGGAAAGTATGTAAGAACATCCTTAAACTTATTAATGTGTTCCAGCACCCTCCCTAAGTAGGTACGTTTCTTTTTTTTCTTTTTTTTTTTTTTTAATTCGCACCACAAGCAGGAGGTGAGAGTAGAACGGATGGGAGCCTCATTCATTTCACCCTGTAGATTTTAAGTTGATTTTATGCCAAAAGGCCATTAATTTCTGCTATCTTGGAAATTAAACCCTTGCTGTCTGTGTTTGGTGTCGAGCTATGAAGGTCTGATTCTATGGCAGTATTAGCTCAATTTACATCTCTCTTCCAAGATGGGTTTAACACTAATTGACTAGAATTACAACCAGCTTTCTCTCCTGGTAATGTGGTTCATTGCTTATAATTGACCTGCTTTTCTGGCAGCCGAGACAGTTGTACCAGCCAGAATATACTTCGTGGCTGTATCCTATAATTACTTAGATTTAAGTCCTTGAAGGAAAATTTTAGGAGTTCCTTTTCTACTGAACTTAAGTTGTAAAATACATACATACATATATATATATATATAAAAATCCAAGCTAATCTTTTCAACATCTAGCTGGAGTTGGAGAAAGTAGTGCTTGGCTGATAGCAGAAGATGGCTTTTGCGGATGTTGGGAGGGTGGGGGATTGTACTTTTGGATCTCCTGGATGGAGGGCTAAGCAGGTTATTTTTTATTTCACCCTCTCAGGGCTGTTTGGTTGTTTTGGATTACACAAAGGTTCCTAGGTGGGCATGGCCATGACCCGGCACTGCCTTTCCTGACAGTCTCCACCATAAGGTGATGCCTCTTCCTGGATGGTGTCCGTTCTGCACGTGCCATTTGCTAGTCACAGCTCTTGGCTGCTTAACCCTTTAACTAAGAAGTCATTTGCAGTAACTAAATTAGAAACAGAGTTTGCTACCCAGACCTTGTGCAGGAAGAAGGTGAAAGCAAAGGCTTGCTACTTTGTATAATGATCCTTTGTGTAGTGCTTGGTCTTCTGAACTGGGTTTACATGAACCTCAGCTCCATGAGTTCAGTGTGTGCAGTTTTAAATGGTGAGATACACAGTAGTTAGGCAGATCAACCCTAAATTTCACAATACCACCCAAAACAAGTGTGTCCAAAGCACTAATGCCAGCACCGCTGTTAGCTGCATTTGAGTCCTTTCTGAGTGGACCAGATGGTGTTTCAGGAGATGACTTCTTTGGATCAAGATATAAATCCAATGTGAGCGAAATGCCCAGCTCCCAAGCCTGGAACATTTCTGAGGATTTTTGGGTGCCTGAATATAAGCACCCAGGTATTTTGTAAATGATACAGAGCTCTAATCAAGCTTAGGCATCAGCAAGGCTGAGCAGCATGGGCAGGGCCGTTCTGGTTTCCTTTCTTGAACCTGCACCCCACAGCAGATGCCAAAGGAAGTCAAAGGTGCCAAAGGAGATGAAGAAACATCTGGACCTCAAACTCAAAGATTTTCCCCATCTTCTGCTGATACCTAGAGTAGAGCAAATGTCCTGGTAAGTAATAACATATAACCTTGAGGGAAGGAAGAAAATTGAGAGAGCGGGAGACATACCTCACTGTTTAAATTAACCTCTCCGAGACGTTTTTCAGAAAATAGGGAAAATGACAGCCTGATTTACAATAACCTTTTTCTGCCTTGAAATTCACTGGTGTGCCTGTCCTGCTCTGTGCATCTAGAAATAAATCATCAAGCACTGCAGAAATGTGCTCACAGAAACATGTGCTTTTCTTTGGCGAGCGTGTGTGCTCACAGCTCCAATAGGCAGTTTCAGGTGGTGCCGCCTCTCTGGGTTTCTGCTCCAGATCCAGTGAGCATAGAGCATTGATTTTACTTTTAAGCTTTGAGATTTTTTCCTTTGCTGGGGTCTCTGGGGTCTGCAGAGGCTTTTTAAGATTACATAACTCCTTTTTGGGGAAGTGTAATGGAAAACTTAATGAGGTTAAGCAGAAGAGTTTTAAATGTTTCATCATGAAAAAAATAGCAGAATATGTGGGGATACATGAATACTAAGTTCACAAGAGCTGGTGTAATAGCAGATTGTTAAAGTATCACCCAGCAGCTCATTTCATCTGGCCTAGGGCATCGGGGCACGGATGCAGATAATGCTTTTCTTTATTTCCACCCCGTGGAACAGTCTGACCAAGAACTAAGCATCAGGACTCATGGTACTTATCTCATTTGACAGAAAAGTCCAACTAGAGGCAAGGAAAGAGGACTGCTTAAGCACTTAATTTGTCTTTCTCTTCTCAATAAAATAACCAAATATATTCTGATGGCTAAATTTATACCTTTGACACAATGCTACACTGAAGAATGAACCCAAGGTAGGTTTAAAATGTATTAGTAGTCATCAATGTGAGCTGGCATTTTAGAAAAATTGCATTTTTGCACATTTGTTTTAGGAAGAAACACTGAAATCATCTCTATGGCAAGTTCATACTCTTTCAGTACCTTGTGTGACCCTGAAAGTGAAATAAAAAATACAAAAAGAAAAAAAAATTGTGGGAAATAACTTCCCATGCAAAGTAAGTTTATGGGTTAAGTGGCTGTCCTGGAGGCTATGAAGGTTATGAAAACTCCCTTAATCCTTTATGTTAATGTGTGTCCATGCAGTTTATAGCATAATTGGCCTAAGAAAAAGAAATAAATGGCTGTTTTAAGAGAGCTGGGATCTTGCTGGTGGACTGTTTAGTTTGTCAAATTTACATCTGGATGGACGTTTGTCAGATCTCATCTAAATTATAATTTCTCTACTTCTTGAAACTGTACTGGGAGCTCTTGTCCTTTAGAGAAGTGAAGCCTTCTACAAGTACATTTGATATATCAAGATATAACTTGATATGCAACATAAATGCAAGATTAGCCCTGTAGAATTCAAAGGGGCTTCTTGGAAACTCATCATCATATGAAAACAGTCCAGGCCCAGTTAGGCTGTAGATTGCAAAAGAGTAGTTGGTCCTGAGAGGATGTCAGCTAATTACTGACTGTGCTGAACTTCCAAGTGATCAAGCCATTTTACATCTGTTTTTCCATTTTTGGGGGGGCTGCTGGGTATTCAGGGTCTCTCTGATGGCAGCAGTGAGGTCCTGTCAGCCTCAGGAGAGCGTGTCTGTCCTTCTGTTCCCACCTTGTATCCTCTTGGGGTGCAGGTTCGTGATACGACCATGCATCTTCTGGCCATTTCTGGAGAAAGGATGCTGGGTTGCATGGACCTTGCTCTGACCGAGAGTGCAACTCAAGCTCTGTTTTGCCACCCTGATGGCTAATCTGGAACCACAGAAACTGCAATAATAACTTTATGATTCACTGCTCTGCACTGGTTCAGGTTTGCATACCTTCATTTCACATGTGTTCTTGAATGTCATTTTATTATCTGAAGCCCTAATTTCCTAAGTTTGTAAGTTCTTAGTTCTAACTTGGAGGGGATTCGGTTGGAAATAATTCCTGTGTACATGGAAAAAAATCAAAAAAACAGGGGAAAATGCTTATTTAATTTTCATATTTACACTTGTTATGTATAGACACCCATTTTGGTAGATGAAGACCTGCTCTGTATTAACTTGTTTCATGTGTATTGATGTGGTTACCAGGCTGTTTACTGTATACTGGCCCATGTCAGTGGTTTGCAACCTTTTTTGGTTGCATTTTTACAGTAGGATGCAGGTGTTTGCATAGCAAATTTATGATCCCAGACACTGCATTTGCTTCACAGAATTACAGCTCACCAAACCCATACAAGTTGCCTGCTGATCCTCAGGGCTCCCCAGGCTGGAAGCTCCTGGCCTCGGATTGCTAGGAAGGCTGTACGGAAAAAAGAGCAGGAAGAGGAATGAACGCTCCCAGGCAGCACAAATGTAACAGGGCTGGCAATCTGAGAGCACCCAAACTAATAGCTCTGGAGATGGTATCTCCTGTCTCCAGTTAATTTGCAGAGCTGAATCAGGCGGGTGAGAAGCTGCTGAGGTGCAGCAGCCAGGAGGCAGGATATTTTCCAGCTTGGCTATTTTATTTGTCAAGTCTCGATATGCAACCAACCTCTTTACCCAAGTGCTTTGTACTCGGGCAGGATGCATGTGTTCATTTGGCTTGCTCATAGCTGGCTACAGCTTCCGCTCGTACCATATTGTTCGACAAATGTCAGTTCTGAATGAAAAGAAAAAATAATTTAAATTATTTCTTCAAGACAAAGTTTCAGATTTAACATTGAGCAGATGCTCCGTCTAAAATTAGCATAATGATTCCTCATGCCTGCTACTTACCAGGACATGTGTCTTTAACGTAAGTGTTGGAATAATAATGAAACTTTGCAGTGATTTGGGTTTTTTTGGGGGTGGGGAGGGTATAATTGAAGATGCTCCCAAATGCTTTTGAAACATTTATTGAGCACAAAGTCCTTCTGAATTGAGGAAGTTTGTTATTCCCATTTAGCAGATGTGGAAAGTGAGAGGCAGGAGCTCATGAGATGCCCGAGGTCCCAAAAAATATTACATCTGAGAACAGTGGTCAGGAGAGCTGAGGTTCATCAGGGGCAACTGAGTTCCCTCAGTGGCCAGACTGGTCCTGCCTTTCAGGTAGAATTAAGTTCTTGACTGCTGATGTTTGAAAAACAAACATGGTCCTCTGGTGTCAGACTGTTAAAAATAAACAGGCCTAAAGAAAGGGGCCTGATGGAGTTTCCAAAGCGGGGGAGCGTGGCTCTTCTCACTATTACTGAGTGCAGCGCCGAGAGCCTCCAGCTTCTGAAGGTCTTGTTTCGGTTTCAGATACCTAAAGGATTTACAGGTCAGATCTTTTAAAAGGTGGTTGAATATGTCAGAAGATGTTGCATTTAATTCATAGAGTTGGTGTGATCCAGCTTTCCAAAAACAGGATTGGAGTGTCGTGGACACCCATTTCCCCCTCTTCCCAGCAAGAACGTGATCGTTCATACTTGGACATCCCTATTAAAAAAAAGAAAAAGAAAGAAAAAAGAAAACCTTTGCAAATCTCGTGTTTCCCCATGTGAGAAGACTTCAGTGTTGAAAGTGGAATAACCTCTTGGTAATTCCATAGGGCATTCCCACATCGTGGTAAGGGCGGCCTTCTTTACCCTTCACACTTGCTTGAGACTCTAAGAGCAACTCTGGCAGTTGCATATATGGGAAACTCGAAAGTCTTGACCATGGTTTCAGCTTCTATTAATGTCGTTGAGCATCAGGAAAGAAAGGGAGGGGGAACATGTGACCAGCTGGGAGTGGGCAGACCCCCAGAAAGTGCTCTGAGGACCTCTGCATGGGAGAACATCAGAGGACAGTGCTAGAGCAGAGAAGGTAGAAAAGTTCATTATGCTCAAAGAGAACTAATAAATAAAATAAAGAGATAAAAATAGTTTCAAAGAAGCCCTGTGGGTATTTTTTACATGTCCTGGGCTATGCTAAGGTGAATAAGCGTGAGTAAAGGGATAGGGAGGTATCGTAACATAAGGAAGAAGGTCTGACCTTTAAAAGCAAAGTGAGGAGTAGTTTTTTTAACCACTCTAGGCCTCAGGACAGGCCCTTTCCTGCCTAAAATCTCAAAGGATTTGCACAAAAACTGCCCAGCGTGGCCTAGGCATAACCCCTATGTCCTTGACAGAGCAGCCAGGAGAGGAAGCTCAGGGGAAACCTCTCCCTTCTTTTTATCCATTTAAGCAAAACCTCTCTTTTCCATCTAAGAAAAGCCACTACCACTTGGTAAACACCTTTTGTATTAATTGTTTTTGAATGGCTGTGTTTGTACTGTTCAAGGGGAAAAAAATATCTTGACTTTCTGTATGTTGTAATGTAGAAGTCAAGCAGGAAGAGGATATTTGGGTGTGTTTGGTGTGATCAGGAGACTCGAGGATGTTGGTTAAACCCAACAAAAAATCGGCAGCGTGTCTTTTGAGGAAGCTTTCAAATGTGTGGCCATGGGGGCTCAATTTATTAACTGACTGTCCAAATGTTCAAATTGATTAAGAAAATAGATTTCTTGCCATGTTCAGTCACCTTGAATCAGCGATTCTGTTATCTGCCCTCCAGTGACAAACCCAAGATCTTTATGCTGTTGGCCAAGCCTAGTTGCAGTGATCATGCAGAACTTGGCATGGAGCAGCGGATGCAATCTGATTTCTGGAGTGAGATGCAAACCAAATGCACGTGTTTGTAAGCAACTGGGAAGAAATTGTCTTTTGATTTGTAATTGGAGGCAGGTTGGTGTGAAAGCGGAAGGGGGAAACGCATGGAGTTTTGGTGTTTAGCGAGTCCAAACCAGGAGGGCAGGGACAGTCCTGCACATTGTGGAGCCCTTCTGGGCCTGTTAGCACATCCGTTGTCCATCTGCATCCATACTACTCCTTAAAGACCTTGAGCAACTGCACCTGCATATACCCAAGTGACTCAAATGAAGGGAGTTGTTGCGAGGAGACCACGCGAGTGCAATTAAACAAATAACACAGGGGAGCCCTTCTATATCATGCTCTTCTTCTCATCTCCATCCAGGATGAGAGAAGCTGAAATAAGGTGTGAAACTGGACTGTAGAGGAAATCATATGCACATAGAAAGTGAATGCGCCACACAGTAGTTTCTCATCTTTAGCACAGCCAACGTTTTGATGCACTTTGCACGAAGCTGCTCTGCGGTTGGCTGGACACAGGCCAACCTGGTGTTTCTGGTAACAGGTTTCCAATCATTAATTTGCCTGAAAAGCGGCATTTTGTTTACAGACTGAAATAACCACCCTGTTGACGTTCAGCCCGAAAAGGCATGGCCTGTTGGTTCCTTGCTTGGCTGCCAGCACAATTCTTTCCATCACAGAGACCTCACAGCATCGGTATTTAATTGCTAGATGACTTTTTGGCTCATCCTTGACTTTATAGTCTGGAGTCAGATAGGAACATAGGCTTGATCATATTTCTGAGTAGTGATTTTTTTTGTTACAAGTTTGGACGGCTCTGATGCAGGTTAGCTGGGTTCTGCTTTACACCAGAAAAGGTGGATTTTAGCATATTTAGTGGCAATATATGCTTATCAAGCATATACTGATCAGCTGACCAAAATAAGCAAGCTTGTTTGGCAATAGCTTTTTTTTTGGTGTGCTGAACCCAGACATACATTTTTAAATGCAAACATGGCTTGGGATGCAACCTTACTCTTGTGCTTTCTTGCAAAAATCCCAAACCTACCTTTTTACAGCTGCCTGCATGCAAAACTCAAAACCTGGCGTTATCTGGTTGTGTGTGTCCTCTGAGCTCATCCTGGGGCTGGGCTGCATATACCTCCCCCGCTGCCTCCGGAGCAGAAGCCCGTAATTAATTAAACATAAATAAATAAATAAGATAAAATTTTATATATATATATATATAAAAAGGAAAAGAAAAGAGGAAGGAGAAGAAGGAGACGGAGCGGGAGGGAAGCGGCGGGAGGAGGGCGCTGCGCCGGGAGCGGGTGCGCGGTGCAGGGCGGAGCGGCCCGGGCAGAGCCGCGGCCGCCTCGTCCTCGCCGCGGGCTCAGACCAGAGTTTCCCCTCGCTGGAAACCCCGTCCGGGAGCGCGGGCAGCCGCTCCCTCCCGCCGCCCGAGGCTGGGGACGGGGCGCCCGGGTCCCCTTGGGGAACCCCCGTCTCTCCTCCTCCT